>JADLZN010002592.1:0-490148 GCA_018155175.1 Sinocyclocheilus anophthalmus
CCCGTCAGATGTTCAGATATTGAACCAGTTTTGCACATCCACAGACGTCCAAGAGGGTCCCTAGTCAGACGTTCAGATATTGAACCAGTTTTGCACATCCACAGACATCCAAAAGAGTCCGAAGTCAGACGTTCAGATAATGAACCAGTTTTGCACATCCAGACATCCAAAAGGGATCCCTGTCAGACGTTCAGATATTGAACCAGTTTTGCATCACAGACGTCCAAGAGGGTCCCTAGTCAGAATTTCAGATATTGAACCAGTTTTGCACATCTAAAAAGGGTCCTCGTCAGCTTCAGCTGCCATTTGGAGTCTCCTTTGTCGGGTTTTAGTTGAGAAAATCGCACAGTGAGGGCAGCCGTCGGGGTTGGATAGTGCTGCCTGAGCGTGTTTAGCACCCAGGCATAAGATGCCTTGGCAGAAATCCTCACTCCACAGGCACAAGGATGTGGAGGAAAGCCTTTAGGCCTTTCCACACTGAGTGCAATGCGAAAAAGCGAGGCGAATCGATGACGACCAGTGCTTTCACACTGAAAGTGAAACGATTGTTCGCCTTCTGCTAGTTCACACCTGCACGCTAGGTGGCGCCGACCAACAATGCATTTTTGGATGGATTTAATGGATTTCCCATAATCCGCTGCTCAATATACAGCATTAAATTAAGATAAACAAGGTTCTACACCAGATGCTTACAAGAATAGGCTACATCCTAAAATATAATTAGAAGTACAATTAGCATCAAGCTACACTTGAAAATGTACATAATTATTAATGTATTTGCTTACCCACTTTAAACCATCATCGAGTGCTTGTAATAACTTCCAGTTGTGATCTATAGTTGATTTTGATTAAGCAGACACATGCACTCTTTTGTATGTTAAGCAGACACTTTGTATGTTTAATAACGCTACACTGCTAAAATTTGTTATAAACATCCTTTATTGCTATAAAAATACCATGAGCTGCATACAAAACACAATCTGTCTATTGTTTTCGATATTTCCTGAAACGCACTATATGTCATATTGTCTATTGCTCAGATCCTGTGTAGACACATAGTGAACGCGTCTGATCATAACATCCATCCAAACCGTGAAGAAAACGGATAGGGCTCTACTATATAACATAACGTCAGTGGACAATAATAGAAATGTTATATCTGTATAATGGAACATGGGTAATAATTAGTTCTCAACTACCAAACGATATACAGTAACTCAGCATCCCTTCTTTCTTATCAGGGCTACATTTTCGTGTTTGTTTTACAATGGTTTCGAAACGCAGCGCCACGCCAACTCTTTCAGTTGTGCAACAGAGCGGCTCGGGCACGTGATCCTAGCTCAATCATTGGATCGGCCCGTGTTCTCGCTTGCGAAGCTCCTGAAAGATTAGGCGGATGGTTAGAAAAAAACATATCGGGTATTTCGGTTTGGGGCGGTGCGCGAATGTTCGCAGTCTATGTGGAAGTAGCCATAGAAGTCTATTGTTTTATTCCAGCGCGTCATCATGTCCGATATTCGTTTCGCATTTTCGCGCTCAGTGTGAAAAGGCCTTTTCCTTCCATGTCTTTCTGGCTTATTCTAGGTGGCCATGAAGGTGTCTGCACTCTCTTTATACGGTAAGTCCACCACAACGTGAAAACTAATATGGAGCTGTGCTGAGAGTAGTGAGCTCTCTATGGAGTCAAAATAATGCCACATATCTATGCAAAGTAATAAGTATTTGCAAAAGAAAATAAAGCTTTGCAAACGAAAATAAACAGTATGAGAAACAAATAAATGTGTTTTGCAAAAATATAAATAAATGAAGGTTGTCAAAATATAAAATGAAACGCAGCATCAAATCATGATTTGCACTACATATTTTCCATGGCCAGATCTACTAATTATTTGCAACGCTGTTTTATTTTGCGTTCAGTCAAGTTGGAGCGTAGCACTCCACGTTTTCCCTTGCGCTTCACGGTTTTTAGAGTCTCGCTTTGTGGCACGGTTTTGACATGGGGGTGGGTGCAATGGCGGGCGTGATACAACAGGCGGGCAGCGCTCCTTGGACAGTGAGTTCATCGGACACTGAGACGCAGTCACTGATCCAGACCCCATCACTGAGCCGCTGGCATGCAGTAGTGGAGTCGTTTCCTTTATTCTCTAGCATTAAGACATGGTGTTTGTTTTATTGACACCAATGCATATGTGTATTAGCAGTGTTTGCGCAAGTTGTTAACATGAACATCTGCTGTTTACTTCTCTCAATCTGCACACTTTTATAGCATTAAAATGTATATTGTTTCATTTGGTTAACTAAATGTGTTTGTTTAAAATCTCTTAACCTGCGGGGAGGACGCCAGCGCACAGAAGCGTTCTTTGTTTACACGAGTTCAGAGTTACTGCTAGTTTTAATGTTAATGTTTTTTTATTATTAGCCAATCAAACAGTTAATGGTAAAGGATGCAATAAACAGTAATTCTTAATTGCTTATTGAGTATACGACTCAAGCTTCATATCGATCTCGACTTTGTTTTGCATTTACATAACTCCTGGCATAAATTAAGAAATGATTGTAACTCAGTCATTCTTGAGAAGTGGAACAAAACAGGGGGTAGTGTAGTGTTAGGAGTGTAAGTATCCGTGTAAGCATAACAGGCAGTTGACTGTTATGCAGGTGTTCGTGGGCTGAGTATGAGCCAAATCTACATCACGAAATAATAATTTGCTTTCACGGTGGTAACGATATATCACAATATATTGATATATATATATATATATTTATCTATTTTTGCTTTAACATATGGTCATTTTTTGTTCCATAGTAATTTTTTTCAACCATAGAAAATAATAATCTTGTACCAGGTCAAATAAGAAAAACTACTACTAGGCTATCTAAAAATATTGAAACGTCAAAAATAACAAATAAAAAACAAATGCTACATAATTTGTATAAAGTAATCAAATGTATAAAAGCGCTTCATATTCTTCTCTGTGTAAATTAAATGTATATTTCTTCTTTTTAAAGTTGCAAAAGTGATTTAGTCAGGAGCAATGAGAGATTTTGTCTTTTGTGGTTTGATTAACATGAATGACAGACAGAAGGAATATTAGACTGCTGTCACTTTAAGAACTGCCCAGATCCAATAAACTGTTACACATGTGTTTTCTTTCTCAGCTGTTTGCTGTCACCTAAGACCTAAATTACTGTGCTTATGAGGATACGTACAAAGACGGGCATTTTGACACATACTGATCACTGTATTTTAACAGTTCAAGGCCTATAAAGTGGCAAAAATAACTCCGTTCAATACTCCCACGCTCTATGAGCACCGTCTTCACATGTGCGCCTCTCTGACAGCGCTCAGAAACAGTCTCTCAGACAGTGCACGCATATAGCAAAATTAGTTCTCTTTTGCTGCTGATTGCATTTCAACAGCTTAAAATCACTTGCGTTTGAATTGAAATGCTTAAAAAAGCATGCAAACAAAGTTTTCATGACCAAGTAGCACAGCAACGTCACGTGAGTGTGTAACCGCTATAGAGACGATAGTCCAAAATCTCTACCAGTTAACAAATTTCTACTGGTTAATTGTGTCTACCAGTATATCACCCAGCCCTAGTTTAGTCTTTCATATTCAAACTATGATTAAAACATTATTATAAGAACATTTTGTTTTTAAAATCATCATATCTGCCCATGCTAGGCATCAAAAAGTTTCAAAAAAAGATTTGTAGAAATTTTTTTCACCATTCATATATTTATATACAGACGAGCTGATCACACCATTAATCAAACAACATTTGTCATGTTCCTCTATAGCAGCTTGAGCAGATCTTACTTCACACATCTGTAGCTGGAACATCCTGCGCTCTTTCTCCATCTCTTCTGCAATCTCTCCTCCGCTCACCTCTGTACGCACCATACCATACTGCTTTGCCAGTTCCCTCTTCTCTTTCTCGATTTTAGTGCTGAAGGGGACAGAAATCATATGACTGTGGTCAGTTCTACTATATAGTGTAGTACCACATAATGCACAAATATGGTGCTCATTGGATTCGTGGAAGCACAATACAAAAGTATTGTAAGAGAAGTGAAGCAAGACACTTACGAGAATTACAATTAAATGAAGAACAGAAATTAAAAAGAAGCAAAATAACGATACGGGAAGTACTAAAAGGATTTCTGGTAAAAATGAAATATTAGTAAATTAGAAGATCATAGACTTTAAATTTTTGCTGTGTTAAATCTAGAAAATTAATTATTTTTTATAATAGGCCTATATGTGTGGATGAAAAACGCATCAGAATGTATGTGCTACTTTTGAGTTTCCACCTACAGTTTTTGTTAAAAAAGTGAGTTTCACAATATTAGTTATATTTTTACATGATATCCAATTAATATATGCCAAAAAGGACACATTTCTGGTTTGGTGTCCATGAAGAAGCACTTGAGTCCTACTGACACGTACATATGGCTAAAACTACACTAAACAACCCCAAAAAAATGTGTAAATAAATATGAGAAAGAGAACAAGTGAGAGCGAAGCTACAGAGAATATGTAACATATGATGCACAAAGAATATAAATCCTACACAGTTTCTATAAAATTGGTGTTGTTTGACCACAAAAATTACACACACACACACCACAACACCACACACACACAAAACAAGACAGTCGTGACAGAGACCAGTCATAAAATGTTTTCTGGGTCTCTAGTTATTCAAGGCTTTTGCAATCTCTTATAATGATTCAAAATAAACCACCGCTCAGTGGGTGTCAAAAAAGACAACACTGGAACAAATGACTGGAAACAGTCTTATAAAAAGCACTCACAATTTATTCTCATAATCTCTCCATGCCTTGTCAAAAGGCTTTTTCAGGTCCTGACAAGATGAAAACAAGGAGTTAGAATAGAGTCAGTCTTACATCATCTTACAGTAAAAGACAAGAGCATCAAGACAGACAGAGAAGAATTAAGACAAGTCTGTCTTATCATCTGTCTCATTACCATCTGCTCACATTAAACACTGTGCTTATGGTAATGATCTATGTAATAGATTTCTACTAGAACACATTTGGCTTGTTGCCTTCTGGGAAAATATCCTGCACACTTCATCTGTATTTGCATCATATATACTAGGAACACTAACAAGGCAACATAAGTATCAGAAAGTTGGTATTACCATTGTCATTAAATTTTTTGGTACCTTAGAGTGCTGTATGAATGCCATGGTACAAGATGGTAATTATTTGCTATAATGGTATACAGTGGGGTACTATCAAAAATGTCCTTGCAAATGTAATATTGATTTGATTTCATTGTGCTGAACTTACAAAATTAGCAAATACTTGTGATCTACCTAATTTTAATTTTCGAACCTATGAATTACTTCAAATTTTTTAAAGTTCATGCTTGACGTATAATATTTTATTCAATGTATATAGATTGATTTATCTGCATTCATCTGACGGTAACATTTACAAAGCAAACACAAGAAAAATGTCACTTCAAGTGGATCACTTGTATTGTAGATTTCAACTTACACCTTTGACCTCTTTCAGATCCCCTTTTACCAGTGAGTCCAGGAAGAAGTTGACGTTGTGCAACATGCTCTTCAACTGATAAAAACAGAAATATTAAAATGGAAAGCATGAGCTGGCAAAACCCATTTAGACCCAGTTTGCAAACAAGCACATTAAACATATTTTCACTTAAAAAATCTATTTAACATGAATACGCCTGGAAGGGATAAGGAACTGTGGACAGCGAGCTGAGACAACCTTTGGCGAGGAAGCTGAGTTGTTTGCAGATAAGGCCTATCTTGTAAGTCCAAACCGTGACTAATACTAAAAACACTCTATGGGATTATGCAGAAGCCTAACGGAAAGCCCTCCCCGGAGCTCCATGTGTCTCACCAAGTTCTTCATTGGCGTCAGCAGTTCTTTGGAGAATTCTGCAAACTTATTAAACGCAGAAGCCACTTCCTGTTCTCCATTGTTGCGGAAATTCACAGCCAACTTCTCCATGGAATTGATGTATGACTCCAAATGTGATACGTGGTCTGGAAGAAGATCAGCAGCAGAAATTCAGCACAAACTGTGAAGATATAACTGAGAAAACATGGGGATTTGGCTAAAAGCACATGACACTAAAAAAACAGACGTGTTTGGGTCACACAGGGGGCATCTGCCTTCTACTTCATTCATATTCATAGATAGTTGAGCTGGAGGAAATGTTTTGCATACATTGTCAATCTCTCTAATTAATTAATACAGATTCAAAGACTAAATGAATGCTGCTTACAGTCTAATGTGCATGAAATTCAAATAACAAGTACGGCATAGTAAAGACATTTGTGATTAAATGTTGCTAGCACCCGAATAACTGAGAAATGATACCTTTTCAGATACTTTCTCACATATGTAAACACAAATACACCCAATAGATTCAATGTAATTTCATGTTACCTTGGCCAGAGATGTGCTTTGCTTTGGCTGCTTTCTTCATTTTCTGCAAGATTGTGCGGTCAGAGTCCAAGGCCTGTTAAAGGAAAGAAAAAATAAGGGTATCACCAACAATGAATTCACATGAAGATTTTACATTTATGCATTTGATAAACACCAGCACAGTTTTCAAACAGGATTAGTGAATATGTAAATTTGAACAATAAAATACTGCAAACTTTTCCCTTTAGCTCATAAAGTAGAGCATGGCACTAGCACTGATGAGGTCATGGGTTCGCTGCATGGAATATATATCCCTGCTATTCAACAGTCTGGGGTCCGTACGTTTTCTTTTCTTTTTTTTGGAAGAAATTCATACTATTTAGTAAATACACATTGTATGCATCAAAACGTGACTTAAAATGTTACAGCACTTTTCTATTGCTACTTAATGTTGTTCTTTTGAAACCTTCTATTCTCCAAAGAATCAAAAAAAAATTTAACACGATTGTTTTATTTTATTAATTTTATGCATTGTTAAGAGAAATGTTTCTGAAGACGTAAATCATAGAGAATATTGCATGTGTCTGAGGGCGCATGTGGACAGTGAAGACATGGAGTAATTTATGCTCAAAGTTTGCTTTGCCTGAAAGGTATTACTTTACATTACTAGCATTACATAGAAAACTGATTGACATTAGAAATTAAACAATATAAGGTATTTGGGATCAATCAGCAAAATGAGACCTTTCTTTCAAAGAGCAGTCCCACACCGCCACCAGCCCCTTCCAACCCAACTTGAAGGTATCTTGAATGCAATGTAAATTGCTTTGGATAAATGTTTCTGCCAAATGCATAAATGTAAATGTATTTTCATTCCAGACCACTTCAATTTGTTTAAACCGTGTTGAAATACACACAAACACAAGGAAACACACATACAGGGGCACAAACAGAACTTGAAACGGCTCCTTACAGAAACACATTTCCTGTTTCAAAAATAGCAATTACATGCAATCATGAAATGATTATGAAATAATGAAAGACCCAGAGAGCTTGCCCTCTGAAACTGGACTGCTGAAATTACACCTGCTACATTTTCTATACTAAAATCTAATCTAGCTACATGAATTATGCAACAATTGAGTTACTATAAGGCAGCAAGTAGAGCATGAAGTCTGATTGTCGTGTCACTAAATAAGCAAGAGCAAACAAGGAAAAATTAATTAACAGCTTCATAGTTGCTTGTTTACAGCCTGCCATCTGAGAGCATGATACATTGCGGCGTGTGGTTCAGAATAGTAAACTGCGGTGAAGTCTTCAACAGTTTGGCTCATTAAACCATTTCCACTCACCACAAAAGTGTAGGGCTCATGTTGTACAATAAGAGAACGTGTGTTGCAATATGGGGCTCTATAAACAAGATCCCAGACTTTATTTCATAGTGTCGCAACACGCCTGAGTCTGACAGTCTAGTTTCTTCATATCTGTAATGGGAAACAATATTTCCTGTGGATGTCTGTCCCAATTATCCCTCCCTTCATTCAGGATAAACAGTTTGTTCCTTAGGGTGGAGAATAAAACCCTGCAGAATTGTAACACTTCCCTATAGCTCATATCCCATCAGCATAGCCTTAAACAGTGCCCATCTATTTAGCCACAGGTGATTTAATCACATTTTTACAAAAAGTCTTATTAGCCACAAAAGAAAGGTTTGGGCTTATGACTTGAGGGAGTCCCCAGAATGCCTTTGGCAAAGGCATTTGTTTGCTCCAGTTAAGAAAAAAATTAAGAGCAGCTGCCATGTTTGTTACGTGCCACTGAAGATCAAACTGAAAAGTCAGTCATCTACAACAGTGCATTTAATAGACAGTGTAATGCAGCACTTGTTCCAGGTCACACAGCACTGCGAAATGTAAATCAACTCAAAACAGTGCTTTTACTATCACACTCATATCATATACCCATAAATCAATGCAAGGAAGTACGACATTGCACATGAGCTCAATGAAAACAGTAATTAAAGACTGGAATACACTTTGACATGTAATAAAGTCATAGCTATGTGGTCACTTAGCTGTTCTGAGTGTTAACACGCTGCTATGTGGTTGCTAGTGTATTCTAGGTGGTTGTTAGATGGCCACATTCACACAGGAGATGAATATGTCATGTGTTTGAGTTTTTAAAGTGAAACAGAAGTTGTGATATTTTCTTTTATTTTGTGACGTACACCCGAGTGTAATGGATATTCAGTCTATCTATCGGTTGTTGATTGGATTTTGAGATGTTGGTGTTGCAATCAAAAGTGGAATGTTTTTGTGCTAATGCTTTTAGAACATTATTAAAGACTTGATAACTTTGTAAGAACATTCCATTAATGTTACAGGAAGTATGTTTTTTTCATAACTTTGAGAGAATCTTACCAAACCTTAGCCAAGGTTCTGAGAACACCCTGTAGCATAGACATGATCGTTATCATGTAGCGTATTGAATGCATAAATGTGTTTTCTTTCTTTCTTTCTTTCTTGTCATTGTTATTATTAACAATGAGATAACATCAGAGCAGCCTTCAATGTAAAAGTGCAATAAGAGTGCATAAAGTGCAATAAATTCAACCACTTTGTACCAGACAAACAAACAAACAGCAGAGACATAGGGATTATTGTCCATATGAAAGAAATACTGCAGATGTGAGATATGGTGTAAATACTGCAGCAATGCATAGTCCAGATCCAGCTATTGCAGTTGTGTAGAAAAAGAAGTGTAGTGAATATGATGGGCTGGTGTAAATGGGAGGAATGTTTGTTCAGCAGTCTCACTGCACTGGGATAGAGGCTGCGGGCCAGTCTGGTGGTTCTGGCTCTGATGGCCTGGTATCGTCTCCCTGAGGGCAGCAGGAGGAACAGGTGATGTGCTGAGTGCGACTGATCTCGCAGGATGTTATGCACTCTCAGCAGACAACGGAGCGAACAGGACAGTAAATATGGGTGTCGATCCTAAACATTGACTGCTTTCACAACATTCATGTCCATAAGACTGTTTATTGGTACTGTGTGTTAAGTTTAGGAGCGCATTTTCAAAGACTCTACACAATAACTATGCAGAAAACTGAGATTAACTAGATTCTTTGTTCTCCTTAGCCTTGAAATCAACTTCCTTTTAAAAAAAATATCTTAGTTTCTATGGAGACTTCTTCCTGTTTCAAAGCTGAGGACCTCGGTCTCTGACACTCATGTCTTATCTTGCTGTTTTTATTCTCTAAGGAAACAGGCTTGGCAAATGGCAGCATAAAAGGATTATAAGCAATTAATATTCATTGGTGTCGCACATGATAGTGTGAAGAGGAAAATGTAATTCACTGTTATTAGTTCAGAGAGCCTGTAATGAACTCCTCAAACAGCACGATTGAGAAACACTTTGAGTGTGATCTCAAATAATCTGACTTGGCAACCGACACTTATCCCTTATCTTTGGGGATCCCGAAATGAAAATGCTGGCATTATTTACTCACCCTCAAACTTGTATGATTTCTTATATTCTGTGGGAAACAAAATGAGAAACTTATCGCAGAAGCTTCTACGTTGATGGGATTTTCAACGCAAAATTTCCAACTCAAATTTGGACTGTTCCTCACACAAAAAAAATAAATCTTATGGCTTCAGGAGACATAGAATATAGTGTACATGTTGTACGGACTAGTTTTATATGCTTTATGTTGTTCTTATGTTCTTTTTGTAGCTTTTTATTTTTTTGCTAACAGCAAAAAACAGTTCCTTTAAGTTAAGCAAATAGGAAATCATCACATTAAGAACAGCTCGTTTTACATCAAGGATGTTTGACTTTCTTAACTTCAGCCCTTCCAGTCAGCTCTGTTATGTGTACACTGGGCCAATAACAATTCAACCGTGCGGTGGTTCACCTGGAACAGCATTCCATGCCGAGATTCACATTCCCCTGACTAGGCTTAGTGAGAATTCTGTACTCAGCATGGCTAACCTCACTTCTCTTTTGTTCTTTATGGCAGTGATGGTGCCTGGCCCTTTAGATTGGCTTTTGTGTGCATTTAGTGCTATTACATGAAAATGCTTGTGAAATTCCCTGCAGCACACATAGGATAGAACAAAACAAGACCAGCCATAAATATTCAGGGTAAACAGACGCAGTGATGTTGATTCAGTAACACTGCCAAAAGAAATGCCATCCTTCTCTTTCTACCATTGTACCTGGGAGAGAAGCATTATATTTTTTTAATGGACAGCATGGCATGTTTCTTTATGTTAGAAACTCTGTTTACACTATTTGTTGTGAATGTTGATCGCACCAATATTAAATAATATGTTAATATGGGATACTATAATATTATAACATGATAAATAAAATTTAGTCTGCGACCCTACAGAAGACAAGCGGTTTAAGGAATGGATGGATGGATATCAAATTTAGAGTTAAATTAATAATTTACCTGAAAATGTGAAAAAATATAAAATAATATCTCAAAATGGGATATAATATTATGTGCAATATATATAATATACTTTTTTTGTACGTGCCATATAATATGGTATATAACATTTAGAATTATGAGGATAGTTGTGAAAAAATATATATATACAAATATTTTTTCCTATTAGTAAAACTGCAAATGTTCACATTTTATAATAATTTTCTCACATCTTAATATAGTATAATATGTAATATTGTAATATAATATAGGAAATAAATGGACATCGGTGCCCATTTTCCACAAGTTGGTATGATCCTTTAGGGCCTTCATGAATGGTCTGCAACAAACTTTGGTTAAAATTCCTCAACGGTCGTGTAAAACAACACCATTTTTACCTTGTCAAAAACAGCTCTGATCACAGCGACCCGTTTCGGTGCATGTCCCTTTAAATGCGACCCCCCACTACCCTCTCTTTCTGTGTTTAATTTGCTGCCTGGGACTCTTGTATATGGCTCGACGTGGTCTATTTAAAATAATAATAATCATAATAATAATTTGTTACTTATATAGCGCATTTCCTCTGTTTACATGAATGGGGGAATCTCCGAACCACCACCCATGTGCATCAATCCCTCTTGGGGTGGGGGGGGCAAAAAAAAACAAAAAAATGATGTGACTGCAGCCATACTTGGCACCAGAATGCGCCACCACCAGCAGCTTATTGTGTGAGAGAGGAGACAGAGTTGATGAAGCCAATCAGTATAGCCATGCCTATCTACATTAGAAACTGGCTGCCAATTGAAACATTCTCTGCTAGATGACACAGTTCGATCTCAGACAGCCCTTAACAAGCTGGCTGTGTGTTTTCTTTTCAGCTTTTCTGAGCTGGCAGACACGCCAGAAACCTAACTAGATGCAAAAAAGATAAAAGTGAAAATTTCATCCGATGTCCCTTTTAAATTTTTTAATAAATGACTAGCTGAACAAAAATGTATCTGGTTTTCTCATATGAAACAATACCTTAATATGTGATAATATTATAATATGGCATTTAACATTTTTTATTATATAGTTCACCAAAAAAATTCCCAGTCATTGTACAAAGCGCCAGTGAAGACGTAACTCTAATACTGTTTCTCACATTTTAATCAAAATTGTATTATTATTATTATCTTTCAGGTCCTTTTTCCAAAGTTTATTTATTTTCCTTTGGGAGAAAACAGTGTTTAAATTTATCAAAAAAATTTAAATTATTCACCACAACAGAACAGCTTCTGTGCTAAAACATAAAAGCCCAAATGCTTCAAGTCACAAATCCACCATGAGACATGCAGTAATAATGTTTTGAGCTCTGAGGCATTTTATAATTGAGGAGCACAACCAGATGTTTATCTCCCTCTTTTGTGCTTAATGAAGCAAAGCCCACACAATTCACTCTCTTCACCACTGCTGGTTTTCAGCTACTTAACCAAGAAGGCCAGAAGTGAAACTCAAACAATATCACACCACCATGAGTTCACTTTCTCACAGTTATTAACTGTCAACTGCAAGATAAGGTAAAAGGTGACTGGTCATTTTCCCACTGGTATTTGGGTTAGCCCATAAAAATGCAGTCCAGAAGTGCAATGACCACTCATTTAGATCAGTGGGTCTCATATAATGTGGCAAGGCATGCTATTTATTTTGGTTGTGTCCACGAGTGCTCTAAAGCTACAGATAGTGGTCTAGACCCGACTGACAACACACACAGCTTTTTCTTATAACACACAAGCACTTGTTCAGACTCATAGCATAAAACCCACTCAGATGAAGCTCAGCAGCATGAAGAATGCCGAGCAGGTTTATCATGAAGTCAGCAGATGTTTTATGGTATAAAATAACATGCTGATGCCACTTCCTTTGAAAAGGTGTGGCCAAGACGGGGCTTTATGACATACTAAAATAAACCAAGTGATAGTTCACCCAAAAATAACTGTTCTGTCATCATTAACTCACCCTCATGGTCATTCCAAACATTGCATGAATTTTCGTCTATGAATATTGAACCAATTAGTTTTGGTTACCACTCGACTTCCAACTGTAAGTGAGACACACTACTAAAAAAAAAAGAAAGAGAGCAAAAAAAACACAACTGAGACACTTAAAATATCATAGGCCTATTTTATGCTCCACAGAGGAAAAAGGTCATACAGGTTTTAATGACATGGCAGTGAGTAAACAATGACAGTGTTTTCATTGAACTGTCCCATCAAGTCCATAAGAAAATGGGATCCATGAGTGCGAAATCACTAGTAAATGCATCAAACTGGCTTTCATAGCATTAAGCACTGCAGTAATTGACAGTAATGCATTTAACTGGTCCCTAGGGAAACAATGCTACAGGGCTAAGTCAAATGGGTTATCAATTCCTTTTACCTATTGAATTAATTTAATTCAATTTTATTTTAATGATGCACTTGGTAGTATTATTTTAAAAAACACTGTTTAAAACTTTTTATTAGAAAACAAAAATACCGCGTGAACCTTTAAGAAACCTGAGGAAAACCCTACTATGCCTTTGTTCATCCTACTCTCCCCAAATGCTCCAGGAATTAAGATAATAGTAATATCAGGTGTCTCCATTCTGAATGAATGGGTAACTCTGCATTACTTTATACGGGAAAAACAAGGTGTGCCACAACAGCCTCGGCTACTCCTGTTGGTGCGGCAGATTATCCAAGCACTCCAATTATCTTTCATTATTCCTCTCCGTTGCCTCTGCTAATCCCCAATCTCCTCTCATTTCAATTTACTTTCGGCAACATACAATGGGAACACATAAGCACTATGTTGTGTTGAAGAGAGATAGCTGAAGTGTGTATTGGATCATCATCAGAAATGTCCAGGGAAATCTTTTCAGTTCCTGCTTTGTCATTAAGTCACATGACCTAAACACAGACTCTATTATAGCATGGGGTTCCCATTATCTCTCTTGAGGTCAGTGCAGATTAAGGCAAAGCATCTGTGTTGTCTTATTCCCCTCTCAATTCCTCCTCTTTAATTTTCTAAACTATCAGGTTGGTGGCGAGTTCAAATATTAGAAGGCGAGTGAGATTCAACATTGAATGAATGGAACAGGTCTTGTACCAAAACAGCGTTGATCACAGAGCTGATAACATTCATTATTTAAAGGGATAGTTCACCTAAAACATGAAAATGTGTGTGTGTGTGTGTGTTTTCAATGAGATCTAGTGTTGTTTTACGCTCTGTTAACTTAGATAATATGGACAAAATTCTGAGAATAAATAAAATCATACAGGAGCCAGGTTTGGAAGACCCAATGGTGAGTAATATTTGTTTTCATTTTAGGGTGAATTATCCCTTTAAGTCATTCATATTTCATATGCTTGCCCTCCAGAGCTTCTAATAATTGTTTTGAGCAGCAGGATTTACTTCAGTGCCTGTAAATCTGCACTAAGGCAGATTACACAGAGGTGTCCTTCATTGATGAAGTCTGGTCTGAGAACAGTCTTAAGGTTATGAAGGATGAGGAATGGTTTGGATAGTGGTGGCTGACTCGTCAGAAGAAAAACCAGACCACCACTCAAGACTCTCTTATAATGCTTTTGTCCTGAACCCCCCCTGAGGCTGCGCATGTGCAAGGCAATATTAGATATTAAGGGTCCCATCCTGTCACATGAAGCCCAAACAATCAAGCATGTAATGCAGTGCACTGTTCAATTTGCATGGCTGTGTATTGCACAGGCCAGGTCATCACCATGGTTACTTCACATTCCACTATGTCACTCTTATTAAAGCAGTCATCATTCAATTGTTACCACTCTGACCCGGCTGAATGCCTCAAATTGGCACAACTGGGGGTCTGAAAATGTAGACCAATGTGCATAAAAATTAGCTTTGGTTTATTAGGAAGAGGATGACCTGTGTTGTGTCAAAATACACAATAGTAAAATAATCACATTGTTTTCAGGTCAAATACATATGATAAATACAAATTAAATAATAAATAAGTTATGTTTATAAAGCAAGCAAACAAACAAATAATAAAAAAAATACATTTAATTCTTTTCTTTTTTTTTGTAAATGCACTAATGATGCCTCTTGGCAAACAGCAGTGAAAATACCTCACCCAAACATAATTTTCGTTGTACAATCTGATCTTCACTAACAGGATACGATCCTGGATCAGCATCCTTTGCAACATCCCTATCAACCAATCATCCCATTCCTAACCCTAAAGTCAGAGGGCAATGATTGGTTCATGGGAAGGTTATTTCAACACCAACAACAACAACAAAGGATGCGGATCCAGAAACATTATATGCTGGTTCCTTAGCTCCAAAAGGCCCATGAATCCTAAACCGGCTTTTGTTTATGCAGCTTAATAAACGCTGGATGAAAGGCACGTGCTCGTGATAATACAGCAGAAGCATGTATTGACGCACGAGGAGGGATAGGCGATAAGAAGCGCGAGATAGCGGCAAAATGCGAATGAAATATATTACTACAAAAACGGAAAGATTGCAAAGTATTCGGTGCAACTTAATGTGCAATAACGACGAGGAAATGTACGTTAACGCACAAAGAAATGTGTTACCCTTCCTCTTTCAGTTGTAGTAGCCTATATGTCACGGCACCACATGAAAACGAGAGGATACATGCCATTTAATAATTTGAACTGTTTTAAAAGCACACTGGTTATATGAATACAATAATTTTCTATATTTTAATTGAGGATTTAGCTTGAAATCACATGGTTTGTGGTGTTGGAAATAGGCTGCGCTCAGCCCAATTGGATTCAACAAGACAAAGAGCGTCAGTGTCTGCTGTAGTAATGTTTGAAGCAGTGCTCATGGAGAAAAATACATGAAAGCCAACACGTTCATTGGACTAAGCAGTTCTGCATTGAATCAAAGCAGCGTAAAACAGGATAAAGACACAAAGACATAGCCTACTGAGACCTGCTGCTGCTGCTGACGGACAGAGCACATTCATTTCATTCATAATGTTGCACAACTTAACTGTCAAAGACATAAGCGATTACAGCAGAAGGCAGCATATGAAAGCATATTCGCATACCTCCTCGATATTGTTGGCGGAATTTCGGCAACTTGTCATTTTGGTGTAGAAGGAAGAGGTGGTGGGAGAGCTGTAGTCCTCCAAAGTCTCCGCGATAAACTCGTCCACTGATATGAACTCAGGCATTTTGAAGGAAAATTAAGAAAATTATAAAAGAAATGTTTCACAGCAAGCCCATTAAAAATGATAATATTGTCAGTGAGAAAGCTGGTGTCAAGCTGTTTGAAAAGTCACCACAGTAGCCAAGTAAAGTGCAGCAGTGTTATATTTGGCTATAGTGGCGAAAGCGCATAAAGAGGAAACAGGACGGTTTTAGTGTTGGTCTAGCGCTGACTGTTCGATAGTACGCATGCGCAGTTGGTCAATGGTCTCCACAAAGCACATCAATGGCTGGGGTGGTTAATAGCCTACTGGTGAAACTATTATAAACATCTACTATGGTCAGTATATTATCCGGTAGTGGAGATGGCGTTTTCAAGTGCAATCTGAAAAAGATTAATACCACCATCATGGGCCAGTTGCATAAACATAGCCATGTTAGGACTGTGTCTTAAAGGGGTCATATGATGCTATTTCAATTTTTCCTTTCTCTTTGGAGTGTTACAAGCTCTTGGTGCATAAAGAAGATCTGTAAAGTTGCAAAGACTAAAGTCTCAAAACCAAAGAGATATTCTTTTTAAAAGTTAAGAGTCAACCACGCCTACCTAAAACGTCTCGTTCTCACGATGTGGGAAGATTTGCATAACTGATGATTCAAACGCGAGTTTTGAGCAGTGTAGAGTAGCGCTTGTTGTTTGTCTTTTCTCTGATCACAAATGCAGACATGGTTTTTTGTTTATGCGGCGCGATGCAATGCAAACGCGTAAAAAGACAGTATAAGTCATTATAATCAGTAATTATGTCCCCACTGGATGCAACAAATGCCTCGTTTGTAATGGGTTTTATTGGTTTTGTTTCGCCCTGCTGGGAGACGGCATCACAGTATGTTAAGGGGTTTAAAATCTCCATCACACGCTTGAGGTATTCGGCCAATCACAACGCACTGGATAGCTGGCCAATCAGAGCAGAGGAGAAACAATAATGTACATTATATGGAAAATAAAGTGTTTTTTGAACCTTAAAGCGCATAAACATTGCATTACACCAAATACACCAATAATGTTCTTTTTAGCAACATCATAATGATCCCTTAGAAGTAGTTTGATCAACTAGCTTGTAGTAATCAGTTTACTTTTAGATTCAAATTAGATCTACCGTTTTATGTAACTGACTTATATGACTAACTTTTAAGACTAGCCTATAGTTTATGCAACCGGCACCAGATTCTATCTATGATATAAAGATATTGTAGGCTATTATGAGATATTTTTCTCTTATGTATTAAAAGTGTGCATTAGGGCCATTTTCTAAATGTTATCATTCACCTGTGCAAATACATATATATATATATAAAGCCTATAAACGTATTAAACCGTTACAGTGGGGATTTTGATTCATCCAAAGAATCGAATCTTTTAAATCTGTTTGTTTACTGATTCATTCGGTGACTCTTTTTTGTAGGTTACACTACGCCAGTAGGTGGCGACAAGTGTCTTTTTGTGTTTGTAGTGAAACACTGAATCATTTAACTGGTTCTTTACAAACTATTTGTGCACATCCAAAAATTTTGTTCAAAATGCGGTGTCTCGGTTTGTTTATTCACAGGCTTGTGTCGCTCAGATTTAAAACCCCATCGACTTGTTCGGTGAAGGATGTATTCATTCAGTAGGATCTTCAGAAATCAGTTCATTCAGGTAAATGATTCATTCAAAATTCTGATTCATTCACGAACAAAACAGTACATTAAGAGAGAACATCAGAAAACTAAAAACTTTTTGCCTTTTGATTTGAGAGTGTAGAAAAGAGCACAACATAACGTATCATTAATTTAAAAAAAAAAGCCTGGAAGTCACCTATCCCAGCTGTCCCCTCTGATTAGAGTTTCACTCAGTCAGCCGCTTGCTCCCTATCCAAGACAGCCCAAACGGCCCTGCAGAGAGCCATGTGACCCCTGCTGCACATTCCCAAGCTGTTCATTCACAACTCACATTGTGGTGGCTGGATGCCTAAAGCCCATGCACTGTAAAAATATATAGACCTACTTTAAGGTGACTACACTGAAATCAAACTCATTAAAAAAGTCAAATATAGCAAATTATTGTAGATTAATTAATTTATTCATTCATTCCTAAAAGTTGCTGTAGCTGATGGAAGCTGATAAAATGAAAGTGACAATCCAATTACAACTGAGATGAAAATAAAATGGATCTCCTGCACATCGTGGTGATGGTATCAGATTGTAGATGATTAATATATCCAGGTACCATGGTTTTCACATAGTATTTTAGAGAATACCTTAAGGTTAATTTATTTTTTGTGACATTCTGTCCGTAACACTGAGGTGTGATGATGTATAACCATAACCATGGAAACTGTGGTTATTATTAAGTGATCATTTGCATGTCCATTAGCTGCTAGTTTTTAGTTGTATTCCCATGTGACAGTAAGGCTTCATTGGTGGATTCTATATAATTATCCTTCTCTATATCACAAGTAATTATCTCACATGAGTGGGTTTATATCATGTACTCTGAGATCAGCCCAGAATCACAGAGTGCTGAAACATAATTTACTATCACTAAGGCACATGCTGTCACGTTTTATATTATTGCTCTACATGGCACAAGAACAGTTTTTTCCCACAAGCTATATTCAGTCTGAACAATTAATCTTTCATAATTATACATCGTCCATCACAACTAACATAGTATATTTATATTAAACTGCACACTTTGTAAATAACATATCTGCACACTAATAAACATATATGTACATTTATCTAAACAATTAAATTTTTTCCTATACTTCTATTTCTGTATATAGTACATTATTCAATTGTTCTTTTTTTTTCTATTTTTTTTGTTTTTTTTTTTTTATGTTTATATTACCTCGCTACGGTTATGTCCTATGTATGTCGGCACTATGTTGCTACATTTCTTCTACAATGGGATCCTGGCGTAAGTCAATTCTTGGTATGGTAAATGCTTGGTAATGTAAAGATCTTCTGATTCTGATTCTGAGAAAACTCTCTTTTCTAAAGATGCAGGAAGCATGTTCCTGAATGCAATACACTTTTTTTTTAATGGATGTTGGTTTCTATTTGTCATATCATCAAGTACACTGAGCAGCAGTGTCACTGAAACTGTAGCATATAGTGACCAGGCTGGAGCATTTCATTTATCAAATTTACTACCGTGTACCTCTGTAGAATAGGCTTCTGTCAGGAACCTCAAATTGCTGAATTTTCTAGTTCTGCAAATAAAACCCTAATCTTGGAAAAAGACAAGTGAAGTTCTGACAGTCTAGACATAAATGAAAGATTTTTTCTTCTGAATGAAGGCAATGCTTTTGTTGTGTATACTTATACCCTATCGCTTCAATGAAAAACGTTCTAGAATACATATAAAAATAATATATTTAAAAGCAGCAGCATGATGTTGAGAAATTAAACTCTTAAGTACTTTTTAAAAACTGATGTATTTTGAAAAGAAAACCCCTGCCAGAGGCTGCATTTATTTGATTAAAATTATTAATTTCTTTTAATCTTTTGAACATCAGTGTACATGGAATCATAAAGCATTAAACGGCACTGAATTTATGAAAGGCGCAGTAAGCAATTTCTGAGAAACACTGTGAAAGGGATCGCGTGAGCACACCAAGAACACAACTTGAGCCAATGCCGTAAGGGGTGTGTCCACTAATGATGGGGGAAGGGGCTATTGCATTGCTTATTTGTGAATTTTGCTATCAAGATAGGGGTGTGATCATTTTGGGTAGGGGCGTGCTTGTTTTGGTCATTTTAAATATCAACAGTGATAGTCAGAAATGGCTTGCTGCACCTTTAACAAGCAATTGTTTGTATTGTTAAAGTCTTATTCTAGTTATTATTGCTTATGTCTTTCCTATTAAAAGTAAATAATGGCTATGTACACGTGTATAATTATTTCCCCTGTTGATCAGTGCATTTCTCATCCATTGACAATAAGCTGGCTGATGTGTGTAGGCAGGGTGTAGAGGATGAGGAAGAGGAAGAGCCCCAGGATAACCAAAATGATCAAAGCAATGATGTACTTCTTGTACTTCTTCCAGATAAAGAACACAAAGGTTTTCAAGGGGTTCACAAACCAGTTGAAGGATGTCTTGGGGCGGCTTAAGGGAACAAAAACATTTATGTAGCACATTTTAGTAAGTACACAATAAAGATGCAAACTGATATGAATATCTATATATGCACAGATAGTGTGTTTTAGTCTCTTACTTTGGTTTGTCCAGAGGTTCGGGTTCTTTGCGTGCTTTTCCCACAGGGTTCTTCTCGGCTTCTTCAGCTGTCACTAGGTGGAACTCTGCCTCTACTTTACCCTGCAAACCACATTAATGAATGAAGAGTTGGAGTCTACCTTTACAAAGTAAACAAAAGTGTTATCACATTGATTTTACTCTTTATTGGTGCACTGACAAAGTGCTTGTACCATTAGAAGGAAGGTGTTCCCACTGTTGTCCACAAACTGCAGATCTTCTGGTTTCATTTGGCTACGCTTGCTCGACTTCTTTTTCTTCTTCTTCTTGTTTTTCTTCTCTTGTTCTGCCTCCCTCTCCTCTCTCTCGATGTCCTCTTGGCTCTTTAGTTTGATGAGCGGCCACCAACCCTTCATCCTCTTGCTGCGGAAGATGGAGAAGCGAGGGCCAGCCTTGTCTTTGGCCATCTTGACGCTGCACTGCTCGGATGATTTTGATGCACGGACCATATCACTGAGACGCAACTCTATGGATCCTGGAAAGGAACTCATGTTTTTACTGACCAACTAGAAAATGTCAGTAGATTTCATACATGAACCCTTGACTAGTAACTACAACCACTAACCCAAGAAGTCATTGGAGCCGATGCGGTCATAATCCCAGACCTGCAGCACCAGAACAGCCGGTTGGCGGAATTCAGTCTTCTCAAGGGCGAAGAGGGACTCCTTCTTCTTGTAGATGATCTCCTTCTCAGTAGGAAGATAGTCAAAGTGAAAGACAAAGCGCCAGTTGAAGTTGCCTTCACCAGTGAGGGAATTAAAATGCACGTCCGTCTCCTGTTTCTCATCTTCCAGACCTTTAGTCCAGCTGGTGAATGTAAAAATATATTTTTTTTAATAATATTTTTTTACTAAGTCAATTAGCTCACCAAGGCTGCTGATTTAGTATACTATAGTAGTATTTCTTATAAGATATATATATATTTACAGGGGGGAAGGGGGGGGGGTAGGGAAAAAAGTATTTAGTCAGCCAGCAATTGTGCAAGTTCTCCCACTTTAAAAGATGAGAGAGGCCTGTAATTTTAATCATAGTTATACCTCAACTATGAGATACAAAATGAGAAAAAAAATCCAGAAATCACATTGTAGGATTTTTAAATAATTTATTTGAAAATTATGGTGGAAAATAAGTATTTGGTCAATAACATAATTTCATCTCAATACTTTGTTATATACCCGTTGTTGGCAATGACAGAGGTCAAACGATTTCTGTAAGTCTTCACACACTGTTGATGGTATTTTGGCCCATTCCTCCATGCAGATCTCCTCTTAGAGCAGTAATGTTTTGGGGCTGTCAATGGGCAACACGGATTTTCAACTCCCTACAAAGATTTTCTATGGGGTTGAGATCAGGAGACTGGCTAGGCCACTCCAGGACACTGAAATGCTTCTTACGAAGCCACTCCTTCATTGCACGGGCGGTGTGTTTGGGATCATTGTCATGCTGAAAGACAGCCACGTTTCATCTTCAATGCCCTTGCTGAAGGAAGGAGGTTTTCACTCAAAATCTCACAACATGCCCCAATCATTCTTTCATTTACACGGATCAGTCGTCTTGGCCCTGTGTTCAGAAAAACAGCCCCAAAAAGGGCAGATGATGTTTCCACCCCCATGCTCGACAGTAGTATGGTGTTCTTGGGGGGCAGTGCTCAGCATTCTTTCTCCTCACAAGAACGACAGTGAGTTTTACCAAGAGCGTTCGATTTGGGTGTCATCTACCATATGACATGTCTCCAATCCTCTCTGGATCATCCATGGACTCCTGCAAACTTCAGACGGGGCTGGACTGTCCTGGCCTTAGCGAGGGGGACAGTATGAACTGAGGATTTGAGTCCTGGCGAGCAGTGTGTCTGTTTTTGGGGATGCTATCTTTTGTTTGTTTACTTGGTCCCGTTTTGCAGGTTCATTTCCCACCACCCCTCTATGGTTCCCAACGTGTGGGTCTGGCCGACAGTAAGACTGGCTCACACACCGCTTCATTTCGGCCGATCTTTGTACCCAGGTCGGGAGTGAGATTTCGGTGACCGCGCACCCGTAGACTCGAGGGAATAATCAGTGGTTCTGTATGCTCTTCCGATTTGTCTAATACCTTGCTCCGGAGAGTTGCTTTCTTCACACCAGAGATACTGCTCTTACGCTCTGCAGCTTCGCCTGACAGCCCGGTCTCGAGTGCAGGTCTACAATTGTTTCTGGTGTCCTTTTGACAGCTCTTTGGTCTTGGCCATGTGGAGTTTGGAGTGTGACTGTTTGGGTTGGGACATGGGTTCTGATTAATCCTGGTACGAGTTCTAAAACAGCTGCCATTAATCCCGGTACCAGTGGCGGGAGAGAGGCGCTCCTTAACGACGTACGGTTATACAGATGTCTTGTGGAGCCAGACCTCTTGCTTGTTGTAGGGTGTACCAATACGTTATCTTGTATTTAAAGAGGAAGGGGACCAATTAATTCTGGAAAAAATTCCTACAGTGTGATTTTCTGGATTTTTTTTTTTCTTTTTGTCTCTCATAGTTGAGGTATCCCTATGATGAAAATTACAGGCCTCTCTCATCTTTTTAAGTGGGAGAACTTGCACAATTGGTGGCTGACTAAATACTTTTTTGCCCCACTGTATATATATACTGTATACCTTAAAGCATAATTACAATTATTTAATCTTTTTAAACACGGCAATCTCTTCAATAGTTTGATTAAATTAAATCCATCCATGCTGAATAAAAAGTTTAATTTATTTTAAAAACAATCTTATGGAATCCAAACTTTGTTTTTTATGGAATATTACTATTACATTTTATATGGAACAGAGAACTGTAAAGTGGCATCAAAGAAACTTTAGATTTTCTGGGCTATTTAATTTCTTGTGTATTCTGACCCTTTAACATAGATGTCACTAGATGGCTCTCCAGTGAAAGGATTGACATCATCCAGTACGACATCATCAGTATTCCAGATGATCACACGCAGCTCATAACTAGAAACACAGGGATAATTCTCTCATTTCACAAATATTGCACATAAGCTAATTATTATTCTTGAGAGAAGTGTAGAAAGTAATTTTCAGATCTTTAATTCTCTTTCAGTGTCTTTTTGGTGACACTTTGCTTTTGGAACATATATTGCTTTAGTATAATTAATGTGTGATGTCCTGATTACCTCTCCTGGAGTCTACGGTTTGGATCGTCACAGGGTGGTGGTTGAGGGTACGATCCCAGGGAACATGTCAGTCCACAAGTGAGCATAACCCGCCTGTCAAAGGACAAGGGACAATTAAGAGATTATGTTAAGAGATCTGATTATGTACATGGTGCGTCCCGGATATTGCATAGTGCTGAACTATTCTATGCCATTATCAGTATAAATAGTGACTAGTGTGCTCACACTGAAAATTCCAAAAAGAAAAGGTGTACTTAAAATGCCCAGATGATCCACTCAATTAACCGAGAAACTAACCAACGTCGGAGTTGCTTTCAAACATCCTAGAATGAGCGGGTTGGTGGATGGAGCAAAGAATAAGCCTTATATAACTCATTACAAAGTAACTGAGTACCTAATGCTGAATGGAGTGTATAGTGTACAGGTGTATTGGGACACGGACTTAGTGGTGGTTTATTCAAGCTTAAACTGGACTTGACTAAGAGTGCTAAGCACGTCGTTTGTGTGTGTGCGATGGACGTCTGAACCTGAGGAGGCTGGGCTTTTCGCGTTAGCGTGACCGGACTGAAGCTGTCCGGAACCAGGGACATGCGTCCTCACAGAAACTCTCTCATTCGTGTGCGCAGCTGCAGGACCCTAAGAGCTTGTTTTTAAGCGCATCCCGCTACTGATAGTCTTCCTCAGTATTCTTATTTTTCTCCGCCAACTCTGCAGGATCCAAGGCCATATTCATTATAGTACTATATATATATATATATAATATATAGATCCTATACTGCTTAGTATAGTTATATTAAGTTCCGTGAAAAAGTTTTAATTTTTATTTTTTGCATATTTGTCCCGACTTAAACGCTTCCGATCCGTCAAACAAATGTTCATAGTTGTACACAAAGATTAATGCATGTGAATACAACTGCAGTTTTAAATGATGATTCATTTAGGGAAACGGACGTGACGTGGCCCTACGTGAAAAATGAATTGCCCTCTCCTTTTAAATCATGAAAGAACTGTGATTAAGCAGATTATTTTAGAAAGCTGAGTTAAATTTCACTCGCCACACCCAGGCCTGATTACTGCCAAACCTGTTGAATCAAGAAATCACTTAAGTAGAACCTGTCTGACAAAGTGAAGCATGCTTGAATAGCAACACATTATGCCGCGATCTAAAAAAATTCAAGAACAGATGAGAAACAAATAGTTAACGTCATCAGCAGGGGGAGAAAGAACAAGGGTGGTGACATGGGTATAAAAGCCACTTTCTAGAAGGGCGGTTGGCCTCCAGCGAAGGCCATGGTTAGAGACAGAGTCCGCAATGGAGAAAAGATGTGGAACATTGGTGAACCTTCCCAGGAGTGGCTGGCCTACCAAAATTACTCTAAGAGCGCAACGACGACTCGTCCAGGAGGTCATAAAAGAACCCAGAGCAACATCTAAAGAACTTCAGGCCTCACTTTCCTCAATTAAGGTCAGTGTTCATGATCAACAATAAGAAAGAGACTGGGCAAAAAAACAGCATCCATGGGAGAGTTCCAAAGCAAAAACCACTGCTGACCAAAAAGAACACAAAAAATCTCTCATTTGCCAAAAAATATCTTAATTATCCCCAATACTTTTGGGCAAATATTCTGTGGACTAATGAGACAAAACATGAACTTTTTGGAAGGTGTGTGTCGTTACATCTGGACATTAAAACCAACACAGCATTTATAAAAGATTCATACCAACAGTCAAAGAAATGTGGTGGAAGTGTGATGGCGGGCTGGCTTTGCAGTTAAGGAATGGGGTGACTTGCCATAATTGATGCGAACCGTGAATTCTGCAATCTATCCGAAAATCCTGAAGGAGACTGTTCGCCATCAGTTTGTGACCTCCAGGCACTGGGTGGTTATGCAGCAGACAATTATCCCAAACACCCCACCAGCAAGTACCACCTTGAATGGCTCACGAAAACACCTGACGGTTTTGGAGTGGGCCAAATCGCAAAGTCCTGACTAAATCCGAGTTGAGGGAGGCTGTGGAGACTTAAAACAGTCCATTCCTGCTCGAGAAAGACTCCATGTGGGACTGAATTAAAACCGAGGTCTGTACAACGGGAAGAGGGGCCAAAATTTCTCCACAGCAGAGGTTGAAAAGGACCTGCATTGCCAGTTATCCCGCAACCGCTTGATTGCAGTGTTGCTGCTAGGGGTGGCACAAACCAGTTTTAGATTTAGGGGGCAATTACTTTTTTCACGTAGTGCCAGGCAGGTTTGGACACCTTTTTTCCCCTTAGTAAATGAAATCATCATTTCAAAACTGCATTTTGTATTTATTCGGGTTATCTTTGTGTAATATTAATTTGTTTGATTATCTGAATCTTTTAAGTGTGACAAATATGCAAAAAATTAAAAAAGGAAGGGGGCAAAGACGCGTCAGTTGGGACGTATGTGTATGTATATATATATATATATATACACACACACACACACGTTGCTTGCATTTTGACAAAGACAAAAGCAAATGTTGGACTTCAGTGCCATAAAACAATAAAAAGATGTGGATATTTTTTCCATCTCTGTTTTATGCCAAACTCATTTTTTCATTGAAGAACGAACACAAAATTACTGTTTGTATTACATGAAGGTGCTTTATAAACTTTATTTTATTTGAATAAATGTATTTCCACCTTCTGGAAAAGCCTCATTGGGAACTTTGAAGATCTTGTTGAGAACTTTAATTTCAGACTCTCTGTACTCTGGAGATGGAATCCCATTTTTGCGGCAGAGCTCCAACAATATCGCAGTGGGTTTCTTGGCATCTCTCCATTTATTATAGCCATCCCTGAAATCACAAGACATTCTAAACTGATTTAACCTGTAGAGAGTCAAATGAAAATCAGGCCACAAAACCGCTTGATTTATCTCAATATCTTAAACGTTGCAGCTGCAAACAATCTTCTGAGAGGAAGTATGAGCTTACCCAATATGAGCTTAAAGCAGTCAATGAGCTTTGAGAAATTCTGATGACAACGACAGTAGTGGTCACGACAAAGATAATAATACTAATCATCATTATAATAACTATCACCACCATCATCACAGGCTAAAGCCATTACCCACTTATCATAATGAAGAGCCAGGCCACACCCGGCACGATGGCGGCTGTAGAAACGGTTCTCCAGGTCCACGCGGGTCTCACCAATCAGGTCATCAGAACCCACAAGGTCATGGTCAAACACAAACAGTGTGAGCTCTGTCTCCAGGGGGAAGGACACGGTCAATTCAAACACTCTGTGGGGAGACAGGTGCTCAAGATATCAAATTAGTAACCAAACCTGAGAATAACGTTATCACAGATTTAGCCTTTTTATCTTAAATCATGCTGTTTTCAAGCTACAACTGTAGTTGTAGTTCAGGCTGTCAATGTGCATGTGCCTTCAAGAGTTAAAAATACTGTACATGCAAAGCCTCTATGAAAAATTACATTCTTACAGCCACCATACTGAATGTTGTGAACATTCATTCATTTTGTGAACAGACGGCACTTACTCTCCAAACACTGGGTTCAGTTGTTTGGGAATGTAGCGCTCTTTGCTGTCCATTTGCTGCTGGCCAACTTTTACCACCACATAGGGGTCTGCCTTTCCATTCGGATCTGTGGGTGCCAGATTGGTTGCCTTGGGGTTCAAAGGAAAAAAAGCATAGTTCACAGTTCACATTCAGATTCAGATTTAAATCACAGAAAATATAAGGGGAAATGATAGAAAACTGTACCGTTGTGATGCAAGCAATGCACCCTTCAATGTGACATGCTCCATTTAAAACCATTTAACATTTTTCTAATTCTTGTTTAAATACATGCAAGACTATTTATCTACAAAATGTAAAAGATTATACAAAAATTAAAATGTAAAGTTGCTATGTAACAACAGTTCTTTTCTTCTGTATTGTGGGGTACAATTTCCACCGCACGCCCCCCCCCCCCCCGCGCCCGGTCGACACCCCGGAGAGAAATGGATATGAAAACGAAAAATGTAGAGGGCGGACTTGATTTTATGCATTGGTTGTTCACTGGATAAAGGCTGAATGCAAGATTCTTCAGTTTTAAACGCAAACAAGAATAGTTTAGGCAGACTAAATGATTGGAGAAGTCTGGCATACATTACCAGAGAGACAGAGAGAAGTCTAATGTTTCACCATAAAATTAAGAGGTTTGCAGCGCGAGAGAGAGAGCGGCGAGAGCGAGCGGGAGGGGAGAGAGGAGAGAGGTGAGAGAAAAACATATGCATGGATGAATCATTCACAATAAGATCAATAACATGCACTTAGAAAATAGATAGGCCGTTTCATACCAACTTAAAAGAAAGAATGACAACAAATAAAATATAAAACTTTCCCTCATACATTCATATAAACTGTCTAAAATATTCATGCCCACTCTGTCAATTAATTATTTGTGGTCAATATGTGGTCAATAAAATTAATAAAAAAAAAAAATGTTTTTTTAAAGGGGTACTCTTTACTACATATCCCCTCACAGGACTTTGATGAGGTGATTTTTGGCATCCCATTGTAGTGATCTGAAAGGGTCGCACCTCCTCGTCTTCGGGGCGATGCGGTATATTCAGAACACGAATCCCGCAATGAAGCCACAGCGTGCTTTTAAGCCCTAATCCTGAGTTTTTCATGCATGTGCCCACTGTGCCCAGTGCCGGAGCTTGCCAAAACGCACATCTCACCTTATATTTACCCATATATCTTGTACTTTCATCTTCCTCTTCGTCTTCCAGGCTGGATTTGCCGTTTGTTATTACAGGACAAAGATGTGCAACCGTCATGAATGATGCCATTGTTTTGTCCAGCCGCCTGTCACGCTGGGCATGAACTCACCCCTGGGGACCCACAGCTACGGACCGCACCTGTAAATTGCAAATAGTTTTAGATGGCTGGAGAGCAGAAATAAAACACTGTAAACACTGTATTGAATTAAATAAAAGAATTACAGTTTGAAGAACATGTCAAACCTGTAAGGTGGCAATTTTCTTCCTCTTTGGAGCAGGCGACTCTATTTCAATCACAGCCTCATCATCCTCTGCCTCTAGTGCTAACATGCTCAATGGTGCTCCATCTGCAGAATGTGACATTACACTGATGCTTTGAAATACATTCAGTCCTAAGCATCCTAAAGCAGAGGATGTGGCCACTTAGTTCACACTAAAAATGTGTGAATGTCATCACACAAGACAGCTGAAACCAAGTGACATCCACAAACAAATTATGCTAGACCTTTCATCAGAAGTAATTTCACTTTCAATCAACCCATAGCTGATTTTTAGTGCATGTATGAAGTAATTTACCTTCAGATTCACACAGACGTCCTAAGCAGAGGATGTGGTCACTTAGGTAAAACTAAAAAGGTCTGAATGTCATCACACAAGAAAGTTCAAACCAAATGGTATCCACAAATAAATTACGCTAGACCTTTCTCAGAAGTAATTTCACCCATATCAATCCACCCATAATTGATTTTTAGTGCATGTTTGGAGTAATTCACACAGCAGACTAACAAGTTCATGTCTTGTTCAACTACGTTTGGTATTTTGTTATGTAATGCATTTGATAATCAAATTTTAAGCGCCCAAATATGTTTTAGGCCTCTGTCCAACTGGTTTCATTCAGATGTCTGAATTTGCTGTTGTTACGCTATTCCAAATTCAGAAGCCGATACATTTACTGATACAAGTGATGTAAGTATTTATGAATGAGTCATTGATTTATTCACTCAACTGATTTGTTCAAAAACGCTGAATCATTTATAATAGAGTAACAATTAAATCATGCTTGCTCTTATAATACCTCCATCATGTCCATCTTCCAAGTCATCCTCTTTCTCCTCCTGAAGAAAAGATGGAAACAAGTCATTTACATGTTGAGAAAAATCAACAAAGCACGTAGTTTATACAATCTATTATCAAAATAATTTATCACCTGTTTTTCGAGTTCAGCCAGTGATGCATAATATTTTGACCACCAATCAAGCTCCTCCTTTTCTGGTGGCTCCTCCTCTAGCTCCTCCTCTTTTTTAACCACCTTTTTGATTGGAGACTGAAAATGGAGTTTTCCACTATCCATTATTTTTCAAATTAAAACTCATTTTACTCACCCTCATGTAATTCCTATTCTTTAATTTGTGAACAGGCCTTTACACTCTAAACATGAACATGGATTTTTAAAAGCCAAATGCACACACTCATGATTGAAAGCATCCCATTTGGATGTCAGCAGGGGTCTTGGCTATGCAGTGGCTGCCCAATTAATCAGAGTGATCTAACAGCAGGAGCTCAAACTGACACAGGAACACACTTCACTGCGCTCAACAAACCAGCAGATTCACACCATAATCAACAGGTTAATGGGTGCAAAGGGCTTCACATTTAATAACTGCAGGCTGTGGATGGTTAAAAAATGTGCGCTATGTACTCATTAGGAGTTATTTCAAACATCCCAAAGCAGCCAACTAACGTCATTTCACCCAGACTGGATACCCCATGACCACAAGGCAGCTGTCTGAATAAAAGTGTTTGCAAAACCTCTGAAAAGTGGTGGAAGATGGCAGATACAATTTTGAACTGTTTCACACATATGGTGAGTAGCAATTTGAGGAACACTACAGAATGTGTTCATTCTTATGGACTGAAAAAAAAAAAAAAAAAAAAAGATAGTGGAACTTACCGTGACTAATTTAAGGAGGTTAACAGGAATTTTGCTATGCTTCAGAGGAAGTCCACCCAAGTCCATGGTGATCACCGTGGTTAGAGGAGTGGTCTTCTGGGGAGGCTTCTTCTCTAAAATTGTGAGCGAATGTTTAGGAATTTTCTATGTGAAAATATATTAAAAACTATAGTCTATATTCTATATTAAAAACCAGTCAACAGTGATTTGATTAAAATATGATTAAAATACTTTGTTTTTCAAAGAAGTGTCTTATTATGCTCACAAAGGCTGCATTTATTTGATCAAAATACAGTACAAACAGTACAGTCTTATTATGAAATATTATTACAACTTACATCTTATTTAGAGCATCCACTGTTCAATGCAATGCAATCCAAATTAATGTAATTATGAATGCAATAGGCAGTTGTTTTGAATGAAAACATTTTTGGATCAATCAGACTTACAAACAATACAAGAAATAAGCAAAAAGTGCTATAGGAATCTCATGAGCTCTCATTTTGCAATTTATTGGAAGTGATTAATGTGTGTTGCTGTTAAGAGCATGAATGAGAAATTAGTTAATTGAATTAATGTTCAGAACTATCCTCTAACTTAACCACAATATAGATCCTAAATAAGAATAATGTGCATATAAGTGTGGTCAGTGTCTTTTCTCATTTCAGCAAAGTTTCATGCCATCCTAGTTTATAAAGAAAGAGAGTCTGGTGCACTTCTGAATGTAAATTATGTACACATATCAGAACAGCAGATGCTTTATTTTTTGGCCTTTAAACCACAAACATATGTGCTATAAAAGGTTCCATACCCTCAGGCTCCTCCTCCTCGTCTTTCCACTCCTCTTGGTCCCTGGGACCAAACTGCACAAGGTTTTGGACCACGTGAGTTCCCACCAGGACCAGCCTCCCAAATGCCCTCTGCTCCATTATGAAGATAGTAAGAGGAGGATGCAGGTAGACGAGCTCTGGAAGTTCCTGAGGACACATAACCAGTTATGAGCTATTGTGCGGTTATGATAATAAAAGCAAGTAGATGATTAATATTAAATCATCCTCATCAAATATTTAATGCTTACTTTTTTTAATGTTTAATAGGATGTTACCATATAAAATTATTTCTGTCATGACAACTCTCGGAGGGATTGGCATGGTAATGTACATGACAATGTTAATGTATTTGGTCTTGGTGGAATAGATCTGCTACGCTGCTGCTGCTGCGGCAGAGCAAGTACCGAGACTTGCTACTGCCAATACATCCACAACATGCTGCTGTGAGCATGTAAGAAATATTGCTGCTGCAAATACAACATACATGAAAAAAAAAACATATAGCATACATGAATCACCTCGTAGCAGATCTATACAGGTGGAGCTGGGGAAGGTGGAGGGTTTCTGAAGCAAGCTGCAACTGCTACAGCAAGCACTAGTCATATATTTGAATGTTGAGCAGCGAGCTCATTGGCTACCGATACAGGAGAGAACCAATCAGCTGTGCCATGTGATAATGATGTCATTAGGTCAGATTGAGTTAGACCTATCGGACTGCGCCATCTAGAGTTCATGCCAGAACTCTGTACTGCTTTGGTGTTAGCAAAAGTCACCATGCACCAAACAATCACAAATAAAAACCTACTACAACTAACAAAGACTTCATATATTGTGTAATAAATAATTCTGAGCAAGACATCTCACCAGTACTGCTTTTAGTAATTCTGAAACAGGATATGTGATCAATGTTTGTATGGCAAGCATGTTCTCAACACAGCTCTTGAGATAAGGTCTAATACTTTGAAAAGAGGGAGTCTTACAACATCAAAGTGTTTAACCAAATCGTTGAAGTTGGGATTCAGCTTGTAGCTCTGAATTTCCTCCGACTCGATCATGTGGCCCGCACACTCAATCCTCACTTGAGGTCGCTCCACTTCAAACAGGTTGACTCTTTTCAGGTCCCTCAGGCCCCAGTACAGCACCTGCCGTTTAAGGGTTTGAGTTCAAAACACTGTACCAAACCAGTCAGCTGGCAAACTTGTGCAGTAGGTCAAACCATGCTGCTATTTTAAACACTCTCTTGGGGAGTGATTTATGAACACATCTGATAAATCAATTTGTTCTTTGGCATTGAAAACCTTTAAATTGTGACGTTAAATAAAACTCTTGCAACTTTTATTCAGTTCATATCTGTTTAAGTTTGCACCTCTATTCTGTATTTCCTGAGCACAGGTCGAACTCCCTCGGGAATGATATAATAGCATTCTTCTTCCATGTACTGTGGTTCCTTGGGGTCAACATCCAGTGGCAGAGCTGGCTGAGATGGATTCAGAGCACACAAACATGACATTTAAAGGGCATATTTTAAGACTTTCTGATATATATAGCGGTGGAGGATTGGCTACAAGTCATCTTTACCATCAGGTTTTAATAATTTTTAAACGCAAACACAACGGTTCAAACAAATAATAATAGGAATTGTTGTTTGAGCCCCAAATCAATATATTAGAATGATTTCTGAAAGATTCTGTGACTTAAAAAATACACTGCATTTTAAAATATATTAAAGTAGAAGAACATAACGGTTAAAATATAATATATATAATAATATTATTTCACAATATTACTGTTTTTACTGAATTTTGATCAAATAAATGCAGCCTTGGAAAACATAAAGAGACTACTTTCAAAACCATTCAATATTTTAATATATATCCTTCTATTCATTCAGGTGTATTAAGCTGCTCTCTAACAGACAAATGAATGCTAAGTCATGTCATGTCTATATGTGTGTTAAGCTAGAGTCTTCTCACTGTCTTTTGCAGTGAAATTAATGAGAAAAACTGGAATCCCACCTCTCCGAAGCTTGAGTAATCCAACTCGATGAGCTCAAGAGCTGCCAAAATTTCACCAGCTTTGCTCTTGCCTTTTGTGATCTCAAAAAACTGCAGCTGGGGTTTTTTATATGGCTCTTCCACAAACTTCAACTCTGGCTTTGCAAATGCACGACCAAGGGCTTGTGGACTGCCCTGTTGTAACATTCAAACGCACCACAAATAAATCGCACAGTATAATTAACAATCATAAGTCTGACTTCTCATATTCTAGACTATTCATGGACGTTATATGCTCTTATACACTATATAAGTAGACTTTCTAAACAGGAATAACCAATATGCTATGACATTAACATTGTATGAGTGCAGCTTTATTATTTATTTGATTTAAAAATGTACTACCGTTAGAACCAAACCAATGCTTTTGTTGAAGCTTGGTTTTTTAAAGTGCTATTTACAGTTTATTCACAGATTACAGCATTTCTATCACTCACTAGTTTATTGTAGTCATAGATGTTGATGATGACCACAGGAGGGTCTTCTCTGTACTCGTCCTTACTGCCCTCCATCAGAACCTGATCATAGAGGAGTAACTCACACCACGTCGGCGACAGAGTTTCTTCCATCACCTACAAAGAATAAAATCTTTTAACAATCTCTGAGACAAAAAATTGCAATCAATAAAGGCTGAATGGCTCATTTCTATGCCCCTTCAGATCCCAGTTGGACTGAATGGACTTGTCATAAATAGGCAATAAATCTCATGTGAATTGAATAAAAGTAAGTTTTTAGTGCTTTTCCTATCCAGTGCTTTTTATTGGGAACAGAGAAAAAAATAACTTATGTGTTAATATATATGAGACCCACCCGTGTGACCTGACACTGTGTGCTGAACACAACCTTGGTGAAGGGGTCGGACAGTCCATTGTCATCGGCTGCAATAATGCCACGCGCTTGATAAATGTGAGCACGTAACTGGAAATAACGACTGTCTGGATGAAAGGACAAAAGGAGGGACTGTAATTTTCATGAAATGTCATCCAAATTAAAATATATTAATTTTCAAAGCTGAGACAAATTATGGAGAATATCCGAGATGTTTGTATAAGCTAAAATGAACTGGAAGTACCTTCCACCGCTAATTTGGTGGGAGGCATGTTACGGGGAATTGATGCACCAGAAGTCGCCTCTTCGTAAATAGGTCTAAACTCTGCTGGAAGGCTGGTGACACAGTTTTTTGCGTACTTTGTGATACCAAGCCACATATATACTTCCAGTTTGGCGAAAATTTCCCCCACTGCTCCTCCAGGGGTCTACAGAACAAAAGAATGAAAAAAACAAAAATAAGCCATAGAATACTGTTCAAAAGTTTGGGGTCAGCAAGATTTTTTGATGCTTTTGAAAGACGTCTCTTCAACCAAAGCTGCATTTATCTTATAAAAAAATACACAACTCTCACTGATTGTATGCTGATGTACATTTTTAACAACAAAAAACACAATAATAAACAATACAAATAAGCAATATGTTGCTCCATTTTAGTAAGGATAAAGAAAACATTAGATTGTAAAATCTAATTGCAAAATAATTGTGATTGCATCTAATTGTATGACTGTACTGTACTATAATAATACATACAAAGCATGCGTATGTTTTTTTTTTTTTTTGAGTGGGCAATATTAATGATTGCTAATGTATAGTATAGTTCATTTTCAAACTACTTCATGCCAGTTTTATTTTAAGAATCTATCATGAAAACTGGATTGGACAGAAAAAGGTTTTGCAATAAGTGATATGAAGTAGGAATTCACCTTCATGTACACAGCAGTGATTTTCCCGCAGTCTTTACCCTTCTCTTCCTCCACCAGTGAGAATAGGATGGAGGGTGCTGGGATCCTGGTGTAGGCCACTCGCCTCCCTCCACTCAGCATCCACAAAAACACATCGGGGAGAGTGCTCTGAGGCTGCCATATGAGAACACAAACACTTACATACAGTTCTGGTGGTAAAAAAACAACATGCATTTTTAGATAGAAATTGAGGTAAACAATAAGACACAGCAAATCTTGATAGCATTACTTCTATGGCCAGAAAGCGGAGCCTCTTTGCGATATTCTTGACATCTGCTAGTCTGTCTTTAACCGTATTTCTGGTCACTCTCTTTCTCACTCTCAGGGCCTGCTTGGCCAGCAAAACCTGCAATTCATATCACATTCTCAATGAAGACTCTTAGTGGGTTTAACCATATAATTCATCAGCATACTTCTGTAATACCAAAATCAATACAGTCACTCACAATGTTCCTTTTGATGAGCCCCACACGACACTTATCCAGGGTGTTTTGACGAGCATTCCTCTTCCTGTCTAAGTTACTGCTGTACTGCCTAAGAGCGGTGAGAACAATCTTTCTATTATCTATAATGTACGATGTAAGAGGGGAAATACAGACCCAGTATAGTCATGCAAATGTGTCCTACTTGCAAGTGGAAAAGAATTCCAGCGCGACATCAACCAAACGTTCTTTAGCCTTGATTTTTGATCTTTTCAACAGCATCTCCACTTCATCAATGCCATTTTCCTTAAAGAATATAGGACACAAGTCAAACTAAGAAAATTCCATTTTCTAACAGTCAAGTGAAATAGATGCTTTTGGAATGACATGAGGAGAATAAGGTAGCATGTGGACTGTAACACATTTTAGACTGTCATATTCGTAATTCTGCTCATTAAAGAAACAATCTTATATTTCTGCTCAGTGTCACTTGCCAGTCGGTCAGCCATCTTGGACAACCAATTGCTGTTGTGGAATCGGAAGGTGTGATCCTCAAAACAGCTCCACACAAAGATACATGGTTTCTCTCGGAATAAGGGAATGCAACTAAATGATCTGGATGATAAAAATGATAACGTTAGCTGCTATTCTTGCATAATCCTGCTGCACTCCACATAACGATAAGCTGTCAGTCTTGAGAATGTAATTTCACCTGTCGTATTCAGTGGGCTTTGGTCTCCTGGGTGGGGTGACGGATTTGTCTCGAGGGCCAGGGTTCAGAAGTTCATCTCTCTCCAACTCATCGTCTGATTCCAACAGCGGCTGTCTGTCCTCAGCCAGATTCTCCTGACTACCACTCTTGCTGGACTTCACTACAACATCTGTAGTTTTCCCATAATTCCCGTGAAGCAGTGTTATCGTAACTAAATATAACTAAAACCAAAAATATTTAAAGAAAAAAATTTTTTTTGTTAAACGAATAAAACAATATAAATAATAGATGAAAACTATAAAAAAAAAATATATAGAAATGTGGCCGTGCCAACTAGCAACTAAAGTTTACATACTAAATTGCTAAAAACTAAAACTGAAAAAAAATAAAGCTCTACATAAACTTTTGTATGAGTGGTTTAGATCAACTTTTATATTTATGAGATTAATATTGAAACAGTCCAGTCTTACCTATAGACAGCTCAAAGGTGACAGGTTTGGAGCCAATACAAGGATCTATCATTGTCACTTCAAAGAAGGACGCAAACAACAAAAATTCATCCTTCTCTCCAGTGAAATTCTGCATGAGGAAATAACAGATACACCATTGATTAAATGTAATACACGTAATAATGATTGTTTATAACATCAGCACAATTGTGTTACATTACTTTTAGACAAAAGTTTAGTAAACAAGTAATGAACATTTTAGACACAATATTGGAAATTCTGTTGTCTATTTTTCCTCATCTGTGAGTCTCCAAGCAACACACAGTAGTGAATGATTCAGTATTTTGAACTGAAAAGTGTTGTGAAAAATCAATTGAGTTGAGGGTTGTTGTGTTGTTGAAAAAAAATGAATAAAATAAAAAAAAAAATTAAAAAAAAAAAAAATAATAAAAAAAGAAAAAAAAAAAAAATAAAAATTCAAAAAAAAAAAAAAAAAAAAAAAAAAAATACAAAAAGGAAAAAATAAAACAATATAAAAACAAAAAATTAAAAAAAAAAAACAAATTAAAAAAAAAAAAAAAAAAAAAAAATAAAAATAAAAAAAATAAAAAAATAAAAATAAAATAAAAAAAACAAAAAAAATAAAATAAAAAAAAAAAAAAATAAAAAAAATTCTCTGATTCACTCATAAAGACTCGTCACCACTTGCTGTAACAATGTAACCTGCAGAAACAGTCACTAAAAAATTCCCACACAGTTGGGATGCTGTCATGTCATGCTGCTCAGCCAATTAAAATTGGAGGACTAACTCTTGTATAAGCCGAAATAGAACATGGTAGAGTGTCTTCTCTCTTCCTATCAGTCAAACTTGGCCACTGACCTCAGGAAGAGGGTGAACATCTTCCACTTCGACTGTAACGGCAGCTGGTACCTCAGCGCCAACATCTTCAGACTCCTCAGTAGGCCCACTGGGACTCTGCATTGCTGAATAAAATCAAAATTTTACATTACATATAGCCACTAATGACAAACCAATTTTAGACACTCCTGATATCTGCCATTGGTCGAACGAAGAGGTAACCCTGACCCAAATGTCACACTATTGGCCGAGCTAATGTTGTTATGTTTAGCCCCGTTTCAGGATGCACAAATAAATTGATTCATTTTAGCACCACTTCACCACACATATTTCTTAAAGCATTTATATATTTTGACACTACCTTCTTTGCCTGCCGTCTTCTCCTTGGACCTTCGACTCTTGCGTTTAAGAGTAAGCCTGCTCATTTTGCTTTTCACATTAGCAATGGTCTTACTCTCCGTCACCACAACTGTAGGGGAGGAATAAACCTCCACACTCAGCGAGAGCAGTATTCTGCCCCTATAGAAGATCCCTTCACTCAGACCTTCATTAAGATCCCTGTGGATGTCTCTCAGCGTGGAGTTTTGAGGAGAGCCGTAGAGATTGACCCAAGTAGGGCCAAAGGTGGGATTGAAACCTGATGGATGGAGGAAAGAGGCGAAGCAGATTGCAGAAAAATAATAAAGTAGAAGTTGTTCAAAAAGCATGGTAACATGAAGGTATCTTGTTAAAATGTGGATGCAGATACATGACTGGGGGATTCAGAAATGCATTTGTACTTAAAGTGATAGTCCACCAAAAAATAAAATTCTCTAATTATTTACTCACCCTCATGTCGTTCCAAACCTATATGACTTTCTTTCGAACACAAAAGATGATATTTTGAAGAATGTTGGTTATCAAAAATCGAATGGAAGTCAATGGGAACCGCAACTGTTTGGTTGCCAACATTCTTCAAAATATCACCTTTTGTGTTCCACAGAGGAAAGAAAGTCAAATAGGCTTGGAACGACACAAGGGTGAGTAAATGATGACAGAATTTCCATTTTTGGGTGAACTATCCCATTAAATCTGCAGTAGTCACTATTAAAACGGACCATTTCGGTTGGGATTGGAGATTTGAAGAAGGTCCAGGAAGTGTGTTGCCACAGCAACATCTCCAATGTTGGCATCATCAAGGATCTGGATTTTGATTCGTCGAGCAAGAGGGGGAAATTGCTCAATGAAGGATATCTGTTCATTCCACTCAGGAGTATTAGTGTTGCTGTCTACTGACGTTTCCCCCTGTTAAACATGTAAATGGATGAATTTTCATGCAATTTCTATTGCATTTTTAAATAATAAAACATGTTTTTTACATTTTGTTTTTATTTTTAATTTTACAGTATTCTACCATGTACTTTATGTAGCATTTCACTGAATTTGATGATATGCTACTGTATATACAGGTGCATCTCAATAAATTAGAATGTCGTGGAAAAGTTCATTTATTTCAGTAATTAAACTCAAATTGAGAAACTCGTGTATTAAATAAATTCAAATGCACACAGACTGAAGTAGGTTTAAGTCTTTGGTTCTTTTAATTGTTTATTTTGGCTCACATTTAACAAAAAACCCATCAATTCACTATATCAACAAATTAGAATATGGTGACATGACAATCAGCTAATCAACTCAAAACACATGCAAAGGTTACCTGAGCCTTCAAAATTGTCTCTCAGTTTGGTTCACTAGGGCTACACAATCATGGGGAAGACTGTTGATCTGACAGTTGTCCAGAAGACAAATCATTGACACCCTTCACAAGTAGGGTAAGCCACAAACATTAATTGCCAAGGAAGCTGGCTGTTCACAGAGTGCTGTATCCAAGCATGTTAACAGAGAGTTGAGTGGAAAGAGAACAAGTGTGGAAGAAAAAGATGCACAACCAACCGAGAGAACCGCAGCCTTATGAGGATTGTCAAGCAAAATCGATTCAAGAATTTGAGTGAACTTTACAAAGAATGGACTGAGGCTGGGGTCAAGCCACCACACACAGACGTGTCAAGGAAATTGGCTACAGTTGTCGTATTCCTCTTGTTAAAGCACTCCTGAACCACAGACAATGTCAGAAGCATCTTACCTGGGCTAAGGATAAAAAGAACTGGACTTTTGCTCAGTGGTCCAAAGTCCTCTTTTCTGATGAGAGTAAGTTTTGTATTTCATTTGGAAACCAAGGTCCTAGAGTCTGGAGGAAGGGTGGAGAAGCTCATAGCCCAAGTTGCTTGATGTCCAGTGTTAAGTTTCCACAGTCTGATGATTTGGGGTGCAATGTCATCTGCTGAAGTTGGTCCATTGTGTTTTTTGAAAACCAACATCACTGCAACCGTTTACCAAGAAATTTTGGAGCACTTCATGCTTCCTTCTGCTGACCAGCTTTTTGAAGATGCTGATTTCATTTTCCAGCAGGATTTGGCACCTGCCCACACTGCCAAAAAAGCACCAAAAGTTGGTTAAATGAACATCGTGTTGGTGTGCTTGACTGGCCAGCAAAACTCACCAGACCTGAACCCCATAGAAAAATTTATGGGGTATTGTCAAGAGGAAAATTAGAAACAAGAGATCAAAAAATGCAGATGAGCTGAAGGCCGCTATCAAAGCAACCTGGGTTTCTATACCACCTCAGCAGTGCCACAGGCTTATTGCATCCATGCCACACCGAATTGAGGCAGCAATTAAAGCAAAAGGAGCCCCTACCAAGTATTGAGTACATGTACAGTAAATGAACATACTTTCCAGAAGGCCAACAATTCACTAAAAATGTTTTTTTTTTATTGGTCTTATGAAGTATTCTAATTTGTTGAGATAGTGAATTGGTGGGTTTTTGTTAAATGTGAGCCAAAATCATCACAATTAAAAGAAACCAAAGACTTAAACTACTTCAGTCTGTGTGCATTGAATTTATTTAATACACAAGTTTCACAATTTGAGTTGAATTACTGAAATAAATGAACTTTTCCATGACATTCTAATGTATTGAGATGCACCTATATAGCATGTGTTACTTAGATAAGAACAGAGAGTTTAGGTTTGGCTCCTGACTCCACTTGAACTTTGTCAGAGACAAACTCTGACATCATAACAACTTTTTTGAGCTGAAATGTTTGCCAATACTCTGTGTGGTAAAGACTCAGAGAGCAGTTCAAATACTGACGGTACCTCAGCCCATTTAACAAACAAACGCACCATCAGGGTGTAAGACTGTGCGTGTTTGTGTATCCCTTGACAAATGTGTCATTTCACATAGGATAAGTACGTAGATATTATATGGAAAAGAAACTTAAATTCAGGTAATTTTACTGTTTAAATAGTAAAATCCAACCATGTATGAAAGAAACAATGCAACCAAACATATTGTGAGAAGGACTTTCCGTTCTTCCTGTTTAAAACTTTTATGTTAGAACAAAATATCTCATTCAAAATAAAATTGAAAGAAAATCACCTGCTGGCCAGAGAATGTGACCTGAACATAAGGGTCGAGGAAAACTTTCTTGTCTCTCATTATCTTCCCCATGAAACCTGAGTTCATGCTGGGCAGACCTTCAGCTCTGAAGATCTTCAGGACAAACTTTGCCCAAGGACGTTCTGATGGCATCCTCTTTGGAAGGAGAAGGTTCCTGCATGCCACATGAAAAAGTTTCAGATGCTGAAAACTGTCTACTGAACATACTAATGTCAATGACCAAAGAACCAAACATCTAATATTAATGTTTCTTTTAGGGGGGATGTGTCCTTAAGAGGAGAACAGCCATGTTAACATAAGGCTTACTTTTCAATGTCATCATTCTGGCTGTCAGCTGGTGCCAAGCTGACCATACCCATGGGGTCTCCTTTCATCACCACACTCACTGTGCACTTCACATAGCCTTTAATTCCCGAGCGGGTATCTTTTGGGTCAGTAAGCGGAGCCCATTTCTGGTAGAAACGGTGATCTGTGAGATATATATTGGATGTGTTAAGTTGTTGTAATGATCTTGGGGATGCTCCAGATTAAAACGTTTTTGGATAGACATCTTCAGAACATTTACATCTATATGTGACAAAGACATGCACTGAAAAAAATGATTCATTGAATTTACTAAATTTTTTAAGGTAAGCAGTTGCAATCAATTTATTTTAGCTACATTTAAATAAACACATAGTAGATAAATAAACTTTCAACATTTTTTTTTTAATGTAGCTAAAATCAATTGTTTGCAACCACTTACCTTAAAAAATTTAGTGTCATTTTTTTCAGTGTGGACCCTAATCCCTTGACTTCCATTTTCAGTGTAGTGCTGGAAGAAGTGCACCAATCAGCTAATCAGGTAGAAATCATTGCCTTTTCGTCATTTTTGGCTAGGCGTCTTATTCTTCTCAGTTGGAAAAAGGCAAGACCACCATCTCACAAACACTGGGTAGCAGAGATAATGTCTTATCTTAAACTTGATCATCTTAAGTATACTATCCGAGGCTCCTTTGAAAAGTTTTATAGGGTCTGGCAGCCCTTTTTATCTTATGTTGAATCCTTATGGGACACTATTTCATAATTGATCATATCTCAAATACCCCCCCCCCCTTTAAAGGGGTGTGTATGTGTTTGCAGTTATGCGTTTTGGTGTGAAATATGTGATTTAAGAAGAATGTTGTATATGTTTGTGTGGCTGAGATTCTTGTATAATAACCAATAACATTTTTAAAAATCAATACAAATATTTGAATAATAATAAGTTGTTGTAATGATCAGTGTTGCAGTATTTAAGTAGACCTATAATCATTATTTTTTTTAGCACCAGTGATGAGTTAATTATCACCATTAAAATGTCTAGGGAATGTTATTATCATTTTACCAATGAAATGAACTCTCAACTTCTGTAATCTTTACTTAAGCTGTGTGCATCAAAGCTTGCAATGAGCACTTTTTGCTTCATAAACTGGGTTCATCTGGGTTTACCCGGCTGCTGATACACTGTGCTGATGTCGATCTTAAAAGTTCCTATGCGGGACATCAAAAAGGCAAGGATTTTCTTATGAACCACCTAAAACATAAGAAAACATTTGGTCACGATACATACACAACATACATATTAAACATTGTTTAAGATGACTTAAAATATGGCAATATATAAATTAATTTACTTTACTCAAGTCAAATATTAAGGTCAGATTAAGTACAATTATCATTTCAATACTGTATATTTTTTCACTTTTTACATGTGCATCACCAGTTATTATAGGCAAAATAACATTAAAACCATTTTAGCTGCTGTATACAGTATGTAAGAAACTTATGTAAGTCCCTTTAAATCTCTTAAATTGCCGTCCGATAGTGTCTCTGAGAATACTTACAGAAATCTCAATCACTTTATCAAAGAGCACATCTTGTGTCTCTTGGAATTCAAACATGAAGTTCTTAAAGACAAAAACAGAAACAAAACAAATCAAAGAGATGCCTAAAGCTTCAGATGCTTAAAGCTGAGTACTTTGCAAGTAGTTACCTCATTGTAAAATGGACAGTTGGTAGACTTCTGAGTAGCTGTGTGCTTTTTCTCATCCCCAATAGTCACATACACTGCTGGGTTGATGTTCACCCCGACCAGTTTCTGAGCTTCAATCACATTCACATTCACCTGAGGGGGAAAAAAGAGTGAAATAAAAGACCTAAACATACTAGATTCTCATCAAACAGAGTCGGCTATAAGGAAAACAATTATAAAATTATTTGTATATGAAATAAGCATGCCTCATTTAATTGTTTTACCTGGAAAGACTTCACTTTAGGTGTGACAGCAAGCTCGTGCTTTGCTATAGCCCTGCAACGACTACACACATAAAAAAAGCCTTGAGTTATAGCAGTATTATTTATCAAACTCGTTACATTCTCAGATTTAATTTCAAATATGGGAATTACATGATGAGTCATTTTTAGTTATACAATGTGTAATGTATTGCATTACATTGCACTGCAATACAATTGATCTTTTTATGGCAAGATATTATACTGAAAGGTAATTGAAACACACCTCAAAATGGGAGTGAACGTCACATTGGCACATTCAATATCTGCAAAGTCATAATCATCATCGTAGTCATTATCATCATCTTCGTCTCCATTCTCATCATCAGTTTTCAAAAGACTGCGCCCAATCATTCTCGTCTCACGATCCAGCTGCTGAGGACGCAGGCCGTCTGAAGAGCTACAAATGATTGAGTACATCAGTGTGAATTCCATGAATAAAGGATATGAAAATGTGTGCGAGTTACATCTACTGAAGATGTCCTTACTTTGCTTCAGTAAAGCCTGTGTTCCTGATGACAAGCTCTGAGCTGAAATAGAGAAAACTCAGATTTACAAAGAGATTACAAAACTAAAGAAATGTGACATAGTTATATATTAAATGGATGAAACCATGGGTCCATCCATCCATTCAAAATAGGTAAAAAGAAGGACGAAGGATGAAGAATAGAGGGAAGAAAGGAAGGATAGATGGAACAAAATAAAGAATAGAGGGTAGGAAGGAATAATGGATGGAGGGATGGATGGAAGGAAGACAGGAAAGAAGGAGGTAGGGAATGAGGGAAGGATGGAGGAAAAGAAGAATGGATGAAAAGAAATAGAAGAAAGGAAGAATGGCTGGATGGAAGGAAGATAGAAAGGAAGAATATATGGAAGGAAAGAAGGTAGAAAGAAAAGATGGATGGATGGAGAAAAGAAGGAAAGAAAAAGTTAGAAAGGATGTAAGAAAGCAGTGGAAGTAATAAAGGAAGGGAAAATGGATAGATAGATAGAAGGAAGGAAGGAAGAATTAATGAACGAATTGCTGGATGGAAGGAAGGAAGGAAGAACAGAAGGAAGGAAATAGAGGCAGAAAGAACAAATGGAAGGAAGAAAGGACAGGAGGGAGGAAGAATAGATGGGAAAAAAGAATGAAGTAGAATGAAGATGAAAAGAAATAGGGGAAGGAAGGCAGGCAGGTGTGAAATGGATGGATGGAAGGAAGGAAGCATGGATGGGACAAAGTTGGAATGGATGGAAGGAAGATGTTAAAATAATGAAAGAAGGGAAAATAGGTCAGGAAGGAAGAATGGATGGGAGGAAGGAATGATGAATAAATGGACAGATGGATGGATGAGATGAACATAACGATGTCTCTCACCCATCAGTGTCCTGTTCTCTGATGAAGTCGCCACCGTCCCACCCGCCTGCAGCCCCCTGAAGAGGGTTGTACTTCACCTCCAGCTCTATGTAGATCTACATGATAAAATCCATCAGCACATACCAACACAAAAGAGCTTCAATCACACCTAACACCACACCAACAGCTAATGATTCAATAACCCTTCACCACACCAGTGTTAAAATATCATGAAGAGTATTCTGAGAGCAGCTCTTCACTCACATCAGTGAGAGCGTGCTGAGCGTCTGTGAGGGGCTCACGGAGCAGCAGCTGCCCCACAGACACCACATGCTGCAGGCTGACCACCAGCCTTCCCAGCAATCTGTGCACACACAGCAATATACTGAATTGTTTTGGAATATTATGTTCATTAAGAATCATTTAGTTCATTTCTCTCGTCTTATTTATAATGAATACTTTCAGTATGAGGGCTGATTCATGTGCTGACCTGTTGCTGAACATCTTACTGCAGTTGTAAATGCTTATTGACAGAATTTCATCCCTCTCAACCTTCCCATAGTGAGGCCATCTGAAGTGCTAGAGTCATATAAATACACAATAACAGATTCAAACAAAATGTACAAACATGTTCATTTATTGGACACAGGCTAAATGTGTTTTTTTCTTTCTTTTTTTGTTTTTGGTGTTCAAGAAATATTATTAATGTTGAAAAATGTTATGCTGCCTAATTCATTTTGTGGTAACAGTGCTTTTTATCATATATTTTAATGAGAAATCATAACATTATTTATTGTGCCCTTGCTTTCTTTCAACACTGATGTTTCTTGAGCACCAAATTAGCATATTACAATAAACTACATTTTTAAATATAATAAATAGAAAACGGTTAAATTGTAAAACTATTTCATAATATTCATGCTTTACTGTATTTGTGATTAAACAAATCAGCATAAGGGACTTCTTTCAAATGATTAATTATTCCAAACTTTTGAGCGGTAGTGTGTGTGGATATATATAAAATAAATTCATAAAAAAACAATGGTGGTGTTTGTGTTAGATCTCTCCCTTCTTTATGGTCACTGCATTTCTCATAAAAGAAAATCCCAAGGACTTCCTCCTCATAAAGCCAGTGTTGAACAGGATTTATCTTCACTCAGATTGAACGTCTTTTCTTTCTGGTCCTTCCCACCATTCCAGTATCTGTTAGCTTAAGTTAAAAGACAACCTTGTGACAGACCTCTAGTCAAATATTGTAATTTCATTACTGTACCTGAGCTCATAGATGTGGCTGTTTACAAGACTTTGGGAATGTTGAAGTGCCTGAGGTAGATCTAGCACGGTGACTAAACACTAAAGGTATGGTTAGCATGAAGACCTCCTCCCAAAACACTCAATAAAACACTGATTTCATCTTCATTCTATAAGAAATAGCAGCTACGTTTGTTGCTTTCACAGGTTGTCTTCCCAAATGCATTATGAAAAAATAAAGATAGCCTAAAAATGTGAAGGTGATAACCAGCACACTACTGTTCAATAGTTTGGGGTCAGTAATACTTTTAATCAGCAAGGATGCATTACATTTATCAAATAGGTGAGAGTAAAGACATTGATAATAATAGTAAATAGTTCTTGTTAAAATGATTTCTGAAGGATCATGTGACACTGAAAACTGGAGTAATGGCTTCTAAATATTCAGCTTTTTTTCCCAGGAATAAATTACATTTTAAAATATATGAATATGAATATATTAATGGATAACAGTTGGGTAAAACTGTAATGTAGCCGTTTTTCTGATCAAATAAACGTAGCCGTGGAGCATAGGAACTTTTGAGTGGTATTGTAGCAACTAATGATCTTACCTTAATGCGGCAGTGGTCACTTTTTTTGCTTTTCTAAATATCCTGTAGCAATTACATAAACAACTTTCATAAAATTTCACCATAAACACAACTAAAACAGTTACCTCGTTGAAGATGGCTATATTCTCACACTGAAGGATCCTGGTTTTGTGAGTAAAACCTGGACAGTAAACATTTTTTTTTCCTTTTTAAATATAGTAAAATAAAAGTCTTGCATATACAAGTTTAAACAAAGATATCACGTTAGTCCCTCTATTTCTCACATTATATAAATACTACATTTTTGTACATATAATTTATTTCCCACTTAAACAGAATATGACAATATGATTATCCCTCTATATCTAGCACTTACCTCTAAAAGACAATTCCACTTTCCTGTCATATTTCCCTGGCAGGTTATATATCTTCTTTAAAAGGACAGTGATAGACATGGTCAAGCGCTGCTGTTTTTCTGTGTCTTGTAATCCTGATCCACTGTTAGCTTTGAGTGAAGTTGGTCTTCATTGTTCTTAAGGTACAAACACAATACTCAAATCGGACTTAAAATAAGTACTAGACAAATACATCAATTTGTCTGCTGTTAAATATCCAGTATTCATGTAGCCTTCAAAGTCAGAGCATACGATCCGACACCTTGAGGAACTGCTGGAATTCCATCTAACAGAAAACTCCCCAGCCAGAAGACCAGTTGTAATATTTACCTATGATAATTCAATAGAATAGTTAACAGTTGAACCAAGGGCGTGACACCTCTGCATTTAAATTCTATGAACTCCAAATAATAAGAGAACTGGATAAATTTATTGAAATAAAACTATGCCTTTTTGTTGCACACATGACAACACCCCCCCCCCCCCAAACACCACCACAACCACACTCACACTGTGTGTTGTTGGCGGTAAGTAAGGCTATTTTATTTTATTTAGCATTTTTTGACCGTTTTTGACACCACAATTGGTGTAACTGAGTGACAATGGCTTCTGAAGAACATGTTGCCGTGTAAACATCATATTTCATGATTACGGAGAAAAAAAAATGATGGGAAGAAAAACATTCATAATATGATTACAATACTATTCCCTTTAAATCATTAGATTAAAAAGAATCTTTAAACAAGATAACGGTCCCATAAGGCTTCATGTGGCAAGCGCAAGAGTACATGTCTAAAATCAATAGATATAGTGGAGAAGTGCAACTGACTTTACTGTGCGATTAAGGTGCAAACATTTGTGTTAGATAAATGAAATTAACAGCACTACTTCTGTCATTCCACACAAATGTACAAAATCCTCAAAATAAAAAGGCATAACGGATAAGGAGTTCTATGGTCCCAATGTCTATGTCTTTATACCAGTAAACCAGTATTTTAAAATGCCATTCTATTCAAATTCATACTACATAGTATATATGCATTCTAAATGATTCTCAATATATCTTGGTCAAAACAATGATAACATATTGGCAAAACAAATATCAAAGAATCTAGCTTCATGCAACTTTAGTATGCTAGTGAAAGACATGCAGCAATTTCTTTGGCAAGGGTATAGCTACTCATCTCTATTATGGCAGCATGATTATTAATTGCAGCATAGTGGTTGAATGAGTCATTCACTTTTTTCTGTCAAATACTGTATCGCAGAAAGTGCAGGAAATTTCATAAAACAGCATTCCTGATTGATATTGCATACATCTACATCAAAAAGCAGAGCAAGGCCTAAAAGTGATTTCAAATATTGGCTTAAGAAACTCAAGGCATCTATATTCATGAACAATAATACAAAAATATATGGAACAATACAGCGAAATAGATCTATAAAAAAAAGACATTTATATAGTTGGAAGTTCCAGTTTCCAGTTGGAAAAGAATAATATAAGGAATAACAATCTTGGAAAGTAAAAGAAAAATATGAAAAACTGAGAATGAAAATTATTTGCATAATATATAAAAAAAGGAAAATACAAGTTGTCTTCATTAGAGTTCAACACCACCACAGTGCTTCCTTTAACAGAGCTGTGGTTCCCTCTAGTGGTGACCCATACTAATTCTAACTAACTCTTATTTCTTTTAGATACCTACAATTCAGTCTCCAGAGCAAACCTGTGTCTACTTGACAGGTGAAGGAGGGGTGACAGGAGCCATATTTCTCATTTTGAAGTATGACACCAGCTGATTTGGCACCTCGGCTAGAACACTCTGAGCCAGTGCTTCTTTAGGAGCCTAAGGAGAAACGAGATGTAAAAAGAGATGGCATAATTACTGACAGTGATGTAATTACAGAAAACACTGGATGTGAATTTAAGAACTTTAAACCAATTCATATTTTAAGAGGCTCATACACTGGCAAACTGCTTGAGGGGCACAAACTGCACAATATCTCTGGCCACCGGTTCTCCGGTCAAAGATTTGAGAACTCCATTGTCCCCATCCAGAAACTCCATGGCCTTAAAGTCTGCCTCACCCACACCCACGATGATGATAGACATGGGCAGTTTGGAGCTGTTCACGATGGATTGTCTGGTCTGGTCGAGATCAGTGATCTCTCCATCAGTGATGATCAACAGCACACAGTATTGCTAATTTAGAGACAGAGAAAAAGACACACATAATGCTAATGGACTGAAAATACCATGGCAAACCACAGATCAAAGACACATGATTACCCATCAAACCACATCCTGTGCATGAGGCAGCACACTACAAAAAAGGCACGTGGAGTTACTCACTGCTGCATTTGTTTGCTGGGCGGCTTCGGCTGCAATTCGGGCCACGTGATTTATAATGGGGGAGAAGTTGGTGGGTCCATAGAGACGAATTTGAGGCAAAACCATGCGGTAGGCGTCCACGATGCCTTGCACTCCTGCATGGTATAAAACATCAGCCATGTGACACAAGCATCTTAGACCGTGTTTTGTTCTAGTTACAAAAAAGTATTAGTGGGGTTAATGTATTTCAATTTCGCAAATCAACATTTTTCAACATTGTTATGCGTTCTCACCTTGGCAATATGGGCTATTGGCGTTGAAGTTCAATGGGAACTCATGGGATACCTGTACAGGGAAAATTGCCCACCAACAATTACTTTTTGTTGAATCTTAGAATATTTCATTAACAACACAATGAATAAGTATCAAGGACACCTGTAATGGCTAAACCTGGGCGGAAACGGTTTGGAGGCCATGAGCACCAAATCAAATGCGAAGGAATACCAGTTTATCACTACAGAGAAGAAAAAAAATGACTTCATGTGTTACAACCACAAACACAAACAAACACACACACACACACCAACCACACACACAAATTCCCAATGCTCACCCAAGCTGGAATTATTTGAAACATCAAATAAACAAAAAAAAAAAAACAATAGTATTGTAAATTATAATTAATATTGAATATATTTTAAAATGAATGAAGTTTCAGCATCCATTACTATAGATCAAGACATTTAGTCTTATCAACTGTTGAAAACAGTTTTGCTGCTTTTCACAGTTGAACAGTTGATTTTTTTTATTGAACTGATGCTTTAGGATTCTTTGAACAAGGTTAAAAAGAACCACATTTATTTGAAATTAAAATAATTTTTAACATTAAAAATGTCTTTACTGTCACTTTTGATTAATTTAATGCATTCCTGCTGAATAAAAGTATTAATTAAAAAAAAAAAAAAAAAAAAAAAAGGATTTCAAAAAATTTTTACATTTCTATACTTTCCCTACAACAATTATTTCAGTACAGTGCTCAAAGGGTGAACTTTACGGACAAAAATCTCTCTCTTACGTGTCGTAGTCTTGGACTACCTGGCCAACGGACCAGATGGCTGACAGATACTGGTTCACGCCATTAGGGCTGAGATAGTGCAGAGAGTCAGGGGAGCGGGGGTCTCCATTAGAGCCAGTGAAGTCAATGCCCACCTAAAACCAAACAATATTCACCTTTGTTTTAGAGTTTAAACCATACAGCCTAGAATTGACATCCTAAATGTAATGTTCTGCATTATACCCATTCATTACATTGGCATGTAAATGAATCCAGATAAAACACCTGCTATCAGAGGCAAATGTTGTGGCCTGACAGATCTTACCGTGAAGTTAATTTGGCAACCTCCCATCACATAATCCAGAAATGAATACTGTGCCTCAAGCTGAAAGACAGTATGGAGATTATTTATCATCATTATCATAAAATTATTCTAAACAATTCTGCAACTTTCAACACACAATACCGCTTAGTATGTTTTCATACGTGACAGATGAAGATTGTTCGAACCTTGCAATACTTAATCCTGATGACCCCAGAGTTCTTATAACTCTTTTTCTTCTTTTGCTTCTCTGGATGAATGCAGTCAAACTCAACCTACAAAAATGAAAACTTTTCACTAATGCCCTACAATAAAACTCACAGAAATTATGGAAGTGATCAGAATGGAAATTTATGTGAGGAAAAGGAAATATTCTACTGTTAACACAAGGACAACAAGAAAGCCTGGAGCAGTGAAAGTGCAGTCTCACCAGGGAGCCAGGAGCTGCTTTCTGCAGATCTGACACATTAGTTTGAAACACACCAATGAGATCATGAGAGCCATCGCTATCATAATCAAAACAATGAACCTAAAACAAAAAGCCACGGACAGACAGAAAGAAAAATAAAGATGTTTAGGGAAGATCAACAGACATGTGTCCTGCTCACCGCATTGTCTTTAGCCTCCATTAGTTTAGCGGCGGTGCAGGTGAACTCTCCTATCATGTCTGAGCTTGTGTCTTCATCCTTATCGTAACAAGTTACCTAGCAATTAGACAAAGCTTTAGTCTAAGGACTAGGACAACTGAAAGTGCTGGCTGATGGCATCTTTGGTCCCTTAAAACAGGTACACGGCTATATTTTAATGATACTATGTGTCTTTTTATCTGATCGAATAGCTTCTGTTTTGTACACTACTGTTCCAAAGTTTGAGGGTAATACGTTTTTTTAAAGAAATGAATACCTGTATTAATCAAGGGTGCATTAAATTGATAACAGTAAAGACTTTTACTTTGGTAAAATTACTATTTGAAAGAAATTTATTTTTAAACTTTCAATTCAACAAACAATCCTAAAAAGAATGCATCACAATTTCCATGATTCTGAAATGCATTAAACAACACAGTTTAATTAAATTATAATTTTTTTTGACTATTTCTGTTTACTATATATTTTCTCAAGAATATATTTTCGCACAACTGAGCATAATAAAAGGCTTCTTTCAAAAACTAATTTTACTGACCCCAAATGTTTGAAGGCTATATATATGTCGTAGAAATTAAAGGTTCTTTTTTGTGAAAAGACAAGTGTTCACATTTGATAAGTTTAGATGAGTAACTTTTTAAAATTCTCAATTATGTCTGAGAGCCAAAAAGCACCAATTTCTTCCTATTATCCTGAAGATAAATGCGCTGGACTCGGTCTTCTAAAATAAAACCAAAGGTTTCTCTTGCATGGTGAAATTGTTAAACTAAGATACTATGTCAAATCATCTGATTGAGCATAAAAACCCTTTGATACCTTGATTGGTTTATTACTTTAAGGCACCACTACAGAATGATGCATGGAAACAGTAAACTTTGTTCCAAGATGGATTCAAATTTATTCTTAGATTGACTATTAAAAACAGAAAAAAAAAAAAAAAAAAAAGTTCACAAAAACACACCATCAGCAAAAAAATGCCATAAGTAATGATAATTGTTTTTTGCACGCACAAAAAAGAAAACAACCCCACACAAAACAAAAAAAAAACTGGTTCTCTGTTGTTAGGGTGAAAGTGCGGTTGTATAAAACCTCGTACTGTGAAACTAGCTGCCACTTCCCATCTTCTTCTTGCTTGAAAAACTCCAAGAATGGATCAGACTTCCCAAACATATCCTGAAAGTAGTAGTAGTGAATATAACGTGCATCTTGCCATAGATCAACAACAGTACATAACTGCTTTTTTTAAACTGAATATGGCAATAATTTTGTGTAGCCGCAGTAAACTATAATTGATACGGTACAGATTATAAATGGTTACAGCAAGATGCAAGAACACAGAGGCTGATTATATCTACCTTTTTATCCAGGTTTTTGGCCTGTACTTCCATCACAACAGCCCTGTTGTCTTTACCTCAGCAGCTGTGATCTGTTCATATCAAAAAAAAAAAAAAAAAAAAAAAAAAAACAAAAAAAAAAAAAAAAAAAAAAAAAAAAAAAAAAAAAATAAAAAAAAAATAAAAAAAAAAAAAGACACACATTGCTAATGTTGTATTAAAAAGCTAATAAATATATATAAAAGCTAATGAATAGCTAATGACAAACTTGGAATAAATTCCACAAATGAAAATGTTTTTATTTTGCTCAAAACAGAGGGCTTTGTGGTTTACAAAACCTACAATATGCAATGAATCATTCTTTGGTGAAGCTCTTAAAATTACTCCTGCAAATAAAGACACCCGGCAAAAGTAAATTGAATTGAATTATGTGGTCTTTTAAAAACATTCATTGGGGAAGGTGGGTAAAAACTCTTCATGTGATCTAAATTCCATTTTCTTTTACCAGTTGTTGACTTTAGAAATAGCAAGTAAGGAGTGTGTTATGAACACATACTGTTTTGTGCCTTTCCCAGTGGTTTTGCTGCCTGAGCTGAAGGGGGGTATGGTAATTCCTTGCCTTGAACAAATCTGTTGTAAGGTTTGGGAGAAAACCAAAGCTGTGAAATGAAAGGTATGTTAACACTTACAAACCACCATTATGCTGGTATACATTGTTGTTACACGGCTTCTGTGGAAATACTCGATTCTGATTGGGACAAGGTCACCACATTCTAAGGCCATGGTTATTCAACCCCGATAACAACGGTTAAAAAAAAACTATATTTAAACAGGCTCATCCAGGGTAACAGCAGGCCGGGTGCCTATTCGCTTGCTGGGAAACCATTTTTTTCTTCAGGAAGGAAGCTTTGCGTTTGGTTGGCAATAAACTCAACTCAATATTCCCGTACAAAGCTTAATTATATCATTTGGTATATTGCAGACTTGCCTCTCTGTTTATTTCAAACGCAGGAGCTTTGTTGCCATTCTTTTGCGGGGGATTGGACTGTTTGTTACCGGGAATGGATTGTAAGATAAATAACAAACTGGCAAGATTGAAAAACAACTTAATCTTAAATCAGTATCTTTTATTGCCATAATTATTCATGTGGTGAAATGCTGTGTAATAAGTAGTATGACTGCACCATAATGTCCGTCTATTTTGAACTTGCCACTTGCTAGCAACTGCTTTCTTCACAGAAGCTTCGCATTCAAATATTTGGTAACACTTTACTTGAAGGGGTGTGCATAAGACTGACATGACACCTTCATAATCATGACATGACACATGTCATGAATACGAAGGAGGTTTTATGCATGTTTATGACAACTGTCATTAAGTGTCATTCGCTCAGTTATGTCATTTTTAATGCAAATATGACATTATTTGACCTAACCCTACCCCTACCCTTACCCCAACCATAGCCCATAACAAAGACATCTCAAACAATGTCATCTTTGCATTAAAAATTACATAACTGAGCGAATGACACTTAATGACAGTTGTCATAAAACATGCATAAAAACCCTTCATATTAATTGACATGTGTCATGTCTTGATTATGTAGGTGTCATGTCATGATTATGAAGGTGTCATGTCAGTCTTATGCACACCCCTTCAAGTAAAGTGTAACCAAATATTTCAACTCAAATCAATATTTTGTGTCTAATTATTTCGTTTTGTGGCAAGTAGCCGTGTAATAAACTGAATAACGTACATCCAACTGGTTATCGCAAAATAAAGCCCTTCAGTCTTACACAGTATTAGTGCTGTCGGGCTTAATTCTATGATAACAATCGGCTGGACGTACATTATCCCTTACTTAATGAAGTCCAGTGCCACTAATATTAGCACAGCATGGTTGCAACTATCACATAAGAATGTGCGCATCTCAATGCAACACTCTTCATGATACATACCTGGCCAAGGGTGCATTCAAAGCCTCCCAAGAAGTCGTCATCCTTGAGGTCAACAGACTTGTTGTCAATGTCATAGATGCCAAACTTTAGTTTCTGCACCTTCTCAAAGTGGTAATCAATGTGAAGTTTTGTTGAGAACTCGGGGTCCTGGCAATTCTTCACTCTCTCTGTGCGTTCCACCTGCAGTGATCACATACATTAAGCAAACAAGGATATACACACCAACAAAAGTAAATTACATTTTAAATAATTTAATAATCCGTGATTGTATAAATAATCGAAATTATAAATAACAGAAATTACTGCTCGTATTGATGCCAATAATCAGCGACTCGCAACTTTAGCAAGCTGTGACATTCAGCACTTTTTTTGCCCGATGAAAACTTACAGCTAGTGTCAGCTGCTGTTATACTCAGTAAAAAATGCATGTTATTTGATTGCAATGTAGCCACCGCGGCTTTTTAAGGGTTAACATGCATACCTCTGACCATTTGTCATCCCCGACACTCTGCAGCAGAACACAGAGTGGATCAGATTTGGATCCAACATCTTTATCCAGCAGATTATTGCAAGAGATGGAGAGCTCGACCTTCGACACACAATGAGCGGCCATCTGAAAACCACAACAGATACAAACTTGTAGAAAGTTTTTGTCTCGAAGCTAAACATCTTCTACGAATCACTAAAGCGTACAAACGTGAGGAAGTGAAATGTTTGATGAAGGAAAGGGAAAGAATTGTTCAGAAGGACGCATTCTGCTGAACTTGTCCGTAGTAAAGCAAAACAACAGTTCATATAATCGTCGAACCATACATGCTCCATTTCACAAAGCTATGCGTTTTAAAACATGAGGTAAATCTCGTATCTGTTGGCCTAAATGTCGACAGTCACGCCTTAAATGTATTATAACGCGATTAAAAACCATGTATGCATTGTTTAACGGCGTACCGGGAATCTAAAACAGGCAACCCGCTAATACAAAATGAGCTGACAAATGCGACCGTGAAAATAAAATATCATACCCTTAACAATTTTCAAACTGTAGAAACTGTTCGGAGATACTCTGAGCAAACACTACCGTCTCCACCCAGACGTTCATGTACTACAAAATGAGCAGGGCGTTGCCATTCAGTTCCTCTCCAGACGTGCAACGCTATTGGTCAGAACGCCAGCTGAACTACTCTGCGATTGGCCAGAAGCCTGTCAATCACCGCACCAGCCAGCAGCACAGAGCAGTGTGCATGAAACTAACGTGGACTGACTCATTACACAGAGGACGCAACAACAAGCAGTTCTAATTTTAACCAACGTCGTGAACTTACACTCATTACATGATATTAAAACACGCGTGTAACCACAACTGCCAACTGAATCTGTGAAAATAGCGTTTCAGCGTTAATAACAGCTTGACTGCATGAGTTTATAATACTTTCACCTAATACACCCAACAATGCAGCGATCAATCAGCAAGCAGCTTTATATTTGTTACGTATTCTACCAGCATCTGTAGTGCCACAGCACAGAAGGTCTCGACTGGTTTAAGCGCAACCTGTAGTAGCATCTGGGTTAAAAAACAACTAGCAGAGCGTGCTTTCCTTGACCGCTGTCTCCATAGTAACAGAGATCACTCAACTGGGCCCAATTATTGGCAAAAAGCGAACAAACAATACAGAACAAGTTCCTATATTACTCTGTACCTTATTTTTTGGACAATCTTTCAGAGTGACAAATTAGAGGCATTTGTTGCTTCTTGATATTGCAGCGCAATCAAAATATAGGCTAATGTCTATAAAAACCTCACTCCTCAACACCAGTCTCACCACATCAATCACCTTTTCAAAGCTGTGTTGTAACTCTTACACAACTTATAGACACAGAATTTCAATTGCATACCTCAACAAAATCTAGCTATTTGTTGCAGTATCAGCCCAAATCTTTTCAAAATTGTGGCAATGCATAGCAGCATTTTATTTCTCAAAACAAAGCGGATCAATTCCATGTTTTCTCATACAATGCATTCTTCCTTTGAAATGTAGAACAAACAGTAATAAATCTGGTAGGCAATTCAATGCTCACTGGTAGTTTATAGCAGTATTCATGTCTGTGATTAGCACTTACCTGAACATTAACATGTTAATCAGGAACCAAGGCTTAGTGTCAAAAAGGCACAAAGCAAAATATGCAGTCCACAAAGCTGGAGAACCGCTCGAGAATGCGAAACAGGCAGAAATCCACTCAACTCATTTTGAATTTAATTCTAAAGCATTTCACAACAAAAGTACAAAAGATCAACCCAAATAGAAAGAACTTGCATAAATAACCCTGAACTTTTGATCTTCTGAACAGGACCATCACAAGCAGATTCAAAGCATCAAAGAACAGCATTTGAGAGCAATCCCACTTGACCTGCTTTGATAGAAAGGCATTGAGAAGGTGTAGAATTCTTTAAAAAAAAAAAGTTGGAGAGAAATGACAACCATGTGATTAAATGAAAAATCTTTAGAAAAGCAAATTTTATGCAGCATAACATTTGCCATCATAATCCACAGCCATACCAGTGAAACATTTCATGCACCTCTCAGTGCAGTTTGCATGAGAATTGTTCATTCCCTTGTATAACATCAGAACAAATTTCAAAAACGTGTTCCTCTTTAATTTTACATATGGAGAGACAGCATTTTTAAAAAGCCATCTGTGGCACAAGGGCAGAATTTCATGGGTTTTTGATCCATATACGAAGCTTTAGGCATATGACTAAATCTGATATAGTTCAATAGAATCTATACTAAAATAATTACAAAATTTAGCTTCCTGACTCGACTGAACAAAAACTTTTCCACTCTAAACAAACAAAACTCATTCAACAGTATGATGCTTTTATCGGAGATGCTTATCTGTGGTAGCAGAAAATATGAAACATTCAAAGAGTGCCTTCTCATCTCAGGTATAAAAAAAATACATTTTAAATAATGCATTGTGAGAAAAGATAAAGACTACAATATAAAGACAGTCTAAAGCAACAAGCAATAGATTAGAGCTCGAGTCCAATCTCTACAATAACACATCTGATGAAAAAATATTTAAAATATAAATGTTTAATATTGGAAACAAGTCACAGCAAAAGATTTTATTGTTCATATCTGAACTGGAAAAAAACAGAAGGACAGGAGAGAACACAATAACTTTAAGTGTCATCATTTCAAGTAAGGCATTTTATTGACAAAATAGTTCAGCTGGAAAGTATTTACAAGAGAAAAAGCGCTGGAACGTCGAAAACGAAGCATAACAACCGATCCATTTCAGCAACACTGAAAAAAAAGCCAAACATCCAAAAAAAAAAAGAAAAAAGGAAACTATCATCAAACACCACAGCAACAAGAGAACTGAAGCTAAGCATAGAGAATAAAATGCTTTCATATACATATTACAATTCTGCATTTGCTTCACATCCCGCTTAGCATTTACAGAATTGGTTTGACATCAGGCTTTTTAAAGCAATCCAATGTGACAGCAACAGATAATGAAAAAGACATGAACATTTGCATTTTATTGACATATAGAAAAGCTTGCAGCAGAGAGCAAACATTGTAACTGAAATGTAGGCTTGAATTTAGCACAAAATGCATGGCAGCACGGTTTTTACCTCAGAAAGATATGTGTAGATGCAGCATGGATCATATACAGATGTGTAAAACTTGAGCAGAGATACAAAAACTGAGGAATTCTGAGAGTGAAACGTACTTGCCAGCTAACCTCTATCGCAGATATTAGGCTCTATTGAACATACCACTATAAACAATGCTGTTTAGAGAAATTAAAAAAAACAGGGTCTTTCCACAATTATTACATGCTTCATGTAACTACTACAACCTCGGATAAATAATATGTCCAGGAAAAAGAGAGAATCTAATACTTGTCATTTTTTTCTTCTGTACATAAAACCGGATAAGGACATTTTCCAGAAAACCGTGTCAAAAAATAAGACACTTTGCAAATACTAAGATGTTGCTTTCACCCCAAAGTGATCTTAACTTTTCTTGCCCCAATGGGCCTATCATTCAGGTCCATAACAGCAGCCATTGCTTCATCATGGGAGTCAAAAGCAACCATCGCTTCCCCAGTGGGCAAACCCTTCTCACTGAATTGCAAGCATACTGAACCAGGCAACACTTGATAGCCGTAGAAGAAATCAATAATCTCATCAACGGTCACAGTAAAGGGCATGTTTTGAATTTTGACAATGGTGGGCCGCGAATTACCTGGACCACCGCTGGATGGTCCTCTTAAACTCTCAGAAGCTGGCCGCTGACCTTGGCCACTGCCACGATTTTGGCTGACTGCTTTAAGAGAAGATCCATTATCAAAAGGTGGGATGCCCCTTAAGGGCTCTAGCACACTAACAAAGCCGGCAGGTACACTGTTGCCATCGGGTCTGAAACCAGGATGCTCTAGAATAGGACCGGGCAAAGGTCCTCCAACCATTGGCGGGGGAATGCTAAACGAGACATCACCCAAAGCACCACCAAGTGGCGGCAAAGGCGGCGGAGCTGCCAGTCCGTTACCTGGGGCAATAAATGGGTTGATAAAAGGGGGACCGTTGCCAAGGGTCCCTACAGCATTTCTCAGAAAACTAAACTCATCCCCTGTCATTCCTGGAAAAGCATGAGGTGCTTGGGGAACTTGGGCCTGGGGCTGAGAGTGTGCATAGGCATGAGCATGGGAATTTCCTTGAGATTTCTGGCCTCTTTTTGCCTGGGGAGGAGGATTTCTCTCAACTTCTTTCATCTGCTCGAATGTTACTAAATGAACGAAAGCATCCCTGCCATTCAATTTCTGCCTATGTAGTCTCTCTGCTTTAAGTGCATCCTCATCAGACTTAAACTGCACAATAGCCTGGCCAAGACCATTACCATTTGCGTCAACTAACACCTTAAGGCTTTCCTCAAACAACTGAATGCCATCAAGAAACAGACGGACATCTTTTTTTGACACGTTATAGGGAATATTGGTTATGTGAGCACAATTCTTGGCACTCTTTCCTCCTTCACCCGAGCTATTCTTTTGATCGCCTTGGGAACCCTGCATCCGTTTGCGAATGGCGTCTATCTTTTCATACATGTTTTTCTTTGTGATTGGATGCACCTGTATGAACCGACTACCCATGTACTGCATATGGCATCCGAGAGCAGCTTTGTAGTCTGTTTCATTCCTAAACTCGACAAATCCCTCACCGGTTGCCCTGCCATTGGGTCCATATGCAATGTAAATGCTATCTTCAACAATGTTAAGATTTTTGAAAAACTCAAAGATCTGCTTGTTTTCTGCTTCATATGGGAGTCCTTTCAAATAGACACAGAATTCTAGTTTGTGGGGAGATCGGGATCTGGCTCGCTCACGGCCACAGGGTGGTGGCGAATTGGCGCCTCTGCGACGATGACGGCTGTGTTCGGCATCACCACCAGCTTTACACTGTCCCGAGCTCTCTCTCCACTGCCGCTCTGTAGCTGGAGAAACCTCAACGTATCTTTGGCCTATCATTCCTGCGTTTCTTTTCAGAGCCTCAAAAGATTCTTGGGGTGAGAAGAACTTAACCAATGCCCTGCCATTGTTTCTACCCAGGTTGTCTTTGAGCAAACGAACTGACTCTATCCCAAGTCCCTGGAAAAAATCTCTAACTTCAATTTCAGTGGCTAAAAAAGGAAGGCCATGTAGATGAACGTAAAACTCATCTGGGTTTGTCACTGGCGATTTCATGTGAGGTTGGAGGTTCAGGGGGTTTAGAGGGTTTAGGGGATTTAGGAACATTGGATTGGGATTTCCGAGAGACAGTGGACCAGAGGCTAAACCACCAGCGACAGGGCCAACTGGGGGAGGGACACCAGGGTTGAACGGAGGAAGTGCAGGCATGTGTGGCATGTGCGGCATGTGTGCAATGGGAGGGACAAGAGGAACTGATGTTAGCGGATTAACAACTGGTACCGGTGGCAATGTGGCAACTGGTGGTGGTACTGGTATGGGGGGCATCGGTGGTAGAGTTGACATGGTGGGCAAGGGAGGTATCGGGGGAGGTAAAGAGTTCAGCGACGACATGGCTGTGGTCATTGTGGATCCCAAACTAAGACTTGGGCTGCTGAAATTATTAAAGTTTGGGGGCATGTTGCCCATGGCAGTGGTGGAAAAGGTAGGGACTGTCTTGTTGCTTACAGGCTCGTGTGCTGATGCTGCTGTGGTGGCTGTAGTTGAAGTTGTGTTACTAAAACTTTGTGCTGTGGTTGGCAAGTTGCCCCTTCCACTTCCACCAGTACTAACCGGTGGACCCGGCCTACTGCCATTTCCTGTTGTAACCTCTGCACTGCCAGTTTCAAAGCGCCTACGGCTGAGCTCGATCATATTTTGCATTTCAGTTTTGCTACTTAGCAACAAAGAAACCTTGGAACCTTTGATCGACCCCCCTGTGCGCATCATCCCAAGCCTTGCATCTTCATCTGTGGCGAACACGATAAAAGCCTCACCGTGTTCACCCCCTACAATATGCACACCACCATCCGGGATGGTCAATCCAGAGAAGAAATGGCGTATGTCCATAGTCCCAGCCACAATGGGGAGACCCTGCAAACGGATGACCACAGCCATGCTGAGGTGCAACAACACACACCTGTAGATGAAAGAAGGCAACGACTGTCAGGCTATGGTAAAAGGCAAAAAGATAACAGAAAACCAGTATACAAACCACAAGAAGACAATTAACAGCAAGACCAAATATTATGGGAGAAAACACATTATAGCAGAATAAATAGAGCTTGAATTGTAACACTGCAAAGCCAGTAGGAAACACAAAGTCTTAGCTCATCACATTGTTTAATGGCTTTGTAGTTGTAGCCAAAGCACACTACCATACTTGATTTAATTTTATAGCATGCAACAAACCAAACCAAAACAAAATATGACTAATGAATTGAGCTGAACAAAACTTAACAACGGAAATTTTCAGTGCATTTAAAACTATTTTTAAACAATTCATCTTGAAACGCTACATACTACCTAAAATTACTACATAAAATTTTTTAAAAAATGCCATTTGCCGGAGTTTAACTTAAAGGCACAATATGTACGATTTTGTTTATTAAAATATCCAAAAACCACTAGAACAGTGTTATATATTTTGCTGACTTGTGTACTTACATTATCCCAAATGTTTCGAAGAATGTTTAAATCCAGAGAAATTAGCAATTTTAACTAGTGACACGGACCGTGTCCATAGTGTCATTGTGTCACCTGCCAATGACGTCATAACCCCTCGATTTCCGGTTTTGTAGAAAACATGGAAACACCAAAGACGCTTTAATATGTTGTGCGTTTTAATAGACAGGTGACGACCGCACAGAGTTGCATTATAACAGAACTTTCAAATGTATCTAGTAATGATAAAACAGCGCGCTTTTTTTTCCCCAATATGTTCTTGTTTTTTTTTTTTTTGACAGGAAGGAGCGGAAGTGGTCGACTGTGGCCTAATAAAAGCTCCGCTGCTTTCGAGCCGTGTGTCAAGCTCATTCAGTGGCCTCGTTTCGCTTCGACGGCTTTCAGCCTCACCCTGCTTCATTCTACTATGTTAATAAATCATTAGCTCATCCATGAACATGATTTCTGCCCGGGTCCCATCGGATTGCATCGGCTGTGGGGATGAAGACGACAACTCCCATGATTCCACACTCAGTAACGGCGTCATCAAACTACGCCTTTGTTTATTTTGAATACGGCCTTCTAGCGGCGAAAATTACATATTGTGCCTTTAACTCACAATCTTAAAATCTGACAAGAAGACCGAGACCAATAACACCGTTTGGTATTTTGTATTAAGCAAAAACAGTCCTGGGGACCCACAGCACTGCACATCTGACACATTCCGTTCAGTTCATGAAGATCTCTCCTAATGACTTGATAATCAGACTCAGGTGTTTTAAATAAAATATACGTACTATATACGCAGTGCTGTGGGCCCCCAGGACAAGGATTGAAGACCACTGGTGTAGCCTATTCTACAGTGTTTCTGGTTTAATGATTTACTGACCACAGGGTTCCCAAACCTTTTGACCCATGAATTTATGGCTTTTATAGTCACCTGTAATTAATGGATAAACATTTTTTAAATCCTTTAAAAAAAATTTAAATAGAGATTGCACTCACCAAAAGCAATTTATAGCTTAGCAGAGCAGAACCAGAAAACCTTACATTGCATGACTTAAAGATTTAAATTTACTTAACTTTTCCAGCCTTAGAAATCCCAATTTCAAAATTCTCCTTATATTTCTAGGTTTCCAGCAACTGTGGGAACCCTAAATAGGCTTAAATATGCTTTATAACATTTTACAGTAACCAGCAACAACCTAAAATACATTTTTGCATCAATTTTCTTATTGACCCCCAAAACTTTAATAGCATTGTATAAAAAGATAGAAAGAGAATTGCATGGTAGATAGTCAACCATTTGCACAGAATGTGTATTGCACTGACATTAAGAAAAAAAAATCATTAAGCCACATTTCTAGATTGTAAGTGAATGCATTTTTCATTTTTTGATAATAATAAACGATAAAAGTATTTGACCACATCTCTCTAATTTTAGTTGACTAAGATCCCTCAGATGCTTACCTGTATTAAAAGTGCTGCTTCGTTACAAGATGCACAGGATACCCAAGCCAATCCTGACGGCAATCATTTAAAATCAATTCTTGACTGTAATAAAAAGAATAAACGGAGGGAAATATATGTAAACAGCATTAGAACAAGCATACCCATGAGTGTCTCCAAGAAAACCATTTAGTGCCAGCCATTTCCAGCCCATTTAGTATAACATTCTTGTACAGCAAAACTAAACATGTAATCACCACTTGTGCACATGAGATGCTGGCCAGCTGCTTCACAAAAGCCATTCACTAGGGGTGCGCCGTCCGATATTCAGTATCGGTATCGATCTGATACTGGTATTTTCTGCCGGATCGGGTATCGGTCAGACGAGACCGATCCAAATCCGATATTCTGCATATACTATTCTTTGTTTTTGTTAAGCCCCACGAAAGCTACAAAAACATCATAAAAGCACCATAAAGTTTTTGTGCACTATATTCCAAGTGTTCTGAAGCCGTTCCACAGTTTAATGTGAAGTATAGATGAATATGTAAGTCAAGGTGACATAAACTTCTCTCCGCTGCGGCTGTCAGTCATCCTCCATTCAGCATTCAAACTGTGTGTCGCGTTCGGTTCAGTCAAGACGATGAAACTCTCTCCAAGATGATTTAATGTTCCTAATATTATACTTGATCTGTAAATAAAGATAACTAGTTTTGCATAAAAGGACTTTATCGTGCTTGTATCTAAATCGTGTTCTACCGTGTTAGATCACAACACTGGAGCAGAGAGCACTATGAATTGTTCTTCACTAGCACAGAAACTGAGATTTAAAACTGTTAAAAGAAAAGGCTCAATAAATTATCGCACAAATTTAATACACTAAGCATGTCTCTTCCCTTTGTGCTTTGAACTTTTCTATGCAGAGCGCTGTGACTCCGTGTTGCTTCAAGCTCATCATTCTGCGCATGGGATGCGCATAAGCTCTTTGTGCCGCTCTGTATTGGAGCCTTTCGTATCATAATACTTTTGCACAATGACAGATTATTAATAGCCTTTCTTTTTCGTCTTATCTATCATATGTTGCTGTCTCATTACTGTGCTATACATTTAAAAGAAACGTCTTTTAATTTTATAGTAGGCCCGATATATTTATATATAAATTACTTTTTTCATGAATGTATTTTACATTTTACCAGATTTAGTCCAACACTTATTCACTTTTATTTGTTCCCCACTAAATAATGTTTTTTTCCACTAAAAGTTTAGATTTTCATACAATTATTGTGCACTCATGATTTTTCTATAACTTTTTCTACTGAATTATCCAATAACCTAGCTTATAATAGTATTTTTGTCATAGATTATATATTTCTTCCGTTTGTTATTTTTTCTTTATAAGAAAGTTGTCTACATTTAGTATTGTGTGCAACACACAAAAGAGTGACGATCAGTTCAACACACATTGAGGTATAGAAATTCTACACGGATTTAAAAATTTAAAAAAAAATAAAAAAAAATGCACTGGTATTGGATCGATATCGGCCGATACTCAGAATTTTTGGTATCGGATCGGGATCGGTTCTGAAAAAGTGGTATCGTGCCACCCCTACCATACACATAAGAATTGATCTTAAAACACATGCATGTCATGTATTTCAAGAATCCCAGCAAACATTCATACTTATAGCAACACAAAAATACAGGAACATTTTCATAGAGAGAGGGAAAAAAAACATGTCAAAGCATATTAAGCTACAAAAACAGATTGTGACCTTCCATAGAGTGAAGAGAAAATCTGATAATGTTAAGTTGTGAGCAATGTGAAAGAAACGTAATTAGAGAACATATCTAATAGCATCTAGCTTATCTTTAACCTAACTCGTGCATTTCTGACCTTCAATTTGGTAAACTGTAAACATACAGAAAATCTGAAAAAAGCCAGTGTGACACTAAAAACAACAGAATAACCATTGTACATTTTTAGAAACCTTTTTTTCAGTTTCATACTCAATTTAGGCTAATCCATGACACATTTACACCCTCCATAAATGGCAAGTCTTTTACTCAACTTCAAGACTCCAGTTCATCCAAATCCAAAAGATATTTTTCATATTCTTTCAATTTTGTGCATCCATTTAAAGTCCACGCAACAAAAAGTAATGCATCAATAAGTACAAAAATAGAAACTAAGAGACAACCCATATGAATTGAGTGGGTTAATCTAAAAAAATGGAGCTCAACAAATAAGGTAAACAGAAGCTGGTTCTCACATTCATCATCATTTAAAACGATGTTGTGGATTAAACCTCTTCATTTCCCAACCCTGGTCCTGGAGGCACCCCAACACTGCACATTTTTTGCATGTCTCCTTAATCAAACACACCTGATTCAGGTAATCAGCTCATTAGTAGAGACTCCAAGGCCTGAAATTGGTGTGTCAGAGAAAGGAGACATGCAAAACGTGCAATGTTGGGGTGCCTCCAGGACCAGGGTTGGGAACCACTGGATTAGGCTACTCTTAATGTACTTTTTGATGTGCTTAAGTTTTGGTTTGCATGATCTTTCAAAGGATAGACAGATTTAATTAAAAACATTTCATTTGTGTTTCGATGATGACTGAATTTTTTTGTTTGGGTGAGAACATGACAATTTTCATTTCTACATGAACCGTTTAAATGGGAGAGAAATAGGCCTATTTGATCACCTACCACCAGAACCTACAAAAACTAGGTTAGTTCTTACATACGTGTATTTAGACCAAAATGTGACAATGTCCTACATTCTACCAGTTAAATAACGTTAAGAGTCTTAACAACCCAGAGGTGGAAACCAGGGCCCATAATCAGAGGCCACTAACCATGTGAACATAAACCTGAATGCATGTAAAAACAGATAGTAACTACCATCAACCAAATAATTAAAATAAGACATCAAGGTTGAAGTTTGTTAATTGCACTTTGAAAGCATTGTGTAAAAAAACTTAACTTAGAGATGTCTATTGCAGCAACGCTTTTCACAAGATATCCACGTAAATCAAACGCTCCAATGTCACCACAATTCAGATTTATGCTGAAATAAGACAAAGTGGCTAGAAACTTAACAACATCGAATATGAAACGAGCATCATCAGTAGCACATAGAGCTCAAATAGGCTAGAGCTTATTCACGTTTGCAGCAAAATCCAACCAACCACTGAAATACAAGAGCGAATCATAACAATAGAAACAAACAGGCATGACCAGCCGTTCGAGAAAAGCTCTGAACCACAGCACTTTGATTTCTTGAATAAAAATCATCTAGTTAAATAAGAGTTAACAATAACATTCATGGCATGGCGTCATCAGCCATTCAAACCTCAAAACCAGCGAGATGACAAAATGGCGCCGTCTGTATTTACCAGCGCAAATGGACTGATGCCGTCTACAGCCGAAACAAAGCTCGCCGCTATTCCCTCAATCTTTCATTTCAGCACAGTACCTCTTAGAAATAAGAAAACAACATAACCATTACACGGAAAGGAAGAAAATGACTAGCTAGCTGCGCATTACCAATTTAAACAAAACTGTGCCGTTCGTTTGCAGCTCACAATCACCCTGCCCTCCATTAAACTGATAAAACCATTGCACTTTTGCAAATGTCGACAGTGTTGTGTATGGCTACATGAAATACAATGTGTGAACTGATGTACTTTGCATATTCTTACCGAAATTATTAGTCTTAACTGATCTTTTAGTTTTTTTTTTAAATAAAGACGATACGCTTCAGTTGTGTTCTTCCAAGTCTGGTCGTGCTCTGCTCAGGATCGACACTGGAAAGAGAGCGACGGCGCATGCGCTCCTGTAAGCCAATCAGTTGGAGGCGCACGGTGTAGTGGGCGGGTCTAGACATCAAAAAAGCTCTAGAGCAAAGCTTATCTGATAGATAGACAGATAGATAGATAAGCTAAACTGATAATAGACAGATTGTTGAGACCATACACTGTGGTTGAGACTTTAATTTTGACATTGGAGGAAAAAGAGTACTCAACTCACATCACACTGTAGTTTACTTCCCGCGTCTAAATGGAGCAATTTCCCACATATGCGGGGGAACGCTTGACACCGTTTAGTTTTTAGGGATATGGTTTGATGAAAGAGTTACATGGGCGGTGCATATTCAGAATATAGTGAACAAAGTCCGCAAAATAATAATACAAGAAGGTGTTTAGTTGGAATGGAATGGGGGGCAGATAGGTATGGCATAAAGGCCAATGTAATAGTGGGTTGGTTAGATCTGTGTTTTAGCTTATGTTGTGTGGTGTTCTGGATCAGCACCGCCAGAAAGAACTAATCTCTTAGAAAGTTAGCCTGAATATACCGAGTAAGGTTACTGGATAGGTACATGAGCTATCCAAATACTACCCCATATACGGCACTACCCGGTTTGACAGGGGAGCCCTAGTCATTCGAATGCGAACGGGTCCCCGTTCATCCGTGGCAATTCTGGGACTTCCTTTCCAAGGCCATAGTCCGCGCATCGACACTACGCTACCTTTCTTAACGGCCCTTTGGGCGATGGAACACCAGTGGAGCGGAGGGTGTAGAACATGTGACAAGTTTTTGGCTGGACAAGTGATCCCGACCGCCACAGACCTGGAGTAATCAGTTAAATGTTGTCCAACGTACCGCTCCCTGTAACATAAACCCTAGTTACTTTTCGATGATATCAGAGATTGACAATTTGTTCGCAAGAAAAAATACAGGAGTAAGGAAATGTAATTTTAATACTGTGCAGACCATTATATCAGTTGTACGTACATAAGCTAGGTTCAGTCTATACACAGGAGACATCAACGTAGTTTCGCCATATCAGGTAGTTTGTCCAGAAGGGACTGCTTGCACTATTCTTAGCATCCAGTGGATCGCGAGCGATACGGTACCTTTGAAATCAATTCTTGTTCAGATCATGTTCCGCCTTGGCGTGATATCCGTGCAGTCACTCGGAGAAGGTCGGACCCGCCACACTATTCAGGATGCCTCCTGCACCCGTTCTATCACTTCCACATGGCTGGGGCAGTCCCGTTGGTCTTATGTGGGATGGTGGCGGTGCTTCTTGGTGTCCAAGGCATGAACCTGCGCTAGCACGCAAAAGAAGCAGTTAAAAACCCGACATTAATAATTGTTACCTAAGTCGCCTGCCCTCAAGGGATTCTAAGGACAAGCCTGACGGCAGTGCAGGTGTGTCCCCCCCCGCAGTCACAATGGGATAAGGAGAAAGCGGCAAAACGGGTCGGTCGTTTTACGACGTCAAGGCACGTGGGGTTAGAGATGAGAAGTGCAGGGAAAAACAGAAGAGATGAGATAGTAATATCGTGGATGAGATTTGGACACACAAGATTAAATAGTATACTTTTTAAAATGGGTAAACATGATACGGGATGGTGTGAATTTTGTGGACAAGAAGAACATTGGAATATGTTATATTGTACTGTCAGAAATATGAGAATGAAAGAAGGATGCTAATGCAAAATTTAGAAAAAATAAAAAATGCAATTTACACCGAGATATATTTTAACAAAATAACTCAAGGAATGAATGCTATAGTTTTATTCTTCAGTTCCTTAAAATAACTAATTTGTTGGAGACAGAGAGAAATTAAAAACAATATGTATGTATATGTATATAATAGATGGTATTTATGTGTTTTAATAGTAAAGGGGGCGAAAAAAACGGAGGGGGGGGCGGGGGGGAGGGCGATTTGGGAAGGAAGTCATTTTTGATCCACATCCATTCCAGTTGGTGGCGAAATAAACCATTTTGGTCTTGTTTGCTCCACGCCAATACCATATTTCTAAGAAAGAAGATGAAGAAGAAAAGACAATAGTATGGGGGCTAGATTTTAGTGTTTCCAGCCTTAAAACCTCATTGTGTGGACGAGCAAATATTTTAAAAGAATAATAATAAAACATAAAAAAGGGGAGGAGGAGAGCAGGTATTTGATCCCCATCCAGTCCCATGGTGCAAGGTTAAATTCACCATAAGTTGGTTGTCAACCGCCAAAAAATTGTCATACAAGGAAGAAGAAGCAGAAAGCACTAGCAAAAAAGGACAGGTTTTTTTTTAAAGTCATTAAGGAGATACGACCCTGGGTGTGTTGAATTATTTAATTTGTCAAATCTCTTGAAAGAGCATGCAGAACAAGGTAAAATATATGGTGCTATTGTTAAGTACATTAAAGAAATAGGATTAGTCAGGAGAATTTAGAACTGTGTGGTTTTTTTTTTTATTTTATTTTATTTATTTATTTTTTTTATTAATATATATGAATAAAATATAGATAAATATAAATATGTATATATTAGTTGCTTATTAGTGCTCCACACTCCAGTCCAGTTGGTGGCCGTAAATGCACCAGAAGTTGGTTTGCCATCCGCCATAAAACGTTATTAGAAGAAGAAGAAGAAGAACGCATGAGGGAAATCCACGCGGAAAGTTGCTGGCCTGTTTTCACCTATTTGTGTTTTGGTTTATGAGCCGTATAACTGCTCGAATACTAAAATCAAATAGTACTTTTTGTAAATCGTTGACAGCATGGTCCGAGCAAAAAGGTAGGTAACGTTAGTCTACTTGATTTTGGAATTCATTGCTGGTTTTGTGCGATATCACAACGTTAGAATATTTTGATAACGGAGAGCAGATATATCAGTTTATGAAACATCCTTTTTTTTAATCGATGATTAAATCAACCAATTTATTGTATTTTGCATGGTTGCAAAACAAATTTGTACAAAAAGACACGAGATAGCTATGTAGGCAGACGTCTGCACTACAATGTCAGTGCAAATATATTTAATTAAGTTCTTTGTGATTTTACCATTGAAGTGTTACTTATTCAAATATTACATTTTCCCCAAATTCAAAGGATAGTAAAAAAGCCTAGAGCAAAGAAGCAGCAAGAATATGACAGTGATGATCCTGAAGCTTATGGAGATGAAGCCATTCCAGATAAGGTAATTTTTGGATAAAACTTGGTTTGTATTATTGTGATTATCTGATTGTAAACAACTTTGTTTTTCTCATCAGAAAGCGTCAAATTATGTGGAGGATAAAATAGATGAATTCCACAATGAAAAAATATCAGTGAGTTATGTTTTCCTCTTGTTCTTTAAGCATGAACTGCCACAATAATATCCTATTACATAATATTCAAATTTTGTCTTTCTCTATAGAAACTTTTGGCTCAAGGGATTCAAGAAGACAGCGATCAAGAGGATGAAGATAAAGTGGTAAGCAAATAAAGCCACTTTTAAAGCAATTTTTAAAAAACTTTTAACATGGGGCTTTTTTTTTTTTTTTTTAATTATGGTAGTAGTTTGACCATTTCCGCTTTGCTTGGTGATCAGCAATAATATCGTTCATTGGTCTTATAGGATAGGAACGAATCCATGCACATGGCCACTTTAGTAGTTCGATTGATGATGAGGTAATGTGCAGGGGGTAGATAATGAAGAAGAGGAAGAGACAGACATGGAGAGTGACTGGAAGGAAAGCAAGATGATGGAATATGCTTTAAAGATTAGCCAAATATAACACTGTGTATGGATGTTTTTGGTATACAGTGTATACAGAAATTATGTGAATATTCAAGTATTTTCTTCCACTTAAAAGAGCCTAAAACCTGTTTGAGGATTTGTCTATGGAGAAATGCCGACATTCCGGTTCTTCCCGATCTACCAAAGACATGGCTGGGGGAACTGAAAATAGAAGAATTTTTCGGAGTCGATTAACCTCACTAAAAGTAAGATTTCGTAAGTTTACCTAAAATGTGACGTACAGTGGCAGGGACACACACAGCGTGGAAGGCACGCAACAGCATCCAAGGGACCACATCACCTGGAGCAGTGGTCTGCAGCGCACAGGGAGCAGTTGGGGGTTCGGTGCCTTGCCTGAAGGGCACTTCAGTCGTGGTAGAGCACCAGGTGCGGGGACGGTGCGCGTGATACAGTGTGCATTCAATATAACAAAAAAAAATTTAAAACAAGGTTAATGTCTGGAGTGAATATAGTTCATTTATTTCAGTAATTCAACTCGAATTGTGAAACTCCTGTATTAAATAAATTCTTTGCACACAGACTGAAGTAGTTTAAGTTTATTGGTTCTTTTAATTGTGATGATTTTGGCTAGATTTAACAGAATTACCACAATTAACTATTGCTCATACAAGATAGAAAATATTGGGTGGTGACATGCCAATCAGCTAATTAACTCAAAAGACCTGCAAAGGTTTCCTGGGCCTTCAGAATGGTCTCTCAGTTTGGTTAACTAGGCTACACAATCATGGGGAAGACGGATGATCTGACAGTTGTCCAGAAGACAATCATTGACACCATTCACAAGAAGGGTAAGCCACAAACATTAATTGCCAAAAAAGCTGGCTATTCACAGAGTGCTGTATCCAAGCATATTAACAGAAAGTTGAGTGGAAGAAAAAGTGTGGAAGAAAAAGATGCACAACCAACAGAGAGAACCGCAGCCTTATGAGGATTGTCAAGCAACATCGATTCAAGAATTTGAGTGAACTTCACAAAGAAATGGACTGAGGCTGGGGTCAAGGCATCAAGAGCCACCAACACAGAGATGTGTCAAGGAATTTGGCTACAGTTGCGTATTCCTCTTGTTAAGCCACTCCTAAACAACAGACAACGTCAGAGGCGTCTTAACCTGGGCTAAGGAGAAGAAGAACTGAACTATTGCCCTGTGGTCCAAAGTCCTCTTTTCAAATTGAGGAGCATGAGTTTTGTAATTTCAGGAAAAAAAAAGGGTTCTAGATTGAGGAAGGGTGGGCGAAGCTCGTCCCAAGTTGCTTGAAGTCCGACAGTTAAGGTTCAACAGTCTGTGTATGATGTGGGTTGCAATGTCATTCTGCTGGTGTTTGGTCGCCATTGTTTGTTTGTTGAAACCCCTTGTCACTTGCACCCGTTGTACAAGATAATGTTTGGAGACACTTCATGCTTCCTCTGCTGACCAGCGTTTTATGAAGGAAGAGTGATTTCATTTTCCAGCAGGAGTTTGGCACCTGCCCACCCACTGCAAAGACAGCCCACAGTGGTTAAAATCGACCATGTGTGGGTGTGCTGACTGGCCAGCAAATCTCATCCATGACCTGAACACATCGGCGAATCGATGGGGTAGTTTCAAGAGGTAACAGGAGCACACAGAGCCCCCAACGAATGCAGATGCGTCTGAAGGTGCAGCCCTGTCAAAGATACCTTAGGGATTCCCAACACAATCCGCAGAAGGCCAACAAAAACTGCTAACCTCCATGCCACGTGCATTGAAAGGCAGCGTACCGCACCAGGAAACGGCCCCTACCAAGTGATTGAGGACCTGCATCCCGTAGCACTGCCCCTACTTTCCAGCAGGGCAATCTATTCACACCCACAACTGGGGGTTTTGGTAATGTTAATTGCTTTCAGCAATCGCCCATATTTGATACAAGGAGGAGCACAGACGTAAACTACTTCTAAGTCTGTGTGCCTTAAATTATTACTACACCAGTTTCACACTTTTGCGTTGAATTGGTCTGAACTAAATGAACTTTCCACTGGAGATTCTAATTTGAGAGCACTACTGTCCATTCGCCCACGCGTCCCCTACTAATCCTTGTGTATTATTGATACTATACGGTACGGAGACTCGAACCCGCAACTTGGGGGACAAGCGATCGACGAGAATTCACCATTAGGCCACGACTTCCCCTAAGCATGTGTAAGATGTGTTTGATTTTTGTATTTTGCAGAGGGCAAATCTGTTGAAGACATAGAGGCAGAAGACAAAGAAGAGGAAGAGGAGGCCAACACGACTTGTCGGTATGACGCGATTTGTGTTCCGCCAATTGGTCACCGTCCCCGGGGACGGAAGACTATGAGCTAAACCTTCTTGAGGTACTGAATTTACTTCGTTTTCTCAGTGATGTTTATGCTGTGCATCGTGTGTAGTTTGGTGTAGATTTGGGTTTCCTTATGGATCTGTGTCCCTCGTCCTTGTACCCTTCCTGTGGACTTTTAGGAATTTGCAGCAGCGGCTGAAGCAGAGAAGGAGGTTGAAAAAGAGGAAAGGATTGTAAAGGATTTGAAGACCATGTCACTGAAGGAAAAGCTCAAACTGCTAAAGAAAGAATCACCAGAGTTGTTGGAACTTATTCAGGACTTCAAAGCAAAGGTAGAGATTTGCTGCAATGACATTTATGCTGCTTTTTGCTTTCCCTTAATGCTGTTTTATTGATATATTTGAGTGTTTATTGCATACTCAGCTTACAGAATTGAGGGATGAAGTTCAGCCCCTTGTGGAAATGGTCAAAGATGGACGGATTCCTCCTGGAAAGGCTAGTCTACCTGATTACTGTTGTTCAATTTTTATGTAATTATACTTTAAAATGAAGTCTAATGTTTTTTTTGTTGTTGCTGTCATTTTATTTTTTGTTTTGTATCCTTTTCATCCTCTAGGGTGCAAAATACCTCATTGCCAAACAGCAGCTTTATCTTAAGTAAGCCTTACCTACCACATTTTATATACTCTAATTCTGTGATTGGAGTATTTATATTACATAGTAGTTACAGTCATAGCTCAAACATACCAATAATAAGTTTGAAGAAAAACCTTTATTTAGCAAGGATGCATTAAATTGATAAAAAAAGACAGTTAATACTTTTACATTGTTAAAAAAAGATTTCTCTTTCAAATAAATGCAGATGCATGTTCATGATATCAAAAAAATCATCAATTCAGGGTTTCAACAAAAAATATTAAGCAACTGCGTACAATCAAACGGATTTTCCATCAAGTTGAATCATAGTCAGAAATGTTTGCTTGAGTCTGCATGTGTTAATCCAATTAAGAAGGTAGATTCACCGGATCATGTGATCTTTAAAGACGTATATGCTGCTGAAAAATGGTTTCAGCTTTCAATCATAGGTAAGTTTAAATATATTGCATTTTAAAATGTATTCAAATAGAAAAAAGTTATGAATTTGGGATCTATGCATAGATAGTATGAAGAAACCTCTAATGGAATCTTGTTCTTATACTTTTGAGTACCTTTGTTGTTTAATTTTATTATATGTAGTTTTGAATTTTATTTGAACATTTTATTATTCATTTATATACTCTATATAATATACTAATAGATATCGTAATATATATGATTTACTTATATATAATATATCAGAATATATAATATAAATTTTCATAACAAAAAATGGTTTGGAAATGTAGATGTATATGGATGGACCTAAATGTGTGGGAAATTGTAAATGTCTCTTGCCAGGTCATTATGCCAGCTAGCTGATGACATGACGAGTTAAGTTGTTATATTTGTTTTAAAGGCATGATATAAAATAAATTAGAAAACAATTATGTGTTGACCTGTAGAAAGAATTTTACAATCTTCCTAGTTTGACTGTATCGGGACTGGTTATTGACTCAATCATAAACGAGATATAAGAGGACTTTTTTTTTTTAAACATTTTACAATAAAATGTTAGCTGACTTAAATAATTGAAAGCACAGTAGTGAAATTTGATTTTCCCAAAACTATATTAACATCCTTGACTTGAAAACATGAATAGTTAACATAATAGTGAAAATATCCTATTGTCCACTTCACTATGAATTTTCCCTTTTTTCCCAGCCAGCTATTGCAGCAGCAGATAATGATTAGTTTTATTTTGGTTTCGTGTAAAAGGCGAAACGATTCCGAAGCCCAGACATACTCACCTGTGATTGAAGAGATGCTGCCTACCGAAAATGAGGTGCAAACACAGCTGTACCCTTGTATTCACGAGGGTGAGTCATAAATAAAAAATCGGTCTAAATCTTTCAAAAACTTGATTCATACACAGTCACAGCTGATAACTGAACTAGAGCGCAGGTATGCTCGATAGATGGCCCTTCAACTGGTCATTTCATCGTTCTCTCTAGCCGAACAGGCTAAACAGAACACTTTTAAAGAAGAACATCACAGCATAAGCAGTAGCACCATCAAAACATATAAAAGTAATTACTAGTAATTCCGTTTTAATTTATGGAAGTTATAGCATTGGCTCCATTTTCGCTAAGTCTGACATGTCTTTATTTTAGGTTTCAGAAAAGGCTAGGCTGGAAGAAGCAGAGGAGTCAGAATCAGATGAGGAAGCAAATCTGCGCTTTTATAACGCCATGGCAGAGAGACAGAAACTCAAGAGAATGAAGAATGAAATGCAGAACGAGGACAGGTGAGTCCACTTACAACATTCAGTTTGTCATAAATAATGCTTCAGAAAACTTACTGTCACTGATTGCATTTCAAGTTTGGTGGAGGAGGAAAAGATGGAGGGAAATGCTAAAAGACGGATCACCTATCAGGTGAGGTGTTGTGGTTAAAGTATGCATGCTCCAGCATAGCCACTTTTCAAAAAAACTTAAGCACCATTTTAAACAATGTTAGGGACAGTGTTATCAGAGTCTCATCATATGTTTTGTGAAAAGATGTCCAAGAACAAAGGGCTCACACCCAAGAGGAAGAAGATTGATCGGAATCCCAGAGTCAAACACAGAGAGAAGTTCAGACGTGCCCAGGTTCGTCGGAAGGGTCAGGTAAGTGTCATAGGATTCATTTCTTTAATTCACTTTTGTTTGTGAAATATAAGGTATCACTACCCAAAATGGACTCTGACCTCAGATTATTTGTGTCAGGTTCGTGAGGTGCGGCGCGAGGAGACGAGATACAGTGGAGAATGGTCTGGTATTCGTGCCGGAGTTAAGAGAAGCGTCAAACTCAAGTGATAAATCTGCAGATGATACTCATCCACGCTTGAATGTGATATTAAAATGGACATTTCTGTATCACAGATATTAACAGATGGATTTGACATGTTTAATTCAACTGCTCAAACAGCAAATGAAATAAAATCAACATGCACTGTTGCTGATCATCAGTGAAATATGCAGAGACAATCCTTGTTGTGCTGCATGATGCAGACAGCGTTTGTTTTTTATAACATTAAAACATAGCTAAATCCCTATATAATTTACTACAATTGACTTTAAATCAGCTGTTTAAAGCGTCTGTTGATTGGTTGCAGACTGGATCTCAAAAGTTATTTAAAAAATACTTAAGAAAGGGCAGATAGGTCATTACATGAAGCATATTTTTTACTTGATTTTCAAAGAATTAAAAGGCCTAAGAATAGTAGCTTGATAAACATTAAACTGTTGCTTGATCTCATTGAATCGCGGAAACAATCAATATTAAGGAACTTGTTAGTTTTTTATTATTGAACTCGACAAGAGTGCCATTTGTGAACGAGCAAGTCAGTGTTTCCCAGGCTCTGTTTTCTTCGTATTCTGTAGGCATCAAAAAATAGGTCCCAGCTCTGTTCACTTGAGACCATACCAAGTAGAACATCATGAATACTACAGAACTCGCGCGCTACCAAGCAAGTTTTTTCATACTTGTCGAGACATAAATTCACTGTGTGCTTCAGTCAGATTACTGACGATCCTGTCCTCAATCTCTACCTCTTTCTGCACTTCCTCATCTGTGAGGACCAGCTCTTGTTGCGTGTCCTTTGTGACAACAACCACATAACCACGGCGTGTGTCGAGAACATTCGCAACCACTGTATGGTGGTTGTATGTTTCTAAGGCACGCCATGCTCGCTCCAAAAGGATGGAGGGGTCCGTTTCCAACTTGAAAGAGATGACAAATGCCTTAGGTGCCCAGTCCTTCACCAATGGGGACAGCATCTTGGGAACCATCTTCATACTTATCTAAATAACATTAAACAAGCAGATGAATGACTTTTTATATGAGGTTTGGAGCCTAGGTTAACTGCATGTAGCGTAGCACAGGGGTTTTTAAACTGGGATCCGTGGACCCTCAGGGGAGTGCTAGGGGGTCCATGGAAAAGATGCAATAAAAAAATTTAATATTAAATTGTGAACTACTTCAATAAAATTGATTCATATAAATAATAAAAACGTAATAAATGACTATGTAATCATAAAAAAAATCAAGTAAATACACTGAAAAATGAATAATACATCAAACAGTTCAGTACTAAAATGACTAAAAAAACCTTATTGTTACATAAACAAATTCATGATGTTAATTTTTCACATAAATTGCATCTTTATTCATGAAAATATATAGCTGCTTTTAAAATTTTTAAATGGGGTCCCTTGCATGAGAATGATCATATTTGAAGGGGTCTATGGAAATCTAAAAGACTGTAAACCCCTGGCATAGCAGACTGAATTAATATTTGTATGTATTATACAACACCTGAAGTGGCCCATTAGAAGACTGAATTTTGTGTTCTGGCATTTCATATGCTGGGATGTAGAAATCAGAAACGGCAGCAGCCAAATAAAACATGCCCTTGGACCCTAGGAGGGAAAAACATAAATTAATAGTAGTAACTAGAAATTCGACTACAGACGTATTCAGCCTCAAATAATCATAAAGGGGGTTTGCTCACCTATGGAGCTTAATGCTTGAGCTGCTGCCTTGAGTAGATGGAGGTACTCTGACAAGGTGTTGAATTCCACCGGCAGCAGTAATCCTGCGGCTTTCACCGCCTGATAGCGCTTTAGAACCTTTGCAATGTTTGGAAGTGCATTCTGATCCACCAGGATCTGACCGGCGTCCTCCTTACCAGTCTCTAGTTGTAAGCTATCCAGTAAATTGACCCCTGTGTGCAGACGAGTGTATGGGTAGAGAGAACGATGCCTGTGCAGAAAGATCACTGTATAGCCTGAGTCCAGAAAATACTCGGCAGAGGAGGCCCCTCGCCGACCACTGCTGAAGTTGTCCAGGAACCGTACTGTTCGGGATTCCAGAGGAACTTTGGTTCCTCCTGAGGTGATGAGGACTACTCTGCGCGAGGTTCCGCTCGCACTGCTGTTCGGCAAACACCTCTGCTGCAGGAGATTCTTGAACGGTCCGTTTGCCAACCTTGAGATGGGGACCGAAAATACCTCTTCAGACAGTCCTCCATCCACTGCCTTCGAGGCTGAGGGGTCACAGTGGGCCATTATAAACCTAAAATAAATAGGGTTTAGTTAATAAAGTGTTATCACTATGCATGTGTTCATGAATGGCGATTTGTAATTAAAAATCTACAGAAGATGATCGATTCTGACAGATTCCAGACCTTAAAATAATACGACTTTATATTCTGCATAATTGTCCCTGAGCAATATACTGTTGGTCAACTATGAACCTTCACGGTTAGATACGGCCATATTGACACAAGTGCTTGCCAGTAGAGTAACTTTAATTAGTTCATGAACTATTCACTAGAACCAAACTCGCTATGTCTTTTCAACTAACCGGTGTCTAGACACAAATATAACTTGCTCCTCTCAAAACCATCAATGACTCACGCTATGTCAGTAGGTATGATTAAGCTTTATCTAGTGTTATCGACGCAGATATGAATAAATAAACATAATAAGATAAACAAAGGATACCTGTTAGCTATTTTCACAATACTCGACGCAAGAAGTATTATAATTCCCACTGGCGAAAGGACCCTAGATAAAACATCGGACCTAGTGTGATGGACAGATCACCTATGAGAGCAACTTCCTGACAATTTCTTAGTACAATGGTTTGGAGCTGTGCCGCTTTCATTGTGCTGCAAGCCTTCGGTGATCGTTCACGAATTGGCTGTCAGACGGTGTACCGCGACTGTGGATAATTCTCAAAAATAAAGGTTTTCAAGAGACTCGCCAAAATCAACGGAACCACCAGATGGTTAAGATCGACGATAGAACAAATACGCGCAAAGTACACAAGAAGAGAAAACAGAGAGAAAAGAAGGAGAGTAGCATAATTACGTATTTTATATAAATATTTTTAATTACTTGGCCAATATAAACAGTGGTGTAATTATCCATCACCACATTTCTAAAATATATTTTTCCTATGTAGATTTGTGATAGGAAAGAACGAACTGCAAAATAATGTGTTCATACATGGGTTAATCCACGTTCGGTTCAGATGGGAGTTGCAAGGGTCCTTGTGTACCGCAATACCGATATGCGCTATCATTTTCCTTCTTGTAAAACGCTAGACACAATATTTTTGCCAACCGTGTCTAGGCCTGGGGTTTCTCTACTCTTGAGCTCTTCGGCCCTGTGCTTCTTACACCTCCTACCCCCCTCCTCCCTCCTCCCTTTCTTTTGTTTCCGACATTCGTAGCCTTCCTCTGATCAGATTTACCAGAAAGCCCGCCTCACTACACGACTCACATGGTAGTGAAAACAAACTATTCAACTCCTTTCCTCATGCGGACTATTTTTATGTCCATTCGCTTGTCGCAGCAAGCCGGGCGCATCACCGCGGCGGAAACGTCTATTATTGACATTCATTATTATTATTTTAAACCTTCATTATCTTATTAGTAAATAATTTTGAAAGGGTTGCTGAAGTCCCACATCTTGTCTTAGGAAAAATGTTAATGATTGGAAATCAGAGCCTTAGGAACGCTGCGACTTATTGCCCAAAGTATGTTGTGGCACACTACAAGGCTATTTGGTATAGGTCACAAGTATTCCAGTACCGGGGGAGCAGACAACAACACAGAAAATAAAAATGAGATGTGAATAAAATACACGGCATTGATAAATAAAACCCATAAAAAAGAATAAAGAGTGTGATGTACGGTTGTGCTAGGTAGTGGGAATGTATTGGAAGTAGAAATTAAAATGAAAATAAGTGTTAGGGATTGTACTAGGGTTTAGTGGTGATAAATAAGTATTAAGGGTATTGCAATACTGTACTTAATGGCACAATGGGAGCCCATAACTTATCAGGAGTAGATTGCCTGGGCTGGGGAAAAGAAACTGAGTCTTGTGCCTGGCTGTCCTGGTATTCAGTGCTCTGTAACGCCGACCAGATGGCAAAAGTTCAAAAAGGAGGCCTGTAGGCCTGTATAGATATAATTACCCATTTGCCAAAGGCTTTGTGAACTGCACTGTTATTAGCCGCAATAACGTTTCTTATTAATCAATTAGGCATTTCATATTTAAAATACTGATTATTATTAAAAATACCGAAGATACCTGACGAAATTATCCACTGTGGTAACTCAAAATCCAAGAATTTACGGATTTAAAACCAAATAAAGTCTAATAACCGCATAAAACTATCTTAATTTTATTATTAAAAAAAAAAAATGTTGGGAATTATCTACACCTAAATATCTCATTTCTATTCGGACATACTGCTACTCTTTCGACAAAGGCTTTATGATCTGTGCTGTATTAGCAATAATAAAGTTTATTTTGAATCGACTAGTACATTTCATGTTCTATATTGTTTTTATTGTATGGTATTTTTGTGATTAGGGTAAATGTGAAAAGCCATTGTTAATAATTCTCGTGATATTCTTGTACACTAAAGGCACTACTTTCCGGCTGCAAAGCCTGTCGCAGCTTGGTACTGTGGGCCGTTCTCCGGCTAATGTCCAAAAGTAGTTCCGGATTTTTGATCCGCGCAGTCCCCGGATGTTAGCTATTCAGAGAGAAAGACGAACGAGCGAGAGAGAGAGGCGGAGAAGCTAGGAGACGCCACGGACAAACCGGTTAAGGGATTGCGGGTCTCAAACCCACGATAAACACGGAGCGCTGAGGCTCGTTTCGAGGAGACGGCTGTGATCGAAAAAAGGAAGGGGAGGGGACAGCTAACTTTGGCAGACCTGCACTGGCCTCCAGCAGCGGACGCAAGCCCGGGTGAGTGCGGCTGAACGTTACGAGCTCGCGACATGGAGCTCGCGAAGTTGAAGTCAGGGCCCGCGAAAAATGGACGACTTTAACTGTTAGTTGCGTGCTGCTGAAGTTCTGAGCAGAGCAGGAGGACAGACGTTCAGGCCTCAAGTGGTATGCCGCTGCCGCCGTCGGTCGGGGGCAAGTGGGGACACTGCAAGCTCCTCTGTCACAGCAGAACAAGTTTAGTTAGCAAGCTGCTAGCCGCCAATACGGTTTTTGTCAGACAGGTAGCGAGAGTGAGCTGCTAATTAGCCGCCAGCTTTACTTTAGCTCGCCTGCTATTTGTGCGCGTATCTGACAGGGGTCTGACTTGAAATATTTGTGACTGAAACTCGGTCAGTAAGCCGAGCTGGGAGCCAGCTCTTCGACCGGGAACTGCCAAACGACCAACTTTTGGTGCTGTGAACTAACAGTAGTTGGAGGTGGAGGCCGTATCTATTAATATGTTGGAAACAGACGCGCGGCAGCTGCGTGTCATTTTAAATACGAATCCTGGCCAACTTGTGGGGCCATTAATATGCATACGAGCTAGGTTTTTGTGCGAACAGAGATTTAAGATTGTTAATGAAGCGTTATTGAAACCTTTAGTTTGACTTTATGAAGTTGTGCGTGAGTTATTACCTTTCTGTCAGCATATGCGACAGGTGATAAGACACACCTCTTAAGTCTCTACAGTTCTGATCTTGCATGTAACTCGTCCACACACCTCCCGTGCTCCCTATCTTTCTATAGTGGCCAGCATACAAGTCTTTACCTACAAACCCCCTACATCTGTCTAGTCTTTTTTCGCACCCGACTCTAGTCCCTTGCAGCGCCCTAGCTCCAACACCTGTCTACCGTCAGAACAGACGACTGGACTTGCTTTCACCACCGCTGGCACAGCGTAGCCGTAGTTTGAGACGCTACCACGTATATTTACTGACAAAGAAACAATCGGACCTGTGAACTGTACAGTTGGAGATCCCAGGGTGCGAAACAATTTGAATTCTTTCTGGTTAAAGTGATCAGCGACTGCCTACTCCGAGAGACCTCAATAGTGATTTAATATGGCAGCACCCCGTACCACTGTGACAAACGTTAATTCCGGCAAGACACCACAAGTGAATATAGTTACAAAAAGATGTCACTTTACTTCCCCATTTGATTAATCACAGAACAATATGACAATTGTTTGCATTCCAGTTTTGTTTTGTTTGAAATGGTGTTTAAATATGCAAATGAGGCGTTATATAATTAAATATGCACTGATTTGCAGAAAAATCCATGTTCAGAATTCTTGTTTTATTTTTTTGCCATATAAGAGTTAAAAGTAACACAGGGTATATATGCTATATGCAGTCAGGTAAGTGTTATATGAACAAGCCACTCTGTAAAGAATATAAATTGGGGGTGGGCGATATGAGCTAAAATTCATATCACGAAATTTTACACTGTCCAGGCAATATCGATATTATATTGTGATATGAGAAAAAAAATTACATGCAAAATATTTTAAGCTTATATGACTAGAAAAAGTGAGGGATTGGACAAAGACCTGAAAAGTCTTTTTTTATTGTGCAATTGTTTTTCTCAAAAAGTGCAAACATGCAACATGAGCCTGTATGAATTAAATTAAATTAAATATTCTGTGTTTGAGTAGGCCAGTGGTTCCCAAACTTTTTCTGCCGGGCCTGCCTTTTAGAATGGAACGAACGACTTGTAGGACACAGACACAAAATTTGTCAAGGACCCGCGCCCCCCCAACACCTTTTTTTTTGGAAGTCTCTAGCTCACCACGGCTACATTTATTATTAAAATAAGTAAACACTGTAAATTGTGACAGTTTCGCAATTAACTGATCTATTTGAGGTTTTAACCCATAGGCTACTGTATTCCTCTGATCAAAGCTGAATTTTCAGCATCATTACTCCAGTCTTCAGTGTCACATGATCCTTCAGAAATCATGCGAATATGCTGATTTGATGCTCAGTAACCTTTTCTGATTATTGTCAATGTTGTAAACATTTGTGCTGCTTCATGTTTTTGAGGAAACTATTTTTTCACGATTCTCTTATGAATATTTAAAATGGTCCTTTATGTCAGAGCGTTGGAGTTTGTCAGAAATGGAAAGCGGCATCAGTTTACTGTCATGGATTTATCGCAACGTGTTGCGCCGCATCCACAGCAGAGAACATCACTGGGTTCTATTTGCTTTTGTCAAATCGCGCCGCTCGCATCTGGTGTAGACACCTTGTTTTGGTATTTGTGAATCTTAAGCATATTCATAATCTGCTTTACATTTACCTGACACTGGAAGTCCTTTCACAAACTTGTAACTTACATACTTAGAGCAGAACCATGCATCTTTCATTTATATTTCTACATGGCTCCCTGCAATACAACTCTGATTCTTCAATCACGCCATTAGTGGTCTGTTATTGATACAACCAAAACTCTCAAAGTACTGCGAGTCATGTTGAGTCATTAAAATTGTTGTGCCAATTAATATTTTGCATTCAATTTACTTATCAGGCAAGTGGCCGCATGATGAGCAAGAAAATTACACAGTGTAGTAAGGCTGCGCAATTAATCGAATTTCTAATTGCGATAACAATTATAGATGCCACAATTAGGTAATCGTTCAAAGCTGCAATTAATCGTTCAAAGTCCACTTAAGTTATTCTGTGTGCGTACGTGCGTTTTTTTTTCTTTCTACATGTTATCTTAAGGGTTTTTTTTCCATTGTTTTAATTTTAGTTGTAGTATAACATTATAATAATAATACCATTCATATTTTTACTTTTTTATAATTTAAAGAAGAAAACAATCCGATGTATATTTGACATTTGAGGCGTACTACTAGTGCTGTGTTAAAAATAATCGATACGAACGATGTATCGCACAGAGATTGCGGACGAGTAATACTGGGGCACGTGTGCAGCAGTGGACCACGCTTAATTTTACAACGTTTAAAATTGAGTAGAAAAGTGCGTGGTTTCTAAAAAAGAATGAATAGAGCATCTTTTAATAATCTGGCCGCAGAGGAACACAAATGGGATGCCTGATATAAAGAGACGTAATCCCAAAAACACTTGCGCAATACGGAAATATCTGCTAAGCGTGCTACTTATTTTTGTCAACCTGGCAACCATGTGCACGCGCTCTCTCTCCACTGTGGATAAACGCGCTTGCTTTCTGAAAACACCGCTTAGCTTGCAGTTTAGCTATCTCCACTTCAATATTCTATTCTCAGAAAAGTGTGATTCATCAACTGTTCATTTACGACAGAGAGAGAGAGGCTGTGTATGTATGAATTACCACCGTTTTGCCGCGTTTCTCTATTAACAGTGAATCTGTGGCTTTAATTGCTTTAGAAACACTGATGTTACCAGCTCCTTGTGAGAAAGATAATGTAGCTCTTGAGCAATTAAGCCATTTAGTTGATAAAACTGCGGGGAAGCGCTAAAAAGTTTGTTCCTGAATGAATTCGGCCGCAGCGTGATCTGTGTGTGACTGAACTTAACACCAAACTGCTTCCCGTTTCACACAAATGCTGGCACAGACATGCACGTTCGGCTAGAGTCGCTTTGAACTTGTGCATCTTTGGAAGCGAAGCTGCGCGGAAAGTTACAAAAAATGTTGTGCACACCACCACGAGAAACGATGTCGCGCGCACTCAAAGCGAACTTGCTGACGCTCGAGTATAAATAAGCCATAAATCAGCCTTGAGCGTGTGTGCGTTCGATTAGTGGAAGAAAGCTCGTTTAATTGTAGAGAGTGTGTTAGTTTGTGCAATGATAACCTACCAGCAATGTAAATTTTTTTTTTTATATATTAGAATGAGTACACTACAATATAAATTTATTAGAAGGTGTACATTATTATTTATGGGCTTAAAAATGAGATGCAAACAATCTTGAATATTGTACCTGGTGGGGAGTGCACAATGTAAACATGAAACATATGCCATTACCTATATTGTACTGTGGTACAGTTATGGAGGCCCTTCATAATGCAGAGGTCAACTGCCTGCTCTGCCAATAGTTAGAAATGGCACTATAGTAAGCAGTGTTTAATAAAAAGCTGTTTTACAAAATTCTTCTGAGGTGAAATTCAGTGCAATCCCGTATCGTGATACGTATCGTATCGTGGCCTCTGTATCGTGATACGTATCGTAAGTTTTTCAGTTAGAGTGTCTTCAGCTTGTTTATTTTCATATAAAAATATGGCATGCAGTTGCATCAAACAATGGTAAACATCATTCAATGTAAATTGTGAATATCGTAATTAATAATCGCAATTTCAAGGAAATAATCGACAATTATGATTTTTGTCATAATCGTGCAGCCCACCCTGCAGGGGTTTCTTTTGCAAAATAATCTGCTGACTGTACACGATCCCTCAGTTTGGAAACTACTGGAGTAGGCGATTTGTGCTCTAGTAATTTGGTATGTTACGATGACTCTGGGTGTTGATTGACTAATGCCTGGGTATACGGCGTTGCAACAGAGGACCAAAAACGTTAGCTGGACCTTTATCGTCATGTGTGTTCAAAATTTGCCCCCCCCCCCCGCAGCGTACCAAATTGAACAAAACAATATAAATGCAAAATTTGAATTCATGAATATATAACGGTATCCACGGTATAGCAAAATCCATTTCATGTAACAACATAATACCGGTAGTCACTTTCATACCGGTATAGCGCCCACCCCTAATATAGATAGGATTAAAACTCTGTAAGTGCAACTGAAGTGAAGGTTTCTGGCTCAGTGCAGGAAAAAAAGTAATTCTGAGAAAACAGCTTATAAAAATATGTATTGTAATTGAAGTCTGCAAATGCAAATAGATAAAATGTAATCAAATAAATATCTAAATGTGAATTTGGGTGTTTTTTTCCCCCTGCTATTCTGAAAAAAGACATGTTATCGACGCAAAATATACCAATACCTCAAAATTGACCAGAGCCATGAAAAGACAATGGTTTTGCCTGTAGTGTCTTGCCTTAAGTTGACAATGACCGCTTGTCTGCATATTTTTGCATGCATGTTACAATTTGTATTGGCTTGATGAGGATTGACCAACAGCATTCTATTAGTTATAATAGGATTTTCTTCCCCTCCTCCTTCACTTAAAGAGTAGAGTACAAATGGAGAGACTGTTGAATTATGTACCAGCATGCTTAAAATACTGAATGATGGACATATGTGAACTACCCGGGACATATTTTCCCCACCCAGTCAGTGTAGCAGTACAATAGTGTGAAAGATTCACGTTAGCACCAGACTTGTTTGTCTTTGGGTTGTCAGCTCACAGAACGCAGAAAATGATTGAACTATCAGTTGCCTGTCAGAACACGCCTGGTGGTTCTTGTGCTGAAACCGCTGCATTTTAGTATTTATAATTATTGCGTCAAGAACATTGTTATATTTGTACAAAAAGTGATTTGAGTCATGAATGTTATGCTTGTACATTTTGATCTCTGTAATGTTTTGTACTTTTGTATTGTTATAAAATGGCTAAAAGCTATAGCAGACTTTATATGTGTATGTATGCATATAAATAATTTATCAGATTTGATCATGTGATGCCATACAACATAACAGAATTCATTGCTGCTGCTGCTGCTTGCTCATGTTTTTGCAGTTGTTTTCCCACCAAAAATGTAATTTCCTGGAAGATGATGTCTTTAGGGACGTAGCATTTGTTAGTTAAATGTATATTATGACATGTTACATAGGTATTAGAAATGACTAACAGCATGGAAAGGGATATTAAGAATATAGGGGGAAAAAATATGACATTATTACCAGGTAATACATATTTAGTTTGAAACATTTTGATGAGATGATAAAAAAAAATAAAGCACCTGAAATATCAGTCAGTTTTAAATTAATCTGTTTATATATAAAAAAAATGCAGTTCACATTTTTAGTATTTTGTAATATATTTTTCTAGAAGACGAGGACATGAAATTGTACCGCACATGAATGATTCATTATTTAAGTTGTTTAATTGTTAATATTCTCTTAATCTGACTGCATGTACTATAACTTTTTGAACTGAGAGTAGCATGAAAGAAGGTTTTGTTACTTTGGTTTTAAATGCTGTCTTAAGAAAGGTATTACCCCTTAAGTGTCTTTTATCTTTCAACTTGTTCTGTATGTTGTTCATTAGTGTTTTGCTAAATGGGCTGGAATGGGAGCTCTTAAAAAACACAAGCATGGCATCTGTTGTAGGGTTCCATAACTGTTCCCATGCCAGGATCTGACGAGGCCTCCGCTGCAGTATTGCATACAGACTCGTCTCCGTCTTGCCCTCAGGCCTCAGTGGGCATCCTGCCGCTATGTCTAAACTCACCTGGAAACTGCTGGCTTTATGCATTCCACCTACTTTATCATAGCTAAACGATGCCATAGGCTACATGCTAAATGGGACATTGTATGGCGCTTTAGATCTTTGGTGACTGTGTTATTAATTTTTTATACGTTGGAGCTATACGGTGTTCAGTGTAATGAGCTGTCTTTACTGTTACACTGTTTACAGAGTTTTCTGAGGTATTAGCCTTTTTTTTTCCCCCCTCTGCTGAATTGGTTGATGAGATTTGTCCCACATTTAGAAAAGTTGAGCCTTTGCAGCTGTGCAGCACAAACATCTGTTCTCTTACATTTGTGTCGTGTGAAACCAGTGTATCATTTTCTCTCTTTTTCTGTCTGGTTGCAACAAGTGCTTTGCTTTCCATTTTCTCCGTTAGATTTTCACAATCGGACAGATTTTAGTTTGTGATATTGAAAAGCACTGTTATGACATTGAATTAGCAGCAAGGCATGTGTAGATTGAGCAGTCTGACGTGAGCAAAGAAGAGACAGTCCCTCACCTTTCGCATACCAATAGCTCATTTGGAATTCAGCGGTGGCCCTTTGCCCAGCCCTGTCTCACTGAGAGGCTTTTAATTTTTCCCCCTTGTTTAAGCGATTATTCAAATGGCTGTCCGTGAGATGAAGTTATCAGACCCCTGTTGGTAAATGGGGTCCAGGCAAGCTAAATGCATGGCTTGCCCAGCTCAGAAACTGCCCATCATGTAACCACTCGTTGCATTGCTCCCCCCCCCTTTCTGGCAATGACATTAAATATCTGGATAAAAATGCTTTTTGTTACTTTTTCGTATAATGCATTATAAGCCTCAGTGGCTGTCAATACTGCATGTTGGTGCTTGCAAAGCATATAGAAATTACTCCGAGCATAGCACTCTTGCAATGCTAGTGTTAAAATAATTAGTGTTTATTAGTTAAACGCAGAATCATTTACATTCTGGTAAGCAGTGTTAATTCAGGCAAGCTGCCACCATTAATATTATAGTCCTTTCATAGAATATTCTCCTTTCTTTTTGTAGCAGGGATGTGATTGAACATATTTCATAATCAACTAGTCTGAAGTTGAAAGTCTAGTTAACATTTTGATTTCTCAATTTTAGTTGATTTTCATTTTGATGAACTTGTCGATTTTGTGAATCCCAAGATTGATCTTTTAGTCTGTTTTCTGTTGTGTGAATAAAGCTTCACTAAGCGCCTCTCATCTAATAATCGCTGTCAAATTCTGACAATATCATCACTGTAAATAATGAATTAACAGACCAAGCCTCTCAAAGACGGTTTTATCGTGAGGTCTTTTAGCATGCAAAAGCAAAGCACGTGCTCAGGATGCTAAAATGCTCTCTGTGAAGTTTCATTACTTAATTGAGAGTAGCATCTGCTTTTGTCACCTTTAAATATACCAACGGTGTTTCACTTGTCAGTTGTTCTAATTGATCTGTTATTGCACAACTAAACAACCATTTTGGCCCATGCCTGTTTTGTATTGTCCATTTCAGGCTGTTGCAATAATGGCTTGCATGCCAAGACTCTTGTTATGCCAAAAACCAATATGAAGCCTTGCTGTGCGAGAGGTGAAAAGTAAGTAGCTTGGTCTTCATTAGCAAGGCCGTTCATCACTAGAATGCAGATGAGCTATGAAGCCATTCATGTCTGATTCCAATTTGAATCTTGTTTGCAGTCATATTGTGTGAGCCCATTTTTCATGTTCAAAAAGTCTCTTTATGTGAAAGATCACTGGGGGATAATTGCACTTAAGTGAACCTCATTTAGAACTGACCAGAGCAATTACTGTAACTGCGGTTCCAGGCATTTTTGGGCCACTGGTTGCTAGTTTTGCAGTTTCAAGGCTATGATCAGATTGGAAGTGGATTGACGTTGAATAGCAGAACAATTTTGAACAAATTCATTCTCATGAATGACAATTAAAATATTTTAGCCCTTACAAAAAATGAGCCTTTCACAAGGTGTTACAAGGTGAGCTGAAGCCAACACAGTTTCTTCAGGCAAAACCCCCTGGGCTTTTGGGAGCTGTTTTATTATTAATGTTATTCAGGAGCCAAATTTCGAGTTTTGCTCAGCTGGGTGCTTTAATCTATTTTTGCTGTAAATTAATGAATTTTTAAAGAGCCCCTCACTAGATATGGGTGGATATGGGAATGCTGCACTGGTTCAGAGTTTTTCAAACAACTCTCCACCACCCCTGGGAAGAGGAGTGCAGATCTACCGAAGCACTACACTTTAATTTTTTATTAATGCTGAAATACACTGCCAGAGCTCTACCAGTCTCTGCATGTACAGAGAACTTTGTTAGATGTTGGTCTGTGCTGTGATGTGCTGCACTGGCAGATCCAACAGTAGTTGGAACTCCAGATATTCAGTGCAGTGGACAGATTATGTGTCATCCACCCCCATTACCTGGCTGAGACCCATTCTACCTTTCAGATCAAGTTTTTCATTAGTGCAAACGTGGCCTTGGATGCCTTTTTGCCCTCATACATTGGTTTGACTAACCTCTTTCCCCATCTACTGTAGCGTTTTGTGGCTTCAGCAGGTTGCATGCAGTCAGTCACTTTCATTAACCATGCAGTATTACCTATTTGACTACACATGCCCTCTGTTCATCACCACAGGCACGTCAATTAACTTTGTGGGGATATACCTTGGTGTACGTTCATTTCTTTCGTTATGACTGCAGAAAAATTTCTTGTTGCATTGCCTGTTTGTCCTTGGCAAAAAGGGCTGGTCTGCAAGGGTGCGTCACAGTGGAATTGGAGGACTTTGTGTCTTTTGTCTCTTAAAACAGTAGAGCAGCACAGTATCTTTCACGTAGTGCCTGCTGCAGGTAATGGAGGCTCTCTTGTTCAGCAGAGATGTGGACGCTGTGAGAAGGGAAAGGATTTTATCTAGATTACACAGCTTAAGTAATCCTAATCAAGCTCGGATAATGCCATTTAATAACCATTTTAATTACTTCAGCTTAGTGCACATTCAGCTGTAGTTACAAATGCACTCCTGGAGAAGCCCTAATAACTTGCTAAAGATGGACAATTATCCATGCTCCATTCTCTGAGAGCAGTTTTTGCCCAGTTCCCTCCATGTTTTAGTTCATTTCTCCCATATGAGTCTGAGTAGCCAAAGCTTTAATGCAGACATTCGTCTGATTAATAAAGCTAATTGGTTTAGTGCAGTGGAAATGTTCATGTTTTGTTTTTAAAGTTGGCTTAAAAATTGCAGAATGGCAGATTGTTCATTTTAAATGGTGTTGCATTTATGGTTTTCAAAACATTTTTTCTAAAGGATTTATAGCTCTTAATGACTCACGTTTTCAATGTTAATTTACATGGAATTATGCTAATTGGAGAATTGAATAATGCTTTAGGTCACTCTCCTGAAGCAGTGAAATTAGTTAAATTAAGATGTGCTTGAAGAACTTTCAAGTAAATCTGAACTCTACGGTGTTGCGTTTCTACCTCTCCTTGAGAAATGCTCAAGTTTTAGAAATGTTGCATCCTAAAAATGTTTGCTGGTTGCAAAAAGTGTTTTGAATAGGTGTGGTTTCGGTTCGATATTGGGTAGGGGCATGGGGGGGTTTGCTATTGTTAATGTGGTATTAGAAATTTCCACAAGAGTAGTCTACTGCTTGTTAACAAATACTTTAATAGTTAATTACTAAATAAACTTTTGAACTAAAATACCTGTTACACCGAGGGCTAATTTATTAAAGAACAAATATTTTAAAATGTAAAATGTATCGCTGTATGTTAGGGCTGTCAAAATGGCTGAAAAACTAAATTCGAATTTTGTGCTTAAATATGATCTAAATTCTAATTGAAAATGAATAATTTCAGTTATGATAAAGAAAAGCTTTTGGCTTTTCTTCTAAGGCCACAAGAGGGCGCATCGACTTAACCGCCATTAAGTCTCGAGATATGTTTTTTCAAAGTTGAACTTGCATTAATTTTACATGGCTTTCTAAACATGCGGCTCTTTTGTGCGAGACCTGAGTGCAACGGTGATAGATGTCCTTCTAGAAAATGTGCGAAATATGCATTCTGTGTGAATGGCTTGGTTTCAGTTTTGATGTAAACAAGATCTTCTCCACATTGATGTTCTCTTTCCCCGCAATATTTGTAATTAACAATGCAGCAGCGCCGCATCTAGTGGCTTCAACTGGATAGGCTAACAAAACATTAAAATGCAATGACACTTAAATCGTCATCGCATCTCGTGCGCCACTGATAAGGCTGCCTGTCGCACACCTATAATTCGAATGCAATGTTTTTGCATTCAAATGTGTTTTTTTTTTATTTTAAATTTGACGAATATTCGAAATTCGAAAAAAAAATTGACAGCCGTACGCTATGTAGAGTCTTGGGGGGGGGGGGGGGGTGTGTCAACATATAAAGTTATGAACTAGTGGTCGACGGATATTCGTCGTTGGCCGATATTTGGCATTTTTTAAATATCGGCATTGGCCGATAATTTTTTCTGTTTGGCCGATACGTTCCGTGGCTGGATTTTTATTTTGACGGCGCTGAGAACAGCAGCACCTGACCACACAGTGCTCACATTCTCCCTCTTATTCGCTGTCGTCGTTAACAGTTCTGTCTATTACGGATAGAAGTCTGTCTAATAATCAGATAGAACTGTTTAAACAAGGAATTAAAATGTATATGTGCATCTCAATAAATTAGAATGTGGTGGTAAAGTTAATTTATTTCAGTAATTCAATTCTAATTGTGAAACTCGTGTATTAAATAAATTCAATGCAGGCTGAAGTAGTTTAAGTCTTTGGTTCTTTTTTTGTGATGATTTTGGCTCACATTTAAACAAAAACCCACATTCACTATCTCAACAAATTAGAATATGGTGAACTGCCAATCAGCTAATCAACTAAAAACACCTGCAACGGTTTTCTGAGCCTTCAAAATGGTCTCTCAGTTTGGTTCACTAGGCTACACAATCATGGGGAAGACTGCTGATCTGACAGTTGTCCAAAAGACAATCATTGACACCCTTCACAAGGAGGGTTTAGCCACAAACATTCATTGCCAAAGAAGCTGTCTGTTCACAGAGTGCTGTATCCAAGCATGTTTAACAGAAAGTTGAAAGTGGAAGCAAAAAGTGTGGAAGAAAAAGATGCACGACCAACCGAGAACCGCAGCCTTTAGAGGATTGTCAAGCAAAATCGATTCAAGAATTTTGAGTGAACTTCACAAGGAATGGACTGAGGCTGGTGTCAAGGCATCAAGAGCCATCACACATAGACGTGTCAAGGAATTTGGCTACAGTTGTCGTATTCCTCTTGTTAAGCCACTCCTGAACCACAGACAACGTCAGAGGCGTCTTACCTGGGCTAAGGAGAAGAAGAACTGGACTGTTGCCCATGGTGGTCCAAAGTCCTCTTTTCAGATTTTTTTTGTATTTCATTTGGAAACCAAGGTCCTAGAGTCTGGAGGAAGGGTGGAGAAGCTCATAGCCCAAGTTGCTTGAAGTCCAGTGTTAAGTTTCCACAGTCTGTGATGATTTGGTGCAATGTCATCTGCTGGTGTTGGTCCATTGTGTTTTTTGAAACCAACGTCACTGCACCCGTTTTACCAAGAAATTTTGGAGCACTTCATGCTTTCTTCTGCTGACCAGCTTTTTGAAAATGCCATTTTCCAGCAGGATTTGGCACCTGCCCACACACTGCCAAAAGAACCAAAAGTTGGTTAAATGATCATGGTGTTGGTGTGTTTGACTGGCCAGCAAACTCACCAGACCTATTGTCAAGAGGAAAATGAGAAACAAGAGACCAAAAAATGCAGATGAGCTGAAGGCCACTGTCAAAGAAACCTGGGCTTCCATACCATCTCAGCAGTGCTACAAACTGATCACCTTCATGCCACGCCGAATTGAGGCAGAAATTAAAGCAAAAAGAGCCCCTACCATATTGAGTACATGTACAGTAAACTAACATACTTTCCAGAGCATACTTTCCAGAAGGCCAACAATTCATTAAAAATGTTTTTTTTATTGGTCTTGTCAAGTATTCTAATTTGTTGAGATAGTGAATTGGTGGGTTTTTGTTAAATGTGAGCCAAAATCATCACAATTAAAAGAACCAAAGACTTAAACTACTTCAGTCTGTGTGCATTGAATTTATTTAATACACGAGTTTCACAATTTGAGTTGAATTACTGAAATAAATGAACTTTTCCACGACATTCTATTTGAGATGCACCTGTAATACAAAAAATAATATAACGATTGCTTTAATATTATTAAAGGCAAACTTTATCATACTTTCTCGTTTGCCGTCAAGCATTCAGCAAATATGCATTTATATTAGGGCTGCACTATTAATCGCAAGCGATATTTAACACGCATCTTATCAGTAAAGCCGGTTCAGTAATCAGCGGTAAATCTCATCACCTGCGTGCTTCACATTGAGCAGCATTAACTACACAGAGCCGTGTTCACACTGACCGCTGCGCCAAACCACTTCATATTCGCCGCGATGTTTAGCGCAGGCTCGTCAGTGAACAACTGCTTCTGTGTAGTTAATAGCTGCTCAATGTGAAAGCAGCGCAGGTGATGGAGATTTACCCCGCTGATTACAGAACCCGCTTTCTGACAAGAGCGCGTTAATATCGCATGCTATTGAATCGTGCAGCCCCGTTTTATTATCATTAAAACAATTTTTGAATGTAGTGAACATCAATTTCAAAAACCGTGCAAACTTAGTCAAATATCCAGCTGTGAGATCTTGTGAAGTGTGCATTTGTATCCTGCATGATTGCGTGTTCTCTGCCTGACTTTCGGTCCGTGCAAATTGAATACGGACAGAAGGAGAGTTCAGCTTCACTGGCTTTTGCCCACTGTTAATTTCATCTCATTTTCACTGTGTGCTGTATGTAAAATGAGTGTTACCTTGGTTTTATTTGAAAAAATATGATTCCCAATTCACACAAACTGAATACTGAGTGCCCTTTTGGTTACAGTGTTTACTTCCTTTTTAATTATATTTTTATTAAATGTTTATTTGTGAAAAATACTTTGCCATCTGAAGCATATGTATGTTTATTTAACACATTTATTTTTTTATGTAATTTTTCAAATGATTTCAAATTTCTTAAGTATTAATTAAAATAAATAATATTATATCGGCTTTATATCAGCCATCGGCCACCCTGCTTTCCAAGATATCGGCATCGGCTGTCAAAAAAACAATGTCGGTCAACCACTATTATGAAAAGCACTTTTAACATAATAAAAAAAGGAACACAGTTTGAAAGCAGCAGGACAGAGTAAAATCATAAATTACTAGGGCTGCAAAACGATTAATCGCAAATAAAATCGCATTCAAAATAAAAGTTTATGCTTACATATATGTGTGTACTGTGTAAGGGCTTGGGCCGGCGCCTAAAGTCGACTAATCTTTAGTGCGACGAGGGCAGAAGGATGGTCTGGTCGAGGGACCAAAATTTTATTAGCCGCTTAAGTCGCGAAAAAAAAATCCCAGCAAGGTTGGGCTTGCCGTCGCGGTGGGTATCGAGATGTGGGCGATTGCATGCGGTCATTGTTGTTATAAAGACGGTGGTCGTGGGAGGGATCAGCAGTAAATCATCATCACGTGCTTTCAGATGAAGCAGCATTTACTACACATTGGGGGGGCCGGAGTTGGCCTGTGTCACAATGTCAGGCAAAAAAATGCAGACAATTTTATTGCGCGATTATGAAATTGAAGAAATCGTTTGCGATTATGACAGCTGTTTGCATAGCTTCTCATTGAACTACGGCTCTGTGTAGTAAATGCTGCTCCTCCTGAAAGCAGGTGAAATACCACATTATACATATATTTACTCCAAACTCCTTCATAACGTCATCGAGTGTTTTGAATAAATCCTCTGTGAGATGATGTGGCTTACAACAGAATAGCAGCACATAGGTGTGGTCACAGTGGAGTATGGGTGGGCTGTAGGCAGGGGGGGCTGTGGTTATAAAGGCAGCTTATATATCAGGCGTTTATTTTAATGAAAATTATAATAATAAGAACCAAGATAAACCATATATTGTCGTAGTCGTATTAGGGGTTAGTCACGTTGAATCAATAAGCAGTTAAATCTTCTGTTTATCCAGCTACTGTTTTAGGCATTTCCTAGGTTTCTTTTGCGAGGCGTATTTGGAGTTTCAGCGTGAGAGCGCCCTCTGGCCTTTGGATGGAGATTTACTGCTGATCACAGAACCGTGCTTCACTGAAAGATACGCATGACAATCGCAGCTTCTGTCGAATCGCGATTTCGATTCCATTTCGATTTATCGTGCAGCCCTAGGCGATGTCACGCAGTCTGTGACTAACAGATCGTTAACGGCTAGTCTATGGTAATACAGTACATCAAGCAGGACATCCAAAAGCTCGCCTATCATCAAATATGGCTTATCTGAAATATGTGAGTATTAGCAAGTTTACTTGGCTGCTCAATCTAATGTTAACCTAGAAAAATGTGCGCAATAGTGTCTGTGCAGAGTGTGTAGAGTAGCGTGCTCACTGCAGGACAGATGGAGGCGATGGTGCGCTCACCTGCTCTTAAAATACTGGTCATATTTGGTCATGCAGATAAGGGTAATGCATCTTTAGAATCTATAAAGACTCCACATTTATTTGTGTGCACTCACAATAAAAAAAAAAAGCGCTTTTGTGAAATAATGAAAGCAAACAAGATGCGCATTCTGCCGTCTCGGCCTCTGTGAACTTGAGCGCAAAACTCCGTGTATATCTTTGCCTTACAGACATAAAAAATATATCTATAGAAAGTGAAATGTCTACTTTCAAATAAACCATTCACATGGAAAACAAATATTAAACTCCTATATATATATATATATAATAATAATAATAATATAATAATACTTATTATTATTATTAGTATTAGGCGGCCTATTACAATTCGGCTATTATATATCAAATTGCCCTCCTTTGTTCATTCGCACTGTCTTTCTTCTCACACAGGGGGCACAGGGGGGGGGGGGGCAAACGCGGCGCTCGCACGCAAATGGGAACCTGTAGCTGGTGAAGGTGTCTCCAACCACAAACACATATCGTCTGCTGATATAAGGTATTTCGTTGCACTTTAAGAAGTAATCTGAACGGCCTATATATGTGCAATATTTTAACTGAGCCCTCACTAACTGAGTTTAATAAACCAACAAAAAAAAATAAAATGCCACAGTTATGTTAGAACGCATCTCATTCTTGTTTCTGTGGTGGTGCATCGGGCTCATCATGGGCTGCGGAAAAAATAACCGAGAATGCGTCAACTACTGAACTCAGATACTCACACTCAAGTATTAACAAAAATATCACATTATACTACCAAATAATATGACCTTAACCTTTTTAAATACTTTTTTATGTCCAATGTTTAGTGTTAAACTGTTGGTCTTTAAATAAATCTACTTTTGATTTTCACCGTTGACCGATTTTGCAAAACTTTTAGACTGATAACTTCCGTGTGTCGATGCGGCAAACTTGTCACAGGACGCACGGTCCTAATAGCGATGTATGACTCTTGTATCCGAGTGTATATATATATATATATATGAACTAGCTGTTTTAAATATTTTTGTATTTAACATGTTAGTTTATAAGTATGTTTGAAAGTATATTATTTAGATTCGTGGTGCTTCCATAGGCTCCCTTTCTCTCTCGCGCGCGCACATGGTTTAAAACACCAAATAGTTATGAAATAGCCTATGACAAGTACAGGGAGTCTCTCTCTTGCCCCCACCCACCCATGCATGATAATATCATCTATCGGCGATCTCACGGACCGGCGATATGACAATTTGAAAAATGACCATATCGCCCAACACTACAATGATCCTTGTTATCTCAAATAATCGTGAACAGGCGATTATGTAATTATGACAGGTTCAACAACACTATTTTGCATAATCTTAGGTCAGTCTGAGCTACTCTTGTCTTTGACTATCTCACCTGTCTTTGATTAAAAAGTGTTTTTAAACCACAGCAGCGAGACCTGCTGTGGTTTGCTTCAAAGGTAAAACTGGCACAGGAAGTGTTTAATGCATTTAGCACACTATTGAGCTTAAGTTACAGTGTTTGCATTCTCTTGTGATGCATTTCACGCTCATTCTTTCAACCTTTTGACTCCATTGACTAATGTTTCTGCTGCACTAAATAATTCTTCTTAAAGGGGAATGATTCTGTCATTGTACTTCAGAAAGTCCTTTAATGTAGCCAAAGAACTGCTCCGTGAAACTGGGGGAGCGGAGCTTTAAGATGACGCAACTGACACCAAAAGTGATTTCTTCCTCCCCCTCGAAGCCCCGCTCTCCTCCTGAAGTCTCACACTGCTGCATTCAACTGGTCTCTCTCACTTAACAAACAAGAGTTCTGTGGAGAATGCCTCATGTTACTCAAATGAGTCATATTTCCTTTGGACTCTGCGCTGCTCCCTTTGCACAGCTTGAATTAACTCGACATGGGGGAGGGGCACACTCATCCCTGCTTGACTCCAAAGCTTTCAGAGGCTTGGTCAGTGGTATTGGCCCTGTGTTGGTGTGTCAGTGATTGGACATGAGCCACACTGATCAATGGTTCTTTAGAATGCCAGATCCCTTGGTGGCTAACACCACTGACATCGGGTTGGGCCGGCTGAGTCATCGTCTGTTAAATAGGCCGACTGGAATCCTAGCCCTTGGAGTGACCCCGCCAGTGGCTGCAGGAGAGGAAGAAGCTGCACCTGGTGTCTAAACTCGCTTTTATGGTGTTCTGTTATTATTATTTTAAATAATGCAAGCTTTAGAGGGAGTCCGGCTATATGTGTTGGTGATAATTAGGGTTGGGCGATCGGACGATGACTGCAGTGAAACATTGCGATGGATGATGACATTTCACTTACCACATAAACGGAGTAAGGACAGATGACTGAGGACGATGGCGAATGATTTGCAGATCCTGAGCACCACTGACAAACATCTAATCTTGTAAAATGTGTGGTAAGTACTGCCGCTCCATAGTATAAACAGAGTATGTGCAATCGCAGATCTCAAAAGTGAAAGTGAAACTAAAAAGCGATTGTGCATTCAAAAGCAGTTTCAGTGCCAGGCATAATAGCAGCTCCCTGATGCCCACAGTTTATATACTGTATAATTACCCAATGATATAGGGTAAACGTACCTATTAAGCTCACCAAAATCTACATTGAGACATTTTTAGTGCACAAGATATTGGTTTCAGTACAAAAAGTTATGTTAAAATAAAAGATTAATCTGACACAAAAATATTTAATTATATTTTAAATGACAAAAGCATTTCAATTAAGATATACAACATTAAATGCAAAAAGTCTGGCTGTGCTTAATGGGTACATGTTTGTACCCTTTAAGCACACCCCTGTTCCCATTAAGCTTGCATCATTTTTTATAAAAAATTCTTGTTTATTTTAAACAACCTTTTTAAAGAATAATTGAAAAATATTTTTTTTAATGTACAAAGTCAATCACAAAAAAAACTGAACACAAAAATCAAGCAACAAAGCACTCAATTTGATCAGTTATATATTCATAATGAAGTGTCATTTAAGCACATTGCAGCATCTAGACTAGTCTGCGTTCAGCTAAGTAACACAAATTCAAAAATCAAATAAATCAAACCGATAAAACATTTCATTCATAGGGATGAACACAGAAACTAGCCTCATTATGAAGCCTCTTATTAAATGGATGTCAACTTATCTATAGTCTCTTAAGGCTGGAATATACTACACAATTTTTGCCCCGATTTTCCACCAATTTACAGTCTGGAGAAGTTCACAGTAGTTGCCAAAGGTCAGAGCCAGTCTGCTGATTTGAGTTGACAGAATCTATAGAAAATCAATTCACTTAACTTAAAGGGACAACCATCACTTAATATTTAAAGTCTGTTTATGAAGTATTTACATAGACGTTCAATGTGGAAGAGCTTAAAGAGAGCACAATTTTTAATATTGTCTTATTGTTACATTTTAGTTTCTCCTCTATGCCTTTCTGAAACGCATCGATTTTTTACAAAGCTCATCGTTCTGAAAAGCGAGGTGTGCTCTGATTGGCCAGCTATCCAGTGCGTTGTTATTGGCCGAATACCTCAAGCGTGTGACGGAAATGCTACACCCCTACCGTACTGCGATGCCCTGTCCGAGACAAAAACATTAATACCCATTATAAACGAGGCATTTGTTGCATCCAGTGGGGACATAATTACGGATTATAATGACATACTGTCTTTTAAACATAAAACCCTGTCTGAATTTGTGATCAGAGAAATTACAAACAACAAGCTCTACTCTACACTGCCCAAAAAACTCACGCGTTTGAATCGTCAGTGGCAAAACGTACTTGCAGTCTGTGAGTCAGAACAGCCAGCATTGTAGTCTACTCTACCAGAATCAGGAAACAGTCCTCCATAAAATGTGCTGCACACATCTGAATATTTGGGTTGAACTGTTCTGGAACAGTGTTGTAAATAGAACTTAACCACTGATTTGTAGTCGTGTTCTCTTTTGGAAGATCAAACAAAGTAGATTCGCTTTCACAACGAAACTCACAGCGTCACACACGGCGGGCTTGAGTGAGTGGCAGCGGGCGGGCTTGAGTGAGTGGCGGCGGGTGGGTTTGCGGCAACCACATGTGATGACCCTGGGTTGGACTCCGCTTCGTCCACGGTAAAAGCCTTTCTGGCGATCCACAGCGCGAAGTTGTTGTATTTCCTCAGTGACCAGCACGGATCAGCTGTAGGCATGACAAAGCGTATATCTTCCTCTTTTGAAAGGCCAAACAAAGTAGTTTCGCTTTCACAACGAAACACGCAGTGTCTTCACGAAATGGCGGCAGCAACAATACTACAGCAAAAAAGCGATAATCAACAAGTTATGCCTTCTTTCTTTGCGAGACATTCTTGTGACTGAACCCTAACCGTTATGGCAAGTCATTCCCACATCGGTACGTAGAAACATGTGGAGGCGTGTTAGAGCGAAGCCCTTTTAGGGTGTCAGGCGTGGTTGACTCTTACTTATATAAAGTGAAATATCAATCTCTTATGGGATTTAGAGAACTTATGTCTTTGTGCGTATGGGAGAAACCAATAAATGAACCTAAATGTCTTGTAGTCAAAGCAAAAAAAAAGGACAAAAAACAATTAATAGAGGCACACTAACGATAAAGAAAATATAAGGACAGATATAAAAATACACTTAAAAAAACAAATGTACTCTTAGCAATAAATATTAAAATGCTATAATGTATAGTATATTCTAATACTTTTCAATAATCTTATACCATGTTTTAATTAAAATATATATTTAAATTTATTTTTTTTAACTACGTTAAGTGCACTGAAATTTAACATAGTTGTTTATGTAAGCTGTGAATATTTCGATTCAAAATATTTCACACACATTTTCATAACTACAATAAGTAAAAATTTAATAATTCATATTCACTGATATTCATCTGTTTAAAAATACGATGTATAATATTCGACAGGCAAATTTCGGTCCATTTTATTTCACTTTCCAAATTCGCTTCCACAAATTCAGTGCTTAAAATTCGGCATTGCACATCCGGGAGCTGTAGGAATAGCAGTAGAGTTTTTTTATGTTCCAAAGGTTGTAGTACATTCCTAGTGACTAGACTGACTTACATGGTGAAATTTTGCTAATACCTCCCTTACTGTACATAAAGTACATCAATATTTTATACTACAACCTTTGGAACATGAAAAATCCCTTTTGGGGTCCTACAGATTTTTTGTTGTTGTTTTTTTTTGGTTTTCAAAAATTGTGAAGGGTGGATATCAGAAAGGGAGATATTGGCAAAATTTCCCATGAAGTCAGTCTTGTAACTAGCAGCGTTCTACAACCAGTGGAACATGAAAAAACCTTTTTGGTGAATTACTGTAGTTTAAAAAAAAAAGATATTTGTGTACTGTACATACCGTAAGGGAGATATTGGCAAAATCTAACCTGTAGTTAGTTAGTCTTGTATCTAGCAACGTACTACAACCGTTGGAACATGAAAAAACCCTTTCCAGGGATCTTTTATATGTAAATAATTGTGTACTGTACAGATATGAAGGGAGGTATTGGCAAATTCTCACCTGTAGAAAATCACTATGAGCAATACAAGATTTAGAATTTGACGGTGTGTTATTTTAAATGTTAAAAGTCATTTTAATTAAAATACATTAGACGTTTTAACCCAGTCGGTGGAATTGCCAGACGGTCCCTTGTGTGCGATAGTGCGTCAATGCTTTCTCCGGTTTAAATTTGCAGCAATAATACACCTAGTCAGTTTTGAAGTCCTATTTTTATGTCAATATAACGTGGTTGCATATTGTTGAAACTAATCGTGGTATTGATGTCTTTGTAGGACTGTTGACTCTATAGATCAGTGGTAAGGGAATGCAATTATAAAGAAAACGCAGCGCGTTGCGTTCTTCTGACCTCATTTGCTTGCCTATAGTTTGCATAATCATCAATAAAGTGTATTCTGAGATCTGAGGTCTTATATCTCTGTATTAGTTCACTGAGGCGCATTAGGCGTCGTTGGGGAATCCTGGAGTGTGACGTATGAGGGAGAACCGCAGTATTACAGCACAGCGTCACACAAGCATGATACAAGTAAAGGAAACTAAGCAACCGAAAGCAATATGTCTTCCTCCGATGTAATGTTAGTTCTGTACATCAGCGTTGGGTAAAATAGCATTATAATCTCCTTTATGGTAGAGAAAGCTGCATACATGTAGGCTACAGGAAACAGCAACGATGTTGAATTAAACATACACACAATCAGCTTTTCCACATGTTTATACTAGCCCTGATAATCAAAACTTCTACTTAGTGCTTGCTCCATTTCTGCAAATCAGTTTTTGTGAATGAATGATTTTCTGCACCTGTTTGTTGCTATGGTCTTCATCAACAGCCGCTTGCACCACCTGCTGGTGAGCGTCTGACAGCAGCTGGAGATCATGCATTGGTGCTCAACTGCTATTCCTGCAGCTCCCGGATGTGCAATGCTGAATTTTCTGTTGATTTTTAACCACTGAATTTGTGAAAGTGAAAAAAAATGGACCGAAATTTGCCTGTTGAATACTTATACATCGTATTTTTAAACCGATATTTTGGAAGTGATTTCGTGAAGGTAAATATGAATTATTACATTTTTAATTATGAAAATGTGTGTGAAATATTTTTAATTGAAATATTCACAGCTTAAACAGACAACTATGTTAAATTTCAGGACCTAAGAATGCAAGCCCTGGAAATACAAGGCATTAAAATGTAAGCACTGTTAATGCAATGCATTATTTTTTCAGTTAGTGTTAGTGGTTGACCGATATATTGCCAAGGCCGATATATTGGCCGATATTTGGCATTTTTTAAGTATCTGCATCGGCCGATAAGTTTTCCTGTTTGGCCGATGCGTTCGAGGCGGGACTTTTATTTTGATGGCGCTGACAGTGGCAGCGCCTGGGCACACAGTGCTCACATTCTCCCTCTTGTTCGCCGTTGTCGTTAACGGTTCGGTCTAAATATGTATAGAAGTCTGTCTAATAATCAGATAGAACGGTTAAACAAAGGAATTAAAATGTATACAAAAAGCATTATAACGATTGCTTTTGTAATAGAAAGGCAAACATTATAATAATTTCTCATTTGCCGTCAGCATTCAGTAAATAAGCATTTATATCATTTAAACATATCTTTGAATGACTAATGAACTTCTAATTTCAAAAACCCTGCAAACTTAGTCGGGTCCAGTTGTGAGATCTTGTGAAGTGTGTATGTGTATCCTGCATGTTCTCTGTGTGATGATCGGTCCATGCGAATTGAATGCTGACAGGAGGAGAGTTCAGCTTCATTGGAGACGCGCGATCGACAAACTTTAAACTAGTGATTTTAAATTATGCTGCACTTTATGCATTTTCCCACTGTCATATTCATGTCATTTTCACTGTGTGCTGTATGTAAAATGAGTGTTACCTTGGCTTTATTTGAAAAAATATGATTAATGCGCACAAACGTCCCAGAATACTGAGTGCCCCGTTGGTTACAGTGTTTACTTCCTTTTTAATTATATTTTTATTAAATATTTATTTTTTTGTGAAAAATACTTTGTCATCTGAAGTATATGTATGTTTATTTTATACATTTATTTTTTAATCAATTTTCAAATGAATTCAAATTTCTTAAATATTAATTAAAATAAATAAAATTATATCGCCCACCGGCCACCATGCTTTCCAAGATACCGGCATCGGCTGTCAAAAAAACAATATTGGTCGACCACTAGTTAGTGCTAATCAATGTGCTTTTTTGTTTCAAAGACATATGGCATTATTTTTCAACCATATTTGCAACTTTACAGATCTTCTTTATGCACCAAGAGCTTGTAACACTTCAAAGAGAAAGGAAAAATGTAAATCGCATCATACGACCCCTTTAAAAGAATGAAAACTTTAAAATACAGCAGTATAAAACCTCAATTTATAATATTATGGATGTAAAAGTACAAGTCAGTAATGCCTGTAAAGTAATATATTAGCGTAGTAGGGCTGCACAATTAATCAAATTTCTAATCGCGATTACAATTATGGATGCCACAATTACGTAATCGTTCAAAGCGACAATTAATCGTTCAAAGTCCATTTATGTTATTCTGCACGCTTAAGATGCTTTTTTTCTTTCTTTCTACATGTTATCTTAAGGGTTTTTCCATTGTTTTCATTTTAGTTTTAGTATAACACTATAATACCATTCATATTTTTTTACTTTTTTATAATTTAAAGAAGAAACCAATCCGATGTATAGTTGACATTTGAGGCGTAATACTGTAGTAAAGCACTGACGTTTTTTTCAGTTAGAGTGTTTTCAGCTTGTTTATTTTCATATAAAAATACAGCATGCAGTTGCATCAAACAATGGTATAAACATCATTCAATGTCAATTGTGATAATCATAATTAATAATTGCAATTACAATTACAATTTCAAGGGAATAATCGACAATTATGATTTTTGTCATAGTCGTGCAGCTCTATAGCTTGGCACACAGTTTTATATAGCTAATCAGCTAACTGTGTTCTGTAGCATCTGCGCTGTGTTGCTAAAACTATCTTTTGGGTCTAACTGTAATTATTTCCCACATCCAAGTTCCGGGTTATAATCTGCAAAAATCTAAACATTAATTTCTTAATTTTACAGTAAGTAGTGAAACATACCCAAATTAAAGGCTTAAATATCTAAAAAAAAAAAAAAAAAAAGGACATTTAAGGAGCTACTCTTTTGGTGAAAGTTTTCAGACAGCTTTCAAAATGGCCGCTGGACAGTGTGAACACATGGAGACCCATATCTCAGTGTGCAATGATCTGATTGACTTGAAATTACAGGAGGTATGTAGGAACAAACACATCAATTGGTTAAGACATCAAGTATGATAATACATAATTTTTTTCTTTTTATAATCTGAGCTCAAATATGGAAGTGTGCTTAATGGGTACGTGCGCTTAATAGGTACGTTTACCCTAACTGTGAGAGAAAATTTATTTTCCTCCCATCTCGTATTTGGGCGATTCCACAGTTTAGGCCTAACTGCAAGGACAATAGCCTGCAAAATCAATCTTCATGGAGAAAGCCATTGTCCTCAGGTTAACATCCTGAGAAAACCTGGGGTACAGCTGTGTGAAAAGCAGGATAAATCTGGCAATGGTAAACTAGTAAAATTTGATCAAAGTTGAGTTGATGTAAAATTTAACGTATGTAACATGGACGGAAAAACTGTGTAAATTCAAGCAGAAAGTGTACTTAATCTAATTCAGTTTAATAAAATTCTAATTGAATCTCAGTTCATGGTTTGCTTTGTTCCTAATTTGGTATAGTTATGAGTCATGCGTTGTGTATGGTTCACAAAACTGGTAATAGGACTTCCATGCAGGCAGGGTGGCCATCTAATATTATCTGTTCTATAAACTTAAAGGTGCATTTTTGATTCTGGTATGTTCATAAACTGAAAGCCAGCAAAATTACTAACAAATACCACAGGTATATTTTTCAAATTTATTTGCCAAATGTAGAAGCCAAAGGAACTCCTACAAGTGTGCAACGTTATAACGTGTGTAACGTGGACGGAAAAAAATAAACAATCCTGCAAGTTTGCCTCTGTAACACAAAATAATACAATTTCATGAAAACTGGCAAATAGAACAAGTTCATAACACATTAAAATAACCTGTCATCATTTACTATCAAATTTAAAGATCATACATCGTGAATGAAATAACATTTGTAACGTGGACAGATAAAATGAGTAATTCTGCCATATATTTATATATGTAAGGATATATGCATGTTTGCAAAGGATATGTGTATAAGAGTTATGACTAATTATTTTTTAAAACTTGAAATGTATAATTGTGTTTAATTATATGCTCTGAACACCACAGCAAACTTAATTTACAGAATAGCTGTTTCATTTCTTGAATACACTTATTAAAATTAAGAATCTGAAATATGAATGATGACTGTTAGTCTTCATGTTAATTACAAGATAAGGATATTATCTTCTCTATGATAGGCTGCAATTTACATAGCCTGATTTACAGAATATGATGCTGCATGAATGGTGGGCTACATAGTATTTGGAAAAGTTTTTTGATTTCATATTAGGCCTGCCGGTGTGTGTTCCTTTTAAAATAATGAATATAGGCTACTTCAGACATTTATTAGGCATGATGTGCTAAATATGATTTGGAGAAATAATACACAAGACTATAGGCTATTGCTGAGCTGTTGGCTACACTTGCACTCAGGAATAGTTTGACTCTTGACTGGTCAGTTAAGTGAGGTAACGCTGAATCGCATGATAGGCTAATCGACCAATACAGGCAAGGAAATGAGCAGAAATTCACGGTACGCTCTAGCTGCCATCAAACGGAGCTTCGGTGGAATTGAAAGTAAACTCGCGCATCGCCTGTGGCCTACATAATTTGGACATGATGAAGGTACACTTGACAGGCTGTGGAGCTTCATTTTACCACAAAGCTTTTGTTTAAACTAGCGTGTGCCGTCAGTGCGGAAAATCTGCGTGTGTTCCTTAACATTATAGCCCAGTTCACTGTTTAAAAACCTATGCGATTAACGCCGACAGTTTATTCTAATGGCATAAGTGAGATTGTGTTAACGCACTATTAACGTGTTAACTTCGACAGCCTAAGCTATATTCTTACGAACATCAAAAAAAAAAAAAAACGGAAAAAAAGTCAGCAAAATCATTGCCGATGTTGACTTTCATGAACAGCTTATTGAGTCAAAAGTACTTAGAAAACAACGTTCGAAGTTGGACAGACTGAAAATTTCCATCTAATTTACGAACAAGATGTGCAGAATCTGTCAAAATGTATACAACCACCATGCATGCATGCTCTTTCACGATGAATGCCGCTTTCGGTCCGAAACCACTCGCAATCATCCGTCTTGCACACTCTTTTATCCTTTCTCACCACAATGATCCTATTTAATGTTTACTTAACCAAAGTTTACCATGTTCGTATCATTTTAATGTTCGTAAACTTTTGGACAGAAGCCACAAACTTACCCACATTTGTCGAAATCCGTGAAATCCTGGTAACTCTTCCTCCCATGCGGACCATGCGTGACCTAGACCATCTTATATCTGACATGAGAACCGTTGAGACATTAGGAGATGGAAATTCAGCGTCAGAATAAAATGTACGAGCGTTATGATTTTTGGACAGAAAATCTCTGCCCCTGTTTTATCCCGATTTATTAACAATTTATCATGTAGCAACGCATATGAGAATTTAACCCACACAAGATGTTTTTATCGTTTTGCTACTGATAGAATTACATGGGAAAATGATATCTCTGTTTCCTTTAGAATCATAGTTTAACGTTCGTAACTGCTTGGACAGAAGGTGTAACGAACGTTAGTAAATGTTTCCATTGCATCGTGGTGGATTAAGGGAATTATACTTTCAGTGTTAGTAGTAGTATTTTGTAGAAGACACACCAAAATAAATGTTATGCGCCAAAATTCAGGATTTTATTAAAGGAAATGAAAGAAATGACTTAGGAAAAATCCAGATGCACTGAATGTCCCACCCTGACATCCGCAATTTCTGGGGACGGAAATAAAATAAAGTCTCATTACACGATAATGCCAAGGCTTAGTGGGATAAAATTAACTTTATTATTTCTTACATCTATCTTAAACAAAATAGTGAACTAAAAATAAAAAAATGACAACAACTGGGTATTATTCGATCTGTATTGTTCATTACACCCCTTGTGGACAGAAACTGTGGAATCGCTCATTTATTCCCTTTAGGGGTTCTGTAGTAGGCCTACAAATCATTTTTTTTCCAAACACTGTATTGGAATGCGGCGGATTGCGGGGGTGGGGGTGGATCACGATGCCGTTTAAACATCGTGATGTCTATCATCCATTGGCGATGGACAATGGCATCGTCTATCGGCCCAATAGTGATAATAAGCATTGGTAATTCAGCATTGGAAGTGTTTAGTTTTGTGGTGTTGATGTTTTGAATGTTTGCAAAGGATATTAGACTAGAACTGAGCAGTTTGTCTAGTATTAATGATATGTTTGCAGTGATTTTGCCATTGATGTACAACAAGCAGCATTGTGGATATTGTTTCTTATTAGGGTTGCAACGATTATAGATTTTGTTGGTACGATTATTGTCTGAGGAATAATCACGGCTTTACAATTATTATGCATTTATTAATTTCACAAAATTATTAATGTATAAAATCACATTGACACTCTTTAGATAATAAAGTGTTATTTATTGCTGCCTTTAGAAAAAGAAATAACACAGTAACCAATAATACAGCACAAAATAATAATAAACAAAAGACAAACAAAAGTCCATCTCTCCCATTGGAATTAAAAAAGGTGACACCTGCTCTGTAAACATCCATGACAGTATTTCTCTCTTGAAATAAAAATGAAATGGATCACAACCAGGAATTTAATGTTTTCAGTTTTACATTTTACAATTTTTTTCGGACGGGGGTAGAGAATTTGGAAACATGGTGGAAAAATCGTCTTGTTGGTTTTACTTATGAATAATACTACAACAGGTATAGTAAATAACAAAGTTAATGAAGTTGCCTGTTATTAATATACGACTAATATTAACTTTATTTGTCCCACAAGGGAAACTGTTACTAATGATGGAAATAAACAGAAATATTATTGTAATCAACTGTCATACATACATATTAATTTTAATCATCTTTATAATAATTAATATGATTTTACATGTGGCCTGAGAAAATCATTTCTATTATTTTGGTTTGTGAGATTGGAGATTGCGCTGCGCACATATACAAACATTCAGGAGGACACAAAATTCTTGAGAATGCTGCCCCGTGACTTTATTAATAAAATAGATTAAATAGCCTACAGGGAGAGACGCAAAGATTGCAGGTAGGAGGGCTAATCACACAGGCAACTGTCATCTCTCTCTCTCTCTCTCTCGATCATCATCTCGTCAGCTCCAATAATTCATTCAAGAGCTAAATGTTCTAACTATTAATTCAAATAAATGTGATCTTACCGCACTATTTAATCTCTTTCTGATCTGAAGCAGGCAGAATGCTGAGCTAATGAGCTGTAGCTTCGCGTCAGGTGGTTCTTACCTTCACGTCGTGCATTGGAATTGTTCAATGTACAGCTAGCCGTGCATTATCCCTTATGTATTCGCTCTTTAGCAGCAGTTTTTTACAGCAATATTTAAATGACACACTGGTCATTCTTGGTGTACCCAAAATAATCCCACACTATCGACTATTCAGTCATTTCTCTGGTGGAAATAAAGCTTCGCTGTTTGGTCCCTCTGTCACAGTTAATCTAATGCATGTAGTAGCCTCGTGCATCTGATAAGCACGTCATTTTAAGCTGGCGCACCACTAGTGTAACTTTGTTTTCGTTTTAGCGCAAGTTGCAACTGTTCCATTCTGTGCAACAGAAACACTCGGTGTAGCGGAACCTTTACGATTAATTAACCGTGACATTTTAAAGCGCGGTTAATCGCGAAACCGTTTAATCGCTGCATCCCTATATCTTATTATCCATTGTTTGTCACATCATTTTGCTGCTCATTTGCATAAAGCTGGAGTTCGACAGATCTAATTGGACATTAGTGGTGTACATTCACTTGTCGTTTTTTTGAAAGGGGTCATATGATGCTATTTCAAGTTTTCCTTTCTCTTTGGAGTGTTACAAGCTCTTGGTGCATAAAGAAGATCTGTAAAATTGAAAAGACTAAAGTCTCAAATCCAAAGAAATAATCTTTATAAAAGTGAAGAGTCAGCCACGCCTACCTAAAATGGTTTGTTCTAACACGCCCCCACATTTCTACGTCGCTATGTGGGAAGATTTGTATAACGCCGTCCAAATGTGCACGCAAAGAAAGAAGGCGTGGTTTCAGGAACCGCAGTAGTGTTGATGCAGCCATGTCAGGGAGACGCTGTGTTTCAGTGCGAAAGCAAAAGCACATTATTTGGCCTTCCGGAAGTAGATCAGCGACTGTAAGTATGTTTTGTTATTAGTTTAAGTATTTGCTATTGACTGTTCAGATGCGGAGTTTTGCGCAGCGCAGCGTAACGCGTGTGTGTGAGGGGAACAGGGTCACTCACAGTGGAGTGAAAGGCCTGTCAAAATCATAGCCCGTTAGCCGTCTTAACCGGGCTTTGTACTGCCATATCCAGTCTGTCACGCGACTCTGTGCCCTTTCGGGCTTGAACTGATGGTAAAACTAATGATATTATTAACTGTCTTGATATTTACTTTGAAAGCTGAAGCGATTATGGTAAGGGGCATTATTTCCGACACGTGCTTGTGGTGTTTGGCCAATCACAATGCATTGGGTCAGCTGATCAGAGCAATCAGAGCAGACTGCGCTTGTCAAAGGAGGGGGCTTTGTTGAAAACAAAGCGTTTAAGAGAGTCGGTGCATAGATGACCTACAATAATGTACAGTCTTTGAAAAATAATGTTTTTTTTTACATTAAAGCATGTCAAAATATTCTGTTACACCAAATACACAAAATAATGACCTTTAAAATAGCATCATATGACCCCTTTAACATGTCCATGATTTAAATTTCAGTCGAAAAATGCATTGGAGGTGGCAGGTTTGGTTCATTTCAGTGAATCATTTCAAAGCTCCAATACATTAAATTGGTAATTGTACCATTTATCATAAATTAAAAATTAAATTAAAATGTTTTAGTTAAAACATACACTGCCATTAAAATTTTTGGGGACTGTAAAGGTTTATGTTAATATATTGAAAAGTTATTTTAAATTCTAATCATTCTTGACAATATTCCTATGTGTACTGTTTATTTTTTTTTTAAATGCAGCTTCGGTGAGGAGAGACTTCTTTCATTAACATTAAAAAAAAAAAAATTTAAAAAAAATGCAAGAATGGAGAGCACGATTGCATTTTCGGGGCCGTAGATTTCCATGTTTCTTGTAAGTGTAACCTGCCGATACCGATTTTTGCTGATTCTGATTTTCTAATTGGCCGCATATACAAACAAAAAACTATACTTTTTAATGCAAAAAAACTGAATAAATGATTAAACATTACAATTCCCCCAATCTGGACAAAGTTACACAGATCGTTGCATCTCTAGTGCAAACCCCAAATTTTTGAACAAGACTGTGTTAATCAGTATTGCTGTATATTAATATATTGGTGCATATAAATGTAAGTAAATAAGAACTGCATAGGGAATTGGCCTCGATTATGTTTTAGTTATTAAATAAAACATTGTGAACTTATTTAACATCATTGTTGTTGTAACGTTTGTTTGAAGTGTTGTTTTCTCTCTTTTGGATACAAATGGTTTGGGATGCGCCAGAGGTTGATTTGCTGACGAAACTGACCTCAATTCTGGTAATTTAAGATTTATATAAGTGATATGTCAGCTCTCTGTTGCCTGTTAGTTTTTTTGATAAAATAATACCGTGCCTTGGTAATATTATTTACAGTATATTGCTGTTTTAATTGAGAATCAAATAAATAAGCACAACAAATATTAATTTTAATAGACCTTTAAAATCAGAGCTTGCATCAAACACTTATTAAAGAGCATACAAAAATCAATGTCAAACTAAGGCTGGGCAAATAATCGAATGCGATTTTCATGAGCATCTCGTCAGTAAAGCCGATTCTGTGATTAGTAGTAAATCTACAGCATGTGCTTTCAGATGGAGCAGCATTTAATACACAGAGCCGTAGTTCACTGACAAGCTACGCAATATTGCGTTCATAATCTGCAATGAATCGCCTGCGATTACGAACGCGATATTGCGTAGCTTGTCAGTGCATAATTGCACCCATAAGGTGATAGGCTGTCAGTGAGTGCAGTAGGGCTGTGCGATTAATCGAAATCAAATCGCAATCACGATTTGAGACGTTGCGATTTGCTAATCACAAAGCCTGCGATGTGGGCATGATATTACGAGCATATGCATGACTGCCAGCCTTGAGTGGCAGTCTTACTAACCAATAGAGTGAGCGCACCTCCGTTCTCCCCAATCAGCACTGCTCTAGCCAACTGCATAAATGCCCACCATTAAAAAAAATAAAAAAATAAAAAAACAAAGCGGGAGACAGACAGAGGGGGATTATGGCGTCTACAGGGTCAGATCGATAGTTAGGCAAATTAAAACTAAAGAAAAACGTAAATTTAAATTGTAATTTAAGCTTCGAAATGACAGACAACGAACAAAAAAGTTAATTTGCAAGAGCTGCGTCACAACGCATATCAAGAGCTCCCTTATCGGTTCTGTTTTCAGTACTGGAGAATAAAAGATACATTCTTAGATGTTTTTGTTAGTACATGAATGTTATCTTACACATTTTATCTCCCCAACAGATTCATTTGAAATAAGTTTATAATGCATGTTTGCTATTCCCAATTCAGAAGACCATACACACAGCCTGTGTCTCTGAATGCTTCTCATACTCGCTCCTCTCTGCCCCCACGCAACACGAATCCCGCGTCACGGACGAGCCGTTCACACTTGCTGCACTCACACAGCCTGTTTCGTAATGCTTGATTATACACGTGGCCAGCTCCGCACCGCAAATCTCCACGAGCGCATCTGGCAGTATGGATGAGGCTTGACGCACGCGAGCGACCCTGTGTCAACTCGCGCCTGGCTCCGCGTTTAAAACGAATGTAAATTCAGTCTAACTGCTTGCTAATTTCACTTGGATGAAATGAAACATTCAGCACATTTTCCACTTGTTCTTAAAATCCCAAATACCTAAAAATGAATAAATCAGCCTATGTAACACATGCAATATTTTAATAATTGACTAAAGAAATATAGTTCTTTATTCATAAAAAATAAACAAATCTTTCCTGTGAAATTCAGTAATTAATTTAGTTCTGTAAAAGTAGTTATACCATTATAAATCTTGCTTGCTGAAAAAAAAATAGAAGCCCTCCCAAAACACAATAGAAAATTTAATGGATTTCAGGGTTATAATGGGAATTGTATTGGTTTTAATGTAAACTATAATGGTGTCTATTTGATGGATTCTATTGGTGGCATGTAATATGGCAGATGGCAACCAATAGAACAACAGTAATTCCTATTGGAATAATGCCCAAAACAAAAAGGAATTTTGTAATGGTTTAATGGAAACTATAAGAATTTCTGTTATGGTTTCTATTGTTTTTTTTCAGCAGGGTAATGATACTCATACTGTGCTGCACATTATTGACAATATTGAGCTGAAGCATGACTTTGCAAATTTAAAATCGCAAATCAAAATCACAAAAGCAATATCTGTCAAAAAAAATCGCAATTAGATATTTTCCCCAAATCGCACAGCTCCACAGTTTGCAGTTACATTGTTACACCAGTAGGTGGCAGCAGGGGACTGTCTTTATGAATGAGTAATCATTAAACTGTTCATTCAATGAATAAAAACACAGATTTATTCATGAATGAAACAAGGTGTTGAAACTAATTAATTTACAAGGCTCAATCAAAGAACAACGCGCCACCTGGCTAATGCTGAAACTGATTTTACTTCATAGAGATCAATGGCATTGATTCAATGCATTGAACAGCATTGACGCCAGTCAAAGGGATATCTCCATAAACATTGAATGGATACTAGACAAACGATATCGCTTCATCTTTGACGTTTCTGGGAAACTGATTTTTTTTTTTTACATGAATGACCTGTTTTTCAAGACAGGAGAGACGCTTTTTCTCGTCGCTGTTTGCTCTGCGACTCAGGTTTCTTAGGATAAATTCCTTAAGCCAATGTTTCTCACAGGGTAGGCTATTTTTATTTATTTTTGAATTGTTTCTTCAGACCTCGTAATTTCACATTGTTGATCATATACATATTTATGCTGGCAAGACATGACTACGGTGCTAAAGTGTGACACCATCATGTGGAACTCTAACATGGCCTGGTTTGTGAGATCGGCCCAAATGTAGTATACCAGTTGAGTCATAAATGGATTATTGGCCAAAAGTGCGCGGCGGCAATTGATCAAAGCAAGCTCTTACAAATAATTCCAACAGTGAATGTGTCTGAATATTTTCAGCGCTCTCCAGGGCGATACGCTTACTCCTTTTTAGGAGCACTCGTGAATCCTAACTTAATTCAAATTTTACAGGGAGCAATGTTAATCGAAATTTTATCAAAAAGTAGACTTCGAGGTGATATTTGACTCCTTTAACTTTATTAAAAGTATGTGATCTTTTGTCAAATTCTTAAAAAAATTATATTTTATAAGCTTTTTAAAAATTGTAATTAAAACGACAAAATAAGAACAAGTATAATAAGAAATATATAAGTTACCAATCAAATTAAATCATTATTAACAAAATTAATTTGTAAAGGTGGCACAGAAGAACACAAAAGTGGCTGAGGTGTACTTAAGACAGTTAATGAGGTCCGAGGTGGCATGAGTGCAATTTAAATCCATAATTTAATGTGAGATTAATGTTTTAAATATAAATTTTCAAAATAGAGAAAATTATTAAATTAATTAATAAACTGAACAGATCCTTTACAAAGAAACTAAAACTGCCAGAGTGCGGAAGTCACTGATTTATCAATGAATTAATCAATGGATTAATTCAGAAGGAAGCAAGTGACTGTCTTTATGAATGGGTAATCAGGATCAAGACTCACTAGATTCGTTTTATAAACCATGTTCATCCTACACGAAACCGCTGTGTTGAATGGAGATGCGCTGTGTCTCCTGTTTAAAAATATTGCGCGATGAAATAGAGGCAAACCAATTCAGACAATAGTGTTATAGTCAGACAATGTAAGTCACTTACTTACCTTCTTGTTTATTGAATGTTAGGTATTGTCTTAAATCACCCCCCCCCCCCCCCCCCCCCCCCCTCCCCACCCCCCCCCCCCCCCCCCCCCCCCCCCCCCCGTATACACATTACATACCTTAAAAATCATTAAAAGCTGTCACTCATCTTAGTTCATCACAATCTCACATTTATAATCAACGAAGCTCACTGCACAATGAATCTCTTATTTACACCGTCTACACTTTGCTCATGAAAGGATTCGTGAGATATGTCTGTGATACATTACTCAACGCTGCAAACACACCTAGAAACCTTTGAAGCTCCCCTGAGCGCAATCACAAGTATGATGATGATCGGGTCAGTCGCACTGGTGCTCCTAAAATATTTTTCATAGTCGCACGCAGTAGTTTTCAAATGCGACTGAAATGGTCGCACTGTAGAGCACTGTATCTCAGTCAGCCCAAATGTGCCTAAACACTCTAGTGGAGGCTCCTTATTAGAGCTCTAGTTTTACATGCTCTGTAAGATATTTATAAGGATTTAATGTTTTGAAGTGGCAGTGTGTTAATTTGTGAACTGGCTTTAAAGCTGTTAAAACATGACCCCTCTGCCAAATAGCTTCAGTCAAAAAGGCTCTTGCCTTCCCTATACCTGCAATATTTGGTTTCTTGCCAGAATTGGTCACTGGAGACTGAATGACCTACTTTTAATGTCTTCAAGGAGTGCCAGACTGAGTTTTCCTTTTTTATATAATAGAGAATAGAGTGGATAAATAAGGGTCTTAAACTAATTTTTTGATTCAGGATGATGCTTATAAGCTGTGTCTGTATGTGCATCACCTCAAAGAAATTTTACTGATAAAGCAAAAACTGACATTTTTGTCACAATTGTCTGAACATGAAATCTGAACCATTTAATAGTCTGCTTTTCATCAGATTTTTTATAAATTTTTTTCTAGTCAGAAGATCATTTTGCATCTTCGGCATACAGGATTTTCAAAAGCATGATTTGGTCTGACTACTCTTGAGAGGAAATCAAAGGTTATGAAGGGAAGGCCGTGTTGGGGGATTTCCTCAGACCATCTTTCTCTGTTTAACTGGATGATGGGTTTTGCATTGCATAGTGAGGCTTCGGGCAAAAGAAATGACATTGGTGATGTGACTAAGTCATACTGTGTAAAAAATAAAATAAAGTACACAGCTTGCAAAATCGAATCTGTTCTTATTTGAGCGTGAAATAACACTCCTCTTCTTATATGGTACTTTCTAACCACTAATTGCTATATCCAGGATTTGTTGTCTTGCTTTGAATTGGAGACAAATTTGAACTGAGTGTGGCTTCTTGCCTGCTTTTCCCCTTTTTACAAGCCTCTGTGTCTTTGATGTCATCTGCTGTGAACCCTGCAGCCTCATCTGACACGAGCAGTAGTGCACAGTCCAATCTCCCTGCAACCCCTAGCGTGTCCGCTCCGGGGAGTGTGTTTATTCATTTAGTCTGATGTCTTTAAATACGGTTTGATACCTTCACATCACCATTTTGATTTACAATCCCATTAACATGCAACGAGGATGTTGCTTGTAAAAGCTGCTGTGCGGTAGGGGGTAGCAGACTTTTTCATAGGCTGCTTAATGGCCGAACACTGTGACCACACATTTTAAAAAAAAGAGTTATTTCATTTAAAAGCTTTATTTTAAAGCCTACAAGGCAGCACTGTGAAGGTTGCAAATAGGGTCTGCAAATTATGGTATTTTTGCTTGTCATTTCGTTTTTAGCTTTGAACTTTAAGTTTAGGTAGGAGGCTTTGAAATCTTTCACTCAGTTGTCTCTCTTTAGGGTGCCTGGTAGTAAGCATGCTTTGATTTCAAAGAGGCTGATGTCCAGTCAATTGAGATTGTGCTGTATTTAAGTATTATTATTATTTCCATACTGTAGAAGGTGAGTCAATTTGAAATTGTGATGTCTTTTTATAATGACTGTAAGTTTACTATAAATCTGAGAGTTCTTTTAACCAGGAGTCGTGTAGCCAATCATAAAGCACTAAAGCAGTGATTCGCTGCCTTATGTAGGTGTGGTAGAGTAGGAACTTGGGGTAAACCAATTTTAAATTTCAGTCCAATACTGATAAGTAGACATAATTAAAAATGCTTTTAGTAGTGCTCAGTATGTTTTTTTTGTTGTTTTTTTTAATTAAAAAAGTAATATTGTGAATCATTATTATAATTTAAAACAACTTTTTTTAATTGGAAAAAGTATGCATTTTAAAACTCTTTGTGTTAAAACTGTGTTTATTCTGGTGATGGCAATACTGAATATTATTTTCAACAGCCATTACTTAAAGGAGACATATTATGCCCCTTTTTACAATATGTAATGTAAGTCTCTGGTAGTGCTGGGCGGTATACCGGCTCATACCGAATACCGGTGTTTATTTTTATGATATGAGATGGACAAATATATTTTTTTTAAATACAGCAGTACCGGTGTATGTCGCTTGAACAACGTTCGGAATGCGACACTGTTTGAAAGGGGTCCCTTTTCACAGTTGCACTGTGGTGAGGGAGCAGCTGTATGTGTTACTAAGCGTGAAAGTTCTGAAACTGAAGCTGTAGAACTAATAGAATAGAACGTGATGACACAGAAGAACTCATCCACAATATCCACATTGACCGCCACAAATATCCACCGCCCCCTGCCATCAGCTCCCGCTTTTCACACACACACACACACAGAAGTCCGACTTTAGCACTAGATTTAGCAACTTTCAGACCCATTTAGCGGCTTTTTTCCATAGAATATTCATACTGACAAACCTAGCGACTTTTTAGGATAAACCTTAGCTATGGTTCGCCAGTGCTGTACCTCTCTCTTGGAATTATAAATATGAGTGTAGTTCGTCTGTTAATATCACATGCACTTTTTTGTTTGTAGTTTTTTTTAGGTTGTTACTCAGACGCAGGCAGTGTGCTGCATGAGACAAAAAAGTAATATAGCCAAAACAACCGCATAGCCGCTCGTTAATGTAGATGCATGTTGATTTTATCAGACGATGCCGCGATTATAAATGAGAGTGACTCCTGGTTAACGTATTAAAAGGCGTCGTGTTTAGTCACTATTTAGTGTGGTATTTTTTGACAATATTCACTCATCATGACAGTAAAATTGGGAATTCTAGGCAAGTCAATATTAGTGCTGTGTTCAAAATATCGATACGACGATGTGTCGTCACAGAGATTTGATGATACGAGTATCGATACAGCTGGCCCTGTATCGATATTGTGGCACGTGTGCAGCAGTAGACCACGCTTAATTTTACAACGTTTAAAATTGAGTAGAAAAGTTCTAAAAAAGAATGAATAGAGCATCTGTTAATAATCTGGCCGCTGAGGAACACAACTGGGTTGCCTGATATAAAGAGACATAAACCCCAAAACAGAGCTTTACACTTGCGCAATACAGAAATATATGCTAAGTGTGCTACTTATCTTTGTCAACCTGGCAACCGTGTGCACGCACAGTCTCTCCACTGTGGATAAACGCGCTTGCTTTGTGAAAACACTGGTTAGCTTGCAGTTTAGCGATATCCACTTCAATACTCTATTCTCAGAAAAGTGTGATTCATCAACTGTTCATTTACGACACACACAGAGAGAGAGAGGGGGGGGGGCTGTGTATGTATGAATTACCACCGTTTTGCGCGTTTCTCTATTAACAAGTAAAGCTGTGGATGTACTTCCTTTCGAAAAAAATCATGCTACAGCTCCTGTTGAGAAGATAATGTAGCTTGAGAGATTAAGGATTTCGTGACGAAATACGGGGCAGCAGCTAAAAGTTTGATGCTGAAGGTCGAGTTCGCGGGGGCAACGTGATCTGTGTGTGGTACTGCACCAAACTGCTTCTGTTTCACTCAAATGCTGGCACAGACGTGCATGTTCGGCTAGAGTCACTTTGAAATTGTGCATCTTCGGAAGCGAAGCTGCACGGAAAGTTACAAAAAATGTTGTGCACACCACCACGAGAAATGACGTTGCGCGCACTCAAAGCGAACTTCCGGACGCGTCAAGTATAAATCAGCCAAAAATAGCCCTTGAGCGTGTGTGCGTTAGAACATGAAGACGGGTGTAGTTTAGAACTCTTCTAATTGATTTTTTTTATTGTAGAGTGTGTGTTGATTTGTGCAATGATAACCTATCAGCAATGTAAATTATTTTTTTAACATATTAGAATGAGTACATTACAATATAAATTGATTAGAACAAGTACATTGTTATTTATGGGCTTAAAAACAAGATGCAAACAATCAGAATATTGTACCTGGTGGGGAGTGCACAATGTAAACATGAAACAAATGCCATTACCTATATTGTACTGTGGCACAGTTAAGGAGGCCCTTCATAATGCAGAGGTCAACTACCTGCTCTGCCAATAGTTAGAAATGGCAATATAGTAAGCAGTGTTTAATAAACAGCTGTTTTTCTAAATTCTGCTGAGGTGAAATTCAGTGCAGCACTGTACCGTGATATGTATCGTATGGGCCTCTGTATCTGATACGTATCTTACTTGACTTGCTGGTGAGACACAGACTAGTCAATATACTGCAGTATTTTGTATTCACGTATTCAATATACTGCAGTATTTACTCTCTCAATCAGTAGAAAATAGGGTTAACACCCGGTCATGCATGAAAAAAAAAAAAAATACCGTCATGTACCGTGAAACGGTATAATTTTGAAAAATACAGTGACATAAATATTTGGTCATACCGCCCAGCACTAATCCTGATGTCCCCAGAATGTGTCGTGGAAGTCTTTAAACCTAAAATTACTCAACAGATCAGTAGCATTAGGTCATTTGAAATGCCTATTTTGGTGAAGCAGAAACGCGCTGTTTTTCGTGCCTGTCTCTTTAAATGCAAATGAGCTGCAGCTCCCTGCCCCCAGCTTAAAAACATCTGTTTTGGTTCTGATTATCATGTTTATCGCGCTGAAATCATGCAATTTATACTATATTAGTTTAAACTTCTGATATATGTTTTTTTGAGAGCACACATCCGAAGCACATGGGCAGAAAGCGGCTGTCACAGCATGCGAATACTAAACTAAGTTCTCATTCACACAAAAGTTTACGCTAAAAACACACGAGTTACAAAAACAGTAGGTTATGTCTGTGAAGGTAAACAGCTGGGAAATAAATTGTTTGTTTATTTTAGATCTGTGTGGCAGCAAATAGTGTTAGCATGAACAGTTAGCATGCTTTGCTCAAACTTTCGCCATTGGCGTTAGAACTGGTACACCGTTGTCTCTTGCGAAATCAAAATGACGGTGCTGTGGGTGGAAATTTACAGATTAAGGGGCGGTAATATTATAATGAGATCCCTTTGCCATGTCACCAAGGGAGCGAAATCTGACATGCTCGTTTTCTCAGATGCTTGCAGAAAAAGGCTTACAAAAAAACAAAGTTACTGGGTTAATCTTTTTCACGTTTCCTTGGTTGGTAGATGCACCGGGGACCTGATTATAGCATTTAAAACCTGGAAAAGTCAGATTTTAATGATATGTCACCTTTAAGTATCCGTGGTCACGTGATCCATCCTTCAGGAATCACTCTATGCGGATTTGGTGCTAAAGAAACTTTTATTTTTTATTTATGTTATAAAATAACTGTTAAAAAACAGTTGTGGTGCTTAGTATTTTTATGGAAAGTGTGGTGCATTCTTTTTTTTCAGGATTTTTTAAAATGAATAAAATAAAAACGTTATTTGAAATATAACTCACTTTTTAAATCAATTAAATGCATTTTGCTGAATTAGTATTAATTTCTGAACACAAACATTTGTTTAATTACACTTATACATATACCTACCTACCTATAAAAATAACAGAAATGTCCACGGTGGCCAGCAAAAAATTAAGATCTCTCTAATATCGGCTAATATGGTAATGATATATCTTGCATCACTAGGAACTCCTACTGAAAACCAACAGCTGAGTAACTCAGTGACCAGCAATTTAATCTGTCATTGTTAAAAGCATTTATGCTATTTTGGAAGTTACTAGAAGTCAAGTTTTTGAAAGTCAACTAAATGACAAGTGCAAATGACATTGGCAAATTAATAACTTTTCAACTTGTTTCATATTGGTGAAGAACACAAACATTTGCCTTAAAAGTTCTCCCTTCATGAAATATTTAAAGTAACAACATTTGAGTGCTGGAAGTACTTTTGAGATGTCAATACTAATATATGTCTCCTGGTGTCTGATAATGGCAGATCAGCAGTTTGCACTAGAAATTCTCTGTTCTGAATGAGTCATGCTGCCTGCCACATGACGTGTGACTTCTGCCAAGTGAGTCATCCGAAACGAGCAGTTCACAGACATTAAGGGCCATAGGAATCAAATCTTCTATGGCTTATGGAGATGGACAAGATTTTGGCTAGCTAGTGATTTCGGGCACTATTTGCTTTAGTGTCCTGACTCTTTTGTAATTGGATCAGGTAGAAAGGAAGTAGGTAGGAGCTGCATTTGTTTGCCTGCTGCCATAGTACTGTAGAAAATAACTGCCTGCGGTGTTTTACCAAGATGGAGTTTTTTTTTATAGTAGTCACTAGGGCTGCATGATATATAGTTTCACAATGTTTCCCACAGACTTGCGCTCCATTTGTGTAGGCATAGATGTGCAAATTCATTCTCTGCCAGCAGGAGGAGAGATTTTAGAGCGGGAGAGATAGAGGTTTCCCCGCTAACGGCTGTACACAAAGCACAGGGATTAAAGTTCTTCATCGCTACGACAGATTTCCATTAATTGCAGTGAGTCTATGACAGATTTCCGTCAATTGGAAAAAATGAGGGGAAAAGAAACATGTAGCGCATTGTTGTTCTGCCGGCACACCAAAAATCATCCCCGCCACGGCTGCAGCTTCTCACTGACAACATAACGCCGCTTGCATCATTCACAGTCGGGTTACTAGCAGAGAACACAGAGCAGGACTTGAATTTCGGCGCGGGATTGCGGCTATTAATAATATTTCTACTCGGTTTTTATTTTTTCCCAAATTCCATTTTTTCTTGGGTTATTTTTCATTTTAGTTTTATTGGACTCCTTTTTAATGGTCAAATTAAATTTTATTAATCAAAAAGCATGTTTAATTAAAATCATGAAACTTATACAATTTCACATCAATTTATTAAAAGTTTAACAAAAATGACATGTTTAGGGCCCTATGAAATGTTTTATTTTTACCAACCTTATGTTTTATTGTTACCAAATTCTGTGTTTTAGCATGTCTAATTATTTGAATGCATGCGTAATTTGAGCTATTCAAGTCATCTGGAGATTTATTTTTTCATATCGCAATATATATCGCAGAAAAACAAAATATCACAATGTGAGTTTTTTCCAATATCATGCAGCCCTAGTAGTCACATTTACTGTTATAACTGAGGTTAGAGGTGTCATTAAAGTTTCTCTTTGCTGCCATTTGCGATGGAGCTTCTCAAAGAGATGTTGATAGAAATCTAAAGTGAGATGTCAAGAGACTTCTCATTTCATTCACACCGGCATAACTAAAATTGAGTTTTCCCGCTCTGATGTCTTAGTACTGGCAGGATTTTGGGGGGTTTGTTGAAGTACACAATAACAAATTGCAGTTGCATATTTGTACGTGTTTACATAGGGCATATGAGTTGTTTTTAAAACAGTAGAATCAGGGACTTTGATAAATTATTGACCAGTGTTTTAATGCTTTCTGGGGAAAAGATTTTTTATAATATTTATTTATAATATTGCTTATATTTTCAGAAGACTATTGGAATATTTCAAGATAAAAGCTAACAGTAATATGTTGCTGATGTAGTGAACAAAGATTTAAAGCATCTCATTATCAGCTAGGGGTGGGAATTTTTAGGCACTTCACGATCCGATTCCGATTCTGGGAGTCACGATCCAATTCCAAAACGATTCTTGATCTACTTTTTTTCCTAATTAATTCTTCTGCTGTGATAATACATCTACAATTTACCTTTTAGCCCCACATTGCAGTTTCTATGCTTGTTGTTATAATGACATCTCTGTATTCAGTACTGACATTAAAGCTAGGGGTGTGAATCTTCACTGGTTTCACGATTCAGTTCAATTACTATTATCATTATCAACTCAATATCACGATGTCACATATTCAGTTCTCAATATTACTGCACATAGCTACATTTTCATATAAATTTTATATCAAATTTAATTTGTGCAAAATTGTATTTATTTTTTTTATTGTAAAAGCAGACTACTTTTTAAAACAATTACTTATTTAAAATAAGTGTTCTTTAATCCGAAAGTTTACAGACAATAGGCTAGTTTTATTGCCATTTGATTATTATTGATGAGATCATAGACAGTGGCAGCTTTAACAGGCTGCATTTACACTATTGCACAGATCTATTTCGATATATCAAATGTTCTGTCCTGCTCTGAAAACATAACTGACTGTATTTACATCAATTTCATATAACAGTATTCGGAGATGCAAGTGCATTTAACCGCAGCCGCGATTGAGCTTCAGGACAACAAACACAAAGCGCACGTGAAAGTCTGTCAGTGCGTGAGTTTCGTGCATCTAATAGTACTGCATTCCAAACGGCATAAATGAAAGCATAAAGAAAAGAAAAAACAAGCTCCGAATCGATTCTGAAAATATTCTCCCACACCTATTATCAGCTAAGTGAAAAGTAATTTGAGATGTTTGAAAATGTCAGGACTCTGACTGTGATTTATTTGATCTGCATCTGTCGATGGACACTAATTTGGCATCTACACACCAACTTCACAGCTGACCAAAATAGCAGACATCACAATTCAGCCTACGCCATCCAGTTTTATTCATTTCAAGTCAGATGTTCGCCCTTGTCTGCTGCATTCTTGCTCTTGGATAAGCCAACAAAAAAAGTGTAAAATGATTCTGAATATTAATAATAAACTTGCACACTTTAGTTTTACAGGTTGCTTTAACAATAACATTTAAAAAAATAAAAATAATAATATTAAGGATACATTGGTGTTAAAGGAATCTGTAAAAAGTTGGCCATCATATTAATCCTGTATTATCATCATAATTTATTATTATTGTTGTTGTTGTTGTTATTATTAATGAAACATTTGATGTTAAAACAGTCTGTAAAAAAAGTGTGCCAGCTAATAATAATAGTAATAATAATAATTATGATTATTATTTTTAAGAAAGTGTTTGTTGTTAAAGGAATCTGTAACAAAGCTGGTTATCTTAATAATAATTATCATAATATCATATAATAATACTGAAAATTATTAATTACAACAGCATTATTATTTATTGTTGTTGTTAAATGTTATTTTTTTTATTATGTCTATTACCTTTACTACTGCTAATAATAATAGCAAACAGATTTTCTTGTCCAAAGCCACTTGCGGTATATTTTTAACAGTGGGGAGAATTCTAGCTTGCTTAGTCAGGTTTGAATGCACAACCTTTAGATTTACCAGCTCAGATCTGCAACCACAAAGCTCTCCCTTCCAGGTTTTATTGACTTATTTGAAAACACTTCATGGGACTGTGTGATATTGACCTGCCATGATTCATTGTTCTCTTTTGTTTTTTACCTGTGATGACTGTGTTGTTGCTTATGTTGCTTGGTTTGGTGAGTGAGGTCCCTTTAAGTTCCTGCCTTGTTATGCTGCTCAATCTGGGCTGTGAGCTGAAGCTCTTGCTGTCAAATGAGTGAAGCCTGGCAGAGGCAGCCAATGGGAGTTTTGATTTATCTCCACTCACACTGTTCTGGAGCAGACATGCAAATCCAGTGAAATGAGTGCAGCCCGTTTCGTGTCGAAGCTAAGAAAGCGTTCACGAATATTAAGTGGAGAGGAAATAAAGGTGAGCTTCAGACAGATTTGTGAAATAAAATAGGTGGGACTAGATGGAAGTGTACCAAGACATGGTTTGTAACAGGATTTCATCCACGTTCAAATCAAGTATTAATTAATTAACTGGATTTCCTGCTTAGTGTTTCTCTTATGGTGTTAAAGTGCTCAAGGGGAAAGCTGTTAATGGTTTGGGTAATTGAGTATTAAACTAGAATAAACAAAGCTGGCACAAGCGGCTATAATGTTCTGGTTTAGTTGTTTTAGTATTAAGCTAGCGTAGCCGACTCCCCATTTTGGTTCATGTACATTATATGCTAGATTACAGTTTGCATTGTAAAAAAAAAAATTTGGGCAGCGTGTTTTACGCAATTTTATTTGTACTGTAGAAGTGCTGAAAGTGATGTTTCTGTGCACTATAAGAGGGGTTAATTGTATGCCTGGAGCAGTTCTTATAGTTCAACTAAATGATCTTCCAAATCAATGAAAAATGCATCCGACATCATTCACAGGCCTTAGTACTCGAAGGATTTGAAGATACTGTTTGATGAGCTTCTTACATCGATTCACAGTAAATCAGCACATTAAGTGTCTTTGACTGCTATTGCTTTTTTTTCATGGCTTAGACTTTAGTAGTTCACGCCGAGATTTCAAAGCGTTTATTACCTCCTGAGCTGGTAAATGAGCTAGCAGGCCATCTGCATTTCCCCCAGAACAGCTGTTTGGCTGAATTGTGTAATGCCAGTTTGGACGCAGTTAACTCCGGGTTCAATTTAAGATATTCTTTAATCCAACTTGCAGTAGTATTGTCTTGCATAGTTTATGTCTGTCACGTGTTAACCCTAATGTCAGTGTAGCATGCTGAAACAGGCTTGTCCATTAGAAGTTGCAGGCTTCAGTAGTTGCAAATCATGTCTTGGGTACTGCATCAAAAACATTTTCAGTAATCCGCACATTACTGAAAATGTTTTTGATGCAGTACCCAAGACATGATTTGCAACTACTGAAGCCTGCAACTTCTAATGGACAAGCCTAGGATGAGGAAAGTATGGTCAAAGGTGATTGAAGAGAAGCTGATGAGGCATGATGTAATAATAATAAATTCTAATATTGTGTTTAAATATTTAGCTTGACTGATAGATTGTTCGTGTCTAGACAAGCAAGGAACATCGATTCCCCCCCACCCCCCACACTAGCTCTCAAGGATTTATTGATCAAATTGAAACACGTAAAAGAAAACTTAATATTACAAAAACCTACTATCAAGTTCAGATAGCTGTTTTGTTTTTTATTTTTATATTTTAAAATGTAATTTAGTCCTCTGATGGCAAAGCTGAATTTTCAACATAATTACTCCAGTCTTCAGTAGGGCTGAGTATGAATAAATAAAAAAAAATTTTATAATTAAAATTAAAATTTTTTTTTTTTAAAAAATTTTAAAATTGTTTTTTTTAATTTTTTTTTTTTAAATTTTTTTTTTTTTTTTTTTATATAATTTTTATTTGTTTTTTTTATTTTTTTTTTTTTTTTAAAAATTTTTTTTTATTTTTTTGTTTTTCAAAAATGTTTTTTTTTTTTTTTTTTTTTTTTTTTATTTTATTTTTTTTTTTGTTTTTTTTTGTTTAATTTTTTTTTTTCTTTTTTTTTTCCTCTTTTTTTCTTTTTTTTTTTATTTTTTTTTTTTTTTCTTAAAAATTTTTTTTTTTTATTTATATTTTTAGTTCAAAAATTTTCGATATCGATACCGATACCGATACCTTGACTTCGAGACCGGTTCCTGAACGGTACTTTTTCGATACCAATTTTATGAAATCTATTTAAACAAGATTACATTATCAAAAAAAAAAACTTTGGTTTTCTTTTTCAGCTTGGTGATGTTTATACAGACTCGAAGACTCATCTCCTGAGCCACTGCACAAAAGGAACAAAATGTAACAAACACAATAAATCAGTGCAAATAGTTTTAATAAACTCAAATGGTTCAGATTTAACACAGCTGTAGCTACATACACTGAGTGCGTGTTTGTTTAAAACGCATAGTCAGAAAGAATCATAATTTCTAGAATTTTACAATGCATTTACGGATGAGCATAGAGTTTCTCGCGAGGTCTGCTTGTTCTCTCTTCCATGATCGCTGCTCTGATTCAGAGTCAGAGGTAATAACATATTTTATTTCAGCAACATTACATGGCCAAAACACACATTTGACGGCAATCGGAAGTTATTACAAACATTCGATGGTGGTTTGAAGTGAGTTTTGAGTAAAAGCGGAATGTAAATCTTATTTATTGTCTTATGCAGTGGTTAAATTGGGATTTGTTATGTGTGTGTGGGGGGGCTCTATGGTATCGAGCTTATATATATTAATTAGGGATGTAACGGTATGAAAATTACATATCACGATTATAGTGACCAAAGTTATCACGACTATCAATATTATCACGGTTTTGTTCAAATTAGATGAAAACTAATTAGCAGTTTCTAGTGCTGTCTGCCCGTGCTCTCTCTTCCATGATCGCTGCTCTCAGGTAATAACATATTTAATTTCAGCAAAAATACATGGCCAAAACACACACGGCAATCAGAAGTTACTACAAAAACTTGGTGGTTTAAAGTGAGTTTTGAGTAAAAGCGAATATAAATCTTATTTATTGTCTTATGCAGGGGTTAAATTGGGATTTGTTATGTGTGTGTGGGGGGGGGGGGGGGGCTCTATGTATCGGTATAGATATATATATATGTTATATATAAATGATTAGGGATGTAAACGGTATGCCAAAAGTAATCCAAGCTATTAACCAAAGTTATCACGATTATCAATGTTATCACGGTTTTGTTCAAATTAGATGATAATTTTCAAAAAGAACTGATACACACACTGAACACATTTCAATAAGTTTTATATTTGAAAATCAACAAAACAAATACAAGAGAGCTATACTGCATTTTTTTGCTAACATTAAATTAACATTAACTTTGAAGCCCTAATAATATAATAAATCACTTGACAGATTCATGTGATCTCGGTTAGGAGATCTTGTGATGGCGTTTTAAAGCAAAGTTGGTGTTGATTTCGAGTTCACATGCAAACATAAATAGAATAGGCTAATTAAAGTGGTCTTTTAATGTAAGACAACATTTTTTTCGTCAGTGATAGAAATATGATTTTAAGACGGTAGTGTAAGCAAGTTTAGTTTCAAAAAGTTTAGACACAATTAGACAATATTTGAATAAAACAATAATAATAATAATAAATATTTATTTGCAACAACTGATGGAGTACTGAATGCTGCACGCACGCGCAGCGTTGTCAAGGTAACATCTGGTCAGTCATTCCCTTCGCCGAGGGAGTTTCAAACGCTTATACGAGACAGTAATACCCTGCACCCTTCATAGAACACACTTCAAGGGCTCTGCCCTTCGAAGGGAGTAGGGATGCTCACTTCTGTTTGGAATTCGCCCCATGTCTCTTGTATCACCGCGGAGGCGCGGACGCGCTCTCTCGTTTCATTCAAATGCAGCTTGCGTCTCAGTTTTTGATTGTATTGAAAATGAAATCAGAGGATTTTAGTATTAATACTACTATAATTTTGCTGTAGTGATCATATTGTCCTGACGATTGTTTTGTACACTGTTCATAATGGATTTATAAAAAGGTAAGATTTCAAAACATTAATCTCAATTCAATATTTCATATCCCCGTATTTATATATTATTTTAGGTAAACAAAAAAATTCCATGTAATAAGTTAACTATGAATATACAATATCCCTTAAATGTCAACCTTATAGTTTGAACGTTCGTTCGTCTTGGCTCAAAGCCACTTGCTGCAAACTTTTCTTCGCGGAAGCTTTGCGTTAAACAAGTGAGATAACGAAATATTTAATCTCTAATAAATTTTTTTCCAATTATTTGCCCAGTTAGTTTTGGTATTGAGGTAAAAGTTACCTTGCATTCGCTATATAACAGTGGGTGGTGGTCACGAAGATGGCTGAGCAAATTTGATGCGTTTCCCCCTTTTGCAGCGACTTTCTTCTTGCAAGATCAGCAGACAGGGTGACCGTCCTCGATTAAATTGCCTTCAGGACTCTTGTAAAAGCCAAAATATGACCAGACCACCGATTTGGTCCTCTTAGATGGCTGAAAAATCTCCCGAGCGCTGTCACTGCCTTCCGCCATTTCGTCTCGTGCAAAAAAAAAAAAACAACAACAACATTGCATGCTGCTTCTGCGTCAGACTGATGCTGGCTGGACAGGATTTACCGCGAGTTTTCAAAAGCGCGATAATCAAACACGGTTTTGATGATAATTAAATTTTAAACAGTAATACTAACCGTCAGTGCATTTTATCGTGATTTATCGTGAAACCAGTAACGTTACATCCCTAATCATACTATCTACAGTGGGTACGGAAAGTATTCGGACCCCCTTAAATTTCACTCTTTGTTATATTGCAGCCAATGGCTAAATCATTTAAGTAATTTTTTTTTCCTCATTTATGTACACACAGCACCCCATATTGAACGAAAAACACAGAATTGTTGACATTTTTGCAGATTTATTAAAAGAAAAACTGAAATATCACATGGTCTTAAGTATTCAGACCTTTTGCTGTGACACTCGTATATTTAACTCGGGTGCTGTCCATTTTTTTCTGATCATCCTTGAGATGGTTCTACAACTTCATTTGAGTCCAGCTGTGTTTGATTATTTTGATTGGACTTGATTAGGAAAGCCACATACCTGTCTTTATAAGACCTTACAGCTCACAGTGCATTTTCAGAGCAAATGAGAATCATGAGGTCACAGGAACTGCCTGAAGAGCTCAGAGACAGAACTGTGGCAAGGCAAAGATCTGGCCAAGGTTACAAAAAAAATTTCTGCGGCACTTAAGGTTCCTAAGAGCACAGTGGCCTCCATAATCCTTAAATGGAAGACGGTTTGGGACGACCAGAACCCTTCCTAAAACTGGCCGTCCGGCCAAACTGAGCTATCAGGGGAAAAGAGCCTTGGTGAGAGAGGTAAAGAAGAAACCAAAGATCACTGTGGCTGAGCTCCAGAGATTCAGTCGGGAGATGGGAGAAAGTTGTAGCAAGTCAACCATCACTGCAGCCCTCCACCAATCGGGGCTTTAGGCAGAGTGGCCCGACGGAAGCCTTTCTTCAGTGCAAGACACATGAAAGCCCGCAGGGAGGACTCCAAGATGGTGAGAAATACGATTCTCTGGTCTGATGAGACCCAAGATAGAACTTTTTGGCCTTAATACTAAGCGGTATGTGTGGAGAAAACCAAGCACTGCTCATCAACTGTCCAATACAAAATCAAAACAAAATCCAAACAGTGAAGAATGGTGGGGCCAGATCATGCTGTTGGGGGTGTTTTTCAGCTGCAGGGACAGGACGACTGGTTGCAAGCGAGAGAAAGATGAATGCGGCCAAGTACAGCGATATCCTGGACGAAAACCTTATAAGAGTGCTTAGGACCTCAGACTGGGCCGAAGGTTTTCCTTCCAACAAGACAATGATCCTAAGTACACAGCTAAAATAACGAAGGAGTGGTTCACAACAACTCTGTGACTGTTCTTGAATGCCCAGCCAGAGCCCTGACTTAAACCCAATTGAGCATCTATGGAGAGACCTAAAAATGGCCGTCCACCAACATTTACCATCCAACCTAACAGAACTGGAGAGGATCTGCAAGGACGAATGGCAGAGGATCCCCAAATCCAGTTGTGAAAAACTTGTTGCATCTTTCCCAAAAAGTCTCATGGCTGTATTAGATCAAAAGGTGCTTCTACTAAATACTGAGCAAAGGGTCTGAATACTTAGGACAATGTGATATTTCAGTTTTTCTTTTTTAATAAAATCTGCAAAAATGTCAACAATTCTGTGTTTTTCTGTCAATATGGGTGGCTGTGTGTACATTAATGAGGAAAAAAAAGAACTTAAATGATTTTAGCAAATAGCTGCAATATAACAAATAGTGAAAAATTTAAAGGGGTCTGAATAATTTCCGTACCCACTGTATATACATATATATATATCTGGATATATAGAATATATATATATATATGTGGTGTGTGGGTGTGTTGTTTTGTGCAAGATTTTCCCACTAATCTCATTAATTCTTTCATTTAAATTCTTACATTTGATCTATAAATTCAATTCTAATAATGTGATTATCTATACGTTAACAAATTAAATCACTTACACTCGAAAATACAGCTGCAATAAATAATATTATGAGATTAATGTTTTAAATATTTTTTAAATATACAAACAAGAAATGATGGTGGAATGATACTTTATACTTTTCAACTAAATTAAAATGCCAGTAGTGAGTGTTTAATGAGTGAGTTATTGAGTCGTTCATTCAAACGATTCGTTCAGATGTTTATGCATGGGCTAATGATACTTTGACTCAACCGATTCGTTCAAAACATGGAATCAAGCAGCAATAGGCCCTTTCGCACCACTTTTAGGTCCAAAACTAAATGTACGGTACTAAAGTACTGGGACGATTTTGTGCGAACTATTTCCAAGTACTATTTAAAGGGTTGCATTCGCACCAACAGTGTGTACTAAGAAGTGACGTAAGCCGGTCGACAGCGACGGCATTTGTGCGCGGCGTTCAACAACAGAAACAAAGAAAAACAACATTAACAACAGGAGGATGGAGGACGCTGTGATCGGAGCTGTGTTTGTTGTGTCTCGCGGGTTTCACAGTGGACATGGAAAGTCGAAGTATACGTAAAGCCATTGAAAGAACTGAAAGGAGGACTAAGAATCTCCAACAAAAACCGGAAGTGCTACATTTGCTACAAGTGCCTGAACTTCAGCGTCCGTCCATCTATCGTTTTTTGTTTGTTACCATATTGGAAAAGTTGACATGCTTCCCAGTATGTTCTCACGGCGTTTTAAATCATGGCGGGTGAGGGTGTTTTCATACGCGTTTGGCCAATCAATTTCTACTTACGTCACGATTAGTACCAGTAAGTACCTGCTCTGGAGTAGGAGCTAATTTGGTTCTCGAAAAAGGCAGTCCGGTACTAAAATCGCTCCCAGTTCCGGCGGTGCGAACACGCCGAAAAGTGGGTAGTTCCACAATTAGTTCTGGTACTATGAAAAGGTTCCTGCGGCGCGAAAGGCCCTATTAACGACTGGTTGCTGTGAGTGCGAAGTTCCGCCTAAATGTAAGTGACCTAATATTATTGTATTTGCTTATTGAACTGTTTATAGATCTATTAAACAGTCGTAATGGTGAAAAACGTTGTGTGATGTTACAGAGTAAATAACTGTATTTTAAATATAAAAACTTCCATTTTGAATTTTTACCTCAGGATGCTGAGTTTCTTAGTGTTCACGTTTTGATTTCTCCTGGAGAGGCTGCGGGAGCCTCGCCTCAGCAGCGCAACCTTATACTGTCAATAGATGCATTATATACATTAGATATCCACTATTCGCCACTTACTCTAAAGGTAATAAAATCAGAATAATACTTGCGTTTTATACATAGTTATTTTTGGTTACTGATGATTTAATCATGTTACTTGTCTGGCTTTAATGAAGCGTTAATGTCGAGCCCTGGAGTCTATATGCCGGGGCTCAGCCCCGGACGGCCCCGGCCCAATTTAAACCCTGGTCTTATGTAGCATGATGCTACAGTGTGAATGAATGATCACGTAACACGTGCTTTCAGTCGTGTAACGTTAGTATGAACAGACATCTGCATATGATCGGAACTCCACGCAGCTCCCGAGCTATCTCATTGGAAATGAATGACTTTCGGTCTGTCATTTGTCTGAGATAGTGGAAAGCCGGCTTGAAACGCTGTGGAAACGTCAGTATGATGAGGATCGTTTTCATTTTAAAACAAAAAACGCACCAGTGTAAATGTAGCCTTACCCTCACGTGTGAGCCACATCTCTGAGTGTGTCGCGTGACGCGGACCGACTGTGCAGACCTATCGGTGTATTACAGTACCACGAGCAGACTGCTCCGTACGTTTTCGCATCGCTTTCGTGGATGTCAAACACTGATCGATCTGCATCGCGCCGCTTCTAATCGAGCACACCTAGTGCTGCAGGCTTATTGGCTCACTGGCGTTGATGAGATTAACCCCTTAGGTATTGAAATTTGGTACCGAACGATGAGACATTTTTCGATACTCGATGGTATCGAGGCAATTCGGTCGGTGCTTAAAAAGAATCAAAAAATCGATACCAGCCCTAGTCTAGTGTTTCACTGTCCTTCAGAAATCATTCTAATATGCTGTCTTTGTGCTCAAGAAACATTGCTTATTATTATCAATATTGAAAACAGTTGTGCTGCTTAATTTTGTGGCATCACTGTCACTTTTGATCAATGTAATGCATCCTTACATTCAGCCGTATTGGCGCTGTGTCTGCCAGCCAGTTTAGCTGATTACTTTCCTGTTAGCCGGCAATGTTATCTTGAGGAACTGTCATATAGCAGTCACAGGGGGCAGACAGGCACTGCTTCTCATTCATTCATTTATTGAGGAGCCCAAGGTCAGCCGCTGCTTTTAGGTGAAATCTTTTTGATGAACATCTGCTTTGACCCACGAAAGCTTGAGATTTTTTATTCGTACCACAAATTAGTGAAAGGAAATGAGTCACTGCTACAGCATCCTGCCCCAACAATATCCTGTTGATATATGTGATATGTGTGTGTGTGTGTGTGAGTGAGAGAGGTGTGTCTGCCCGTAGTCCCCTAATCCTCAGACATATCATCTGTTTGTAAAGGAATTAAAACACAATTCCATTCTTTAATGAATAGCTGAGTTAATATCTGATGTATCTTAATGTTATGCTTTCAGCTCGAGCTTTTGAGGGGGTAGGGAGAGGGGACTCAGCATTAATGTAGTGTGACTCTTAGCAGCTTTGATGCAGCTGTGAATATTCAACTGCTAAACAGGCAGATCAGTGACACTTGTGGTCATTTTGTCAACTGACTTTTTTTGCCTACACTGCAAAATAACTGCCGCCAGGGTATTAAAATTAACACTCCATAAATGCCAGATGTGAATAAAAATTGGTTTTGGCAAGGAAACAAAACGGTGGCCAGTAACTTTACAACATGTGCAACGTGATGATGGGTAATATGTGACTGTCTAGCTTGAATAATAATAATAATTATTATTATTAATATAATATAATTATAGGCCTATTAATCTTAATTTTAGGCCCTGAATCTCACATTTAGACCCTGATCGCACCTCTACCCAGAAGTTCTTCATGTCAAGAGTTTTAATGTCTTTTTATGACTTCTCTCCAATTAATTCAGACCAAGTCATGTGATAATATTCTCGGGCAATCACTGTGGATGCCCTGTACAAAGATTTAGCCTGTGTCGTGCATTGAGATTTTCCATGCAGAACTAAACTTTCCCTTTCTGAGGACATCTCTAACTGCAGCCTTTTGCTGCTCTGTCATGCTTGAGTTCCTCTTTCAGTCTAAACGTCTGCTACTGCCTCTACTGCAGAGTTGTAGCCAGAGTAGGCACTCCAACCTTGGTGTAACATGACCTTATGTGGAACTTACCCCCGTTGTCCTGTTGCTCTCCATGGATTATTTTACATCCTAATTAGGGGATAGTTAGATGGAGATGTCAGGCGATGTATGATCTTTGACGTACTTTCCTGTAGTAATAAATAAATCAGTGTCAGTCACCCACATTTAGGATTTGTTTCTTTCGTTATTCGTTTCTGTAGTTGATTGACGGTCCTAAGTAGATGTATTAAAATGCTTGTTGATTTTTTTTTTCCTTTATATTTTAATCAGTGGGGACCTTTAACCAAGGCAGCCTAGCACATTTAATCTTACTTTTAGATAACTTTTTCAGTGTATTAAATTAAAATACCATCACTTATATTATATCGTTGAGATATGCGTGTATGTATGTTGTTTTTTTCACTTCCACAAATCCTATAGTGATATTAGATATTGAGACTAATACTTTGATACTTTTCCTTTGTAATGGGGAAACACAAACACCTCCCCATTTTATTACAGTGAAAGCCTGTATGTAAACAACTTGTCTTTGATGAATAATGAGAAAGCTATATATTCTCACCCATAAAGTATATGGTTGGGTGGGTTTCTTAGTCACTGGGAACATCAAAGCTGGTCTTGTGAAGTGTTTGTTTAACTACATGCATAGGGCTCTATGCCATATCCTTATTTTTCTCAAATTAGCCTAAGTTTTATTTTTTTCAAAATTTATTTTTTTCAGTTTTAATTTTTCTGGACTTCTTTTTTTTTAATGGTTAAATTAAATGTAGTATCAAAGCATGTCTAATTAATTAAAATCATGAAACTTATACAATTCAACATCATTTATTGAATGTTTAACCAAAACTACATGTTTAGGGCCCTATGAAATGTTCTATTTTTTTTTCTCAGCTTCTGTTTTTTTGTTACCAATTTCTGGGTTTTAGCATGTCTAATTATTTGAATGCATAAAAGCTACTTTTATTTATTCTTAACAGCCTTATGATTTTTTTTTTCTTTAGAAATTCTGTGTTGTGTATTTAATTTTTCTGGTTATCAAATGAAGGCATAAAACATTAATTTAATTTATCTTCTAATTAATGAAAATCAATTTTTTTGACAAATGGGATTTACTATTAAAATTAAAACATGGAAGAAATATTGTGTGATTTATTTCTTAAAAAATAAAGTTGTAATAATTTTATTATTAGTAGTAGTACTATTGTTACATTAAGTAATATTTTCTGTCACAGTTTTTTCAAGTTAAACCGAACTTTTATTTTTACGGGTTGCCGTGAATACCTTAAAATTTCTGTGTGCATATATGACGCTAACTGTTAAATTTACTCAAATGAAACGGTAAAATGCTCATGAAGTACTCGCATGCAGATCATGCAGGATTCATATTTAAATTGTGTTTTTGCAGCTTAATATTTACAGATACTAGTCCATATCGTCATTTGATTTACGTGTAATGACCTGCTTTTGATTAATTCATCCAAACTTTGACAAATTCCATGACATTCCGCGTTAAACAGTACCCTACAACAAAATTTTTACTATCTGTTACTGTTTGTTGCAAGCGGTGACTGTGCAGCAACAGAGCTAAACCCAGCCTTGAGTGCGAGTATGACTCGGTCCGGACTTTCTATATATGGCATCATTCAGAGGAATTTATGACTGGGTGTAACTATAAAGCTGCATGACCAGGAATCCCTGGTCAAATTCCTCTGCAGGTCGGTCCAGTTGATTCCTTCCCTGTCACCTGCTTCTGCCATATTTCATTCATTTATTTTAGAAATTTTTGTGCGCATTAGCATTTCTTAAAGTGTCCCTGGGACTGTAGTATATTGACAACACATGCCTCTTGCCTCATATAACATGGCTCCTTTCCTGGATTGTCTTTTAAAAGCAAATGAGTAAGATGGAACATCAACAAAAGATGAAACTACTGACCTGTGACTTAATCCTCTAATCTCTAGCGTGCCGCCGCGTTGTGCAACCACAGATTCCAATGCATTATCATTCTGGGAAAAGGGTAAGTCTATATAGTGGGTGGCTGCTTTTGAACTGTAACTGTTGCTCTTTGAATTGGTCGTCGGTACATCGCTAAGGGTTTTCCCTAGATGCAGTCATTTAAAATAGGTGTTTTTTTTTAATTTTATTAGTAAAGTATTGCACTTTAAAACACATCGTTTGGCTCAGTTTTATGCACTCTCTGAGTGTGTATTTTTATGAATAGAGAAATGGCAATATTCCTCATGGTCAACAGTATGATTCTGAACACTGAACTTTCAAATTTTTTGCCTGTAATCTGAAACTTGCAGACTTGCTGAGAATAACCTTTGTCAAAGATAAATAAGGTTGCCACTGTAATACTAAAGCGTGCGGGTTTGAAATCACCAACTTTAGTCCATATTTTGATCAGCCCTCGCTGGTATTCCCCCTCTGAGTCATGTTGTCTCAGTTCTTCATTTCCTAAGGGATTAGCCCCCTGTGACGCATCACACACCACGCTCACAACCTTGTGAAGCATTTTTGTCTCTGCATGTGTTCTGGTTGATATCTGCATTATTGCTCTGTTTTCATTTTTAAACATCTGATTTAATGATCCATCAAGGTGCAGATTCATAATTACTGTGCATTGTGCTTGACGCAGATTATGCATCTCTCTTCTCTCTCGCGTTCTGCCACTTCTTTTTTTGGTATCCACCATTGTGTGCGAGTCCTATTGCGAATCTGCGCCCGCCGGAAGGTAATGTGTTTCTTTTTGAGGAGGGTGCTGGAATGACAGCCAAGAGAAGGGAGGGGTTGTTGCAGTAAAAAGCTGCGAAATGACTGTAGGTGTCAAAGAGTCACATTTTAACAGTTAATGATGCAGCAGCAGCCAGCTCTGCCAGGCAATAAACTCTTTAATATGTTGTTAATTACTTCTGAGAGATTGGATATTGATTGAAAAGCAAAACGGGTTTAATTATAACCCAAGTGCTAATGTCATCCCAAGTGTTGACAATTTTAGGCCTACGTGAGATGAACGTGAAATGGCTAAAGCCATTCAGTCCTTTTATTTCGGCTTGTTTATTCGCTCATTGTGACTAAGGCCCGATCCCAATTCTGTTTTATACCCCTTCCCCTACTCCTCTGCCTACCCCTTCCCCTTGTCCCTTGAAACAGAGTGTCAAGGGGTAGGGGTGAAAATATTCCCCTAAGAATTGGGACACCACTACTATGCCATCACACATCATCATACACACACCTATACTGGTGTGCTGGTGTGCATTAGGCGCTAGACAATTGCCGTTCTATATTAAAGGCAGGGTAAGCGATTTCTGGTAGCCAATGTTGACATTTGAAATCACCAAAACAAACACGCCCCTACCCCAAAAGTGTCTCGAACCTATTTTGATAGCTCCGCCCCACACATACGTACGCAACCCAGGCAACGATTAATTCTGTGAAACAAAGCAAACCCATGTTTACACTGTGTCTACACGGATGCGTATGTGGCGCGGCCGCGACAAATACTATAGACCTCAAATCAATGATGCTGCTACACAATAAATCGATATACATTCTATGGTCTACACTAGATGCGGCACAACACGACAAATCCCTTACAGAAAACTGCTGCTGCATTCTATTTATGACGTATTGACACAAATTTAAAATGATTTTCAACGGTCGCTTTGTCGCGTCCCGTGTACTAGACATACTTTAGCTGTTGCGGCGCAGGCACAGTGTTACTCACCTATCGAGAAGAAACAAAGCAACCTTGGCGTCCGATCGCAGGCCTTCCGCTCTTTGAGTTCTCTCCAGCGCTGGAAAGCTGATCCGATATTTTACACGGGTCCTACTTCTTGCCTTAAACCTTCTTTTGTTCCATAGACGTTTTCCTCTTTTGTTTTTTATCCTCCATCTCCATCTATCTTTCTGTCGCTCGGCTCGGACTGAACGCTCTCTCCTCCACATCATGAGTAGACACGCTCCTTACTGCTGATTGGCAACAAGTTTGTTTTGCTATTCGGCCCGAATCAGTTTTCTAAAGCGTTTTTAAAAAATCGCTTACCCTGCCTTTAATCCGCTGCTAACTGACACACACGCGCACACACATGTATATATATCGGAGATCACGCAGCTCACACATCCAGGAGAAAAGAAACTTGTCAACACTGCCCCACGACTTTTATTAATAACAGTTTAAATACTGAATCGCTACATTATATTTCTCAGCAACAAGGGGATATAATCGCTGTTTTTGAAGTAAAGTCACTCTATAAAGAGAAACGCACAGACGCGCATACGCAACTTTCATCTCTCTCTCTCTCTCTCTCGAATTGGCAATATTTGAGAAAAGGGTTTAGCGATTTCTAATTATTGGAAGGACTAGCCTCCTCAATGTCTACAGTGGTTATCGCCCTGATCAGACATGAAAATATGTTGTGGCACTATCGTGCAGTCTATAATGATATGATGTTAGTTAGCAAATATTAGCGATTTTTTGCAAACATTTCTTTGAGTAACTTCCGTAAATATGAACTCACGATTGAAAGTAACAAAATAAATTATTACTTTTCTTTAAAATCTTTATTAATGCCAAAAATTCTTACATTTGTGTCTTTTTGTTCGCTCGGGCAGCCATGTTGCCGCTGAAGCCCCTTTACTCTGAGATAATTCATACCCCTTCGTTTGAAGGGCTATCTGGCCCTTCCCCTTACCCCTACTCTTCCAACCAAAAGAGAATCGAGACACCCCTACCCCTTCACGTGAACGCGCGAAACGGATGGATAGGGGAAAGGGGAAGGGCTAAGGGGTAGAATTGGGACTGGGCCTTAGTTTAGGGCTGGACAATAATTCAACATCAATATGTATCGCAATATAATTTTTTTCAATAACGGTGATATGATTTTTAAACACATTTCCGATGTTTCGATATACATTACCAGTGTTTTCCATACATTGATTTATTTGTGGCGTTGACTTCGTTGAATAAGACATGAGCACTGCACGTTTCAAAATCAAAAAAGGTTGCGGGTGTTTTATATGAATGTATCTCTGAGGACGCGACTGTCTTCATAAAAGATTCGATGGCATTTTTATTTTATCTGATAAAGAAGCGTTCATGAGTGGAGCTGCTGTGATTACGGCCATTACTGGAGAAACCGTTAGGCTTCCCACTCCAAAGCCCTCCTCTGGCTTTTTGCGTTCACTTCAAGACGCCCCTACCATCCCAACATGGTTTTTGTTGTTGCTACTTTTTTAATTTTTTCGATGTCAGCAACTTTACACTTCATACTTCATTTATACTGGTAAAGCACATTTGTTTCAATCTTAAGAATAACCAGCTTACACTGCCAGCAAAATTTTTTGCAAAATTAATTTAAGTTTTTTTTTTAGCATTCCCATTTTGCTCACCAGCCTGCCTTTAGTTGATCCAAGCACCCCCAATAACATAACATTTTGAAATACTTTTACTATTTAAAATAACTGCTTTCTACTTGAAAATATAATTTATTCCTGTGATCAAAGCTGATTTTTTAGCATCATTACTCCAGTCCTTCGTGTCCCATGATCCATAAATCATTCTAATATGCCGATTTACTGATTATCAATATTTAAAAAACAGTTGAGTTACATTCTTTTCAGTGAATTAGAAAGATCCAAAGATCCTCATTTTCGGAAATAAACTTTTGTAAGCTTTGAGTCCGTATGATTTCGTTCTTCTTTTTTTTTAAAAGCATTTATAGCAATTAACACTTTTATTAGCAAGGATTCTTTAATTGAATCAAAAGTGATGTAACTGACATTTATAATGTGTACAAAAGATTTCTTTTTAAATGTTACAAAACTTTTTATTTATCAAAGAAACCTGAAAAAATTATACTCCGTTGTTTTCAACATAATAATAAATGATTATTGAGCAGCAAATATAATATTAGAATGATTCTGAAGGATCATGTGACGGGAGTAATATGCTAAAAATATAGCTTTGAAATCAAAGGAATAAATTGCATTTTAAAATATATTGAAATAGAAAGCAGTTATTTTAAAATAGTAAAAATATTTCAAAATGTTTCTGTTTTTGCTGTATTTTGGATCAAATAAATAAGGCTTGGTGAGCAAAGAGAATTCTTTTAAACATAAACATAAAGGGGTCATATGATGCTTTTTTAAAGATCATTATTTTGTGTATTTGGTGTAACAGAATATGTTGACATGCTTTAATGTTCAAAAAACACATTATTTTTCAAATACTGTACATTATTGTAGGTCCTCATGCCCCGCCTCTTTCAAACGCTTTGTTTTCTACAAAGTCACTCCTTCCGACAAGCGAAGTCTGCTCTGATTGGCCAGCTGACCCAATGTATTTTGATTGGCCGAACACCGCAAGCACTCGTTGTAAATGTAACGCCCCTTTCCATAATCGCGAGCTTCAGCTTTCAATATAAATGTAAAGACAGAGCATGAAAGGGGAACAGAGTCTCGTGACAAACACAGTGATGAAGCTGGTATGTGTTTGCAGTACACAACCCACGGTTACGACAGCGCTCCACTGTGATGTTACCCTGTCTCGCCCTCTCTCTCTCTCTCTCTCTCTCTCTCTCTCTCTCTCTCTCCTCCGCTCTCTCTCTCATCTCTCTCTCTCTCTCCTCTCCCAACACACACACACACCACGTGCGCACACTCTGCATTTGAACAGTCAATAGCTAATACTTAAACTAATAACAAAACAGTGGCTTATTCAGAAGCGCCAGATTGTCATAGCCAATTCAGAATTACCTCCTCCCTAGGTTCACGAAACGGTCGTCCATAAAATGCATTGCTTTTCTGTTGTAAGTCATCTTAAAGATTCCTAATTGCATCTACTTTCGGAAGGCCAAATAAAGTGCTTTTGCTTTCGCCTAGAAACACACAGCGTCTCCCTGACATGGCTGCTTCAACACTAACTGCGGTTACTGAAACCACGCCTTCTTTATTTGCTTGCACATTTGGGCGCATTATGCAAATATTCCCACATAGTTAGGTAGATATGTGGGGGCATGTTAGAAAGAGCCATTTTAGGTAGGCGTGGTTGAATCGTAACTTTTATAAAGAATATCTCTTTGTTTTTGAGACTTTAGTATTTGCAACTTAAGGGATCTTATCTATGCACAATCAGCTTGTAACACTCCAAAGAGAAAGGAAAACTTGAAATCGCATCATATGACCCCTTTAAAAATCGTACTGTTCAAAAACTTGACTGGTAGTGTATGTTAGCCTATAGTTTGAAGTTAAAGATATTAATATTAATTAGGTGAGTCTGAGACGATTATTTGACAGTGATTTCACATTTCTTGTTTGTATGAAGGCTAAATACAAATAAAAGGTGAATTTATTTGTTTGTTTTTTTTCTTCTAATATTGATGGTTTTATAGTAGGGGCATAGACTTCAATTTAAATTAATTTTTCATAAGTTTGTATGCACAGACATCTGTTGTGAGCGTTCTTGGCTGTTTTTACAAGGCTTTTATTTTTTTATAATGTTCATATCGATATCGGAATTATGTTGTATCGACCGAAATAAAAATGTTGGCCATATCGTCCAGCCCTAACTTAAAGAAGTGTGACAGATTTAACCAGATAGATCACGATAAACTGTCAGAATATTCAGAAGGAATATATTTGGAATTGGAAAAAATGACATATGAGTGAGATTTATCAGTAGTAGAGATTATTGTCATTATACCTAGAGTAGAGCAATTAACGTTAATTTAGTTCAGACAAACTCCAGAAATGTAGATCCTTTATTAAAGAGCCTTCCCGTCTGAAAGTTATGAAGCATATCCAAAGCAATAGAATGCTACATGCATTCGTGATTGTCTCTCATTTAATTTTTTTTTTTTTTTAATAATGCAAGTGAGCATTGGATTGTGTCTGCTGCTGCTCTGAGGTCCCATTGTGCTGCCTGCTGCAGAGAGTCGAAGAGCTTAGCATTTAATTGCCAAGGAAAGTAACAGGGAATTCTGATGAGAAAGGGGGCTTTCAAGAATGCCAGGGACAAATGATTATTTTGCCAGAGCCTTAAGTACTTTATTTGAGATTCAACAGTGGGCTTTGGCTGGCACTGGTCGACGCTTCTCAGGGGAGAATATGTGTTAATATGGGGGCCGCGGGCTCACAAAGCAGTGTAATTGGGTTCGCATGGTTGGTGTTAGGGCAGCGGCACCGCTTCGTACACAAAGGGCACCTCCCAGCCTAGCTGCCAGGGACTCAGAGACAATCCCCCTCCTGATCAGGGTTGTAATTCACTGGAAGGGCTTATTGAATTACTGGAATGCTGAGCGTCATTTTGTAAGGGCCCGCAGATTGCACGATGAGCCGAAGGCCTTGTGTGTGTTAGCGTGTACAGCTCTTAGCTGCCCGGCTCTGAAAAGCACTGCAAGTGGTGGCAGACTGCTGAGAAAATCTCTCTTAATATCCCTAAATGGCATAATTACTCTTGCATAAATTCAAATTCCTTCCTCCCTTTTCAGTAATTATTTGAGTGTATCTGCATCAGAGGTTACAAAGCCTGTTGTCTCTGCTTTTAACCCCATGTGACATCCTGGAGCTGATTAGACTGTAAGGAATTTTTTTGCTCTCTCAGTAGGCACTAGTGCAGTGTCTGCAGCTGGAGGCTGATATGTGATTCAGTAGTAAAGGATAAAATTGTTTGTTGTACCTTTTCGTTCTTTGCATTCTGCATCCGGCAATCTGAGGTCTATAGTTATGTTGTGAGAATGAAGGTTGCACCACAACAATCATTATTTAGCACTCTGATGGACTAATGTTTTAGTCATAGTTTTTGATTTAATTTCCCCATTGAGTATATAGATGTTTACCATTCAATCTTGGTTAAATAGGCAGAAAAATTTTATAGGGGTCACCGGATGCCCATTTTCCACAAGTTGATATGATTCTTTAGGGTCTTAATGAAAAGTCTATTACATACTTCGGTTAAAATTTCTCAATGGTAGTGTAAAACAACACCCTTTTTACCCTGTCAAAATCATCTCTGTTTTCAGCAAGCCATTTTAGTCCATGTTCCTTTAAATGCTAATGAGCTCTGCTTACCCCGCCCCTCTCTTCTGTGAGGTGACAAGCCGTTCTCATGATACTGTTTACTAAGCCGCGGAACTTGCTAACTAGCATGTTATTAGGAAAGGCAATTTGCAAATATTCATTAAAGAATCTTATACTTCTGTAGGTGAGGCTGTATCACAAATGATTCGTGCAAACTTAAATGTATTTAGGTAGATCGGGGGCGCATTCCCTTCAAAAACAATGTAATCCACTGCTAGTTCAGCGGCTCAGATGTCGGGAGTAGATGACGACTGCTATGTTCATTATTACTAGTGATCGACCGATGCTGATTTTTTTATAACAGATACCGATACCAATTATTTGCGTGTTTATGTTCCCGATAACCGATATGCAGAACCGATATTTATTTACTGTTATAAAGTAAATAAATGACAGAGTAAAGTAAGTCCATACTTCACTTTGCTGGGCCACGTTCCCTTTTTTTCCCTCTTCTTTCACTTGTCATCTTTTTTTAGTTTGAGAATTAACAGTCTTTCATGGTAAATTTATCTTCCATCATAACTCACTTAATAACAAAAGCATTCTATTGTACTTAAAACACAACGCCGCCCCGTCCCACGCACACACAACACTCACATTAACAATAAGCCAATAAATGTAGAAGCTTATCCAATGTTTTCAAATGGGAAACTAACGTTTAAACGGACCAGGCAGTCATCTCAACTTCATTTAACTACAGCTGCATTTAATTAGCGACCAGAGTCCACCGAATAATTCACTGATAGAATTCTCTGGAATATTGGAAATACAACAACATATTTTATTGCATTTCTCAACTGGAATGTTTTATCAGAATTACTATAATTTGTTTTTGTCCTTCTGATATGAAATACCTGCTTACAGCCGGTTTATCTATGCAGTTCACGACTATACTGAAACGGCGCGCGCTGCCGCGGACGCATCAAACTACAGACTAATCTCGATTGCTATCCCGACGTTGTATTTATATAGATGTTTATAGAGCGAAATATGGCTTAGCTCGTAATGTTAATACTGTTCAGGGGCGCTGTTTTTACACAGTGAATACTGGTTAAAGTTACATGCTTGCTGCCGTGCTTGAGATTTTTCCCGGAGCATCAACCACATCAACCCTGTGAGTGAACAGCAATATGAAAGCGGCTTCACAAGACTAATGATGAGCAAATATACAACAGAGAGAGAATTCAATTCAGCACTTTTATTGCCAACATGCGCTCAATCATGGCTGCATATTATTTAATTCAGGCAAAGTTACGTCTTTATTGGGAGAGGACTTGACGGATTATTTTACGTGACTCTGTGAGTTGGTCTCTATTTCTTAGAGCCAAGCGGCATAATCTACATATCAGGCGTTTATGTAATGCATCTAATTTGTGCATAAATGGCTGTTATTAGGGATGTCAATTTTCGATAATTTCCATGATCGATTGTCATTTAAATTAACGATCAATCAATCGATTAATCGTTAACCTTAATGCGTCTATGCAGCCCGGCATGACAAGATGTGCAAAAGTTACTAAAAAAACCCCCCCCCGCTTTCTCACCTGATTTAAAGGGGATTTAGTCTGAATAAAATGCTAGTAACTTAGCAGGATTGTAAAATGAATAGATGTGATTGATCATTTGATAAAATGAAGAGAGCATGTTTGAGATCATTTTACTTTGTTGACTCTTTTCTATCCCGTCACAGAGTGAATGTGCCTCTTTAAATGGTTTCGTGGTGCTTGTTGTTGTATTTTAAAACACAATCGCAATGTTTGAAATTGACATTATCGCTATTTAAAATATAAATGATCCCAAACGTAACTACGGTGTGTGGGGCTGTGCCGCGCGGTCAGTGAACCGCTTCCACCGGCGGTGCTATGGCAAAACACACTGTTGCTCACATGAAACATTATCATGTGAGTAGTATGACGTAATTATTTCGCAGGTTTATTTTATGTCATTTCACTTTTATCACGGTTTTTCGCATCTAAGGGACATGAAAAGATTTCATAGAATTCGTTCGATTTATTAATTTGTTCCCTCATTTTGGTTAAATCATGGGTTATTTAAGGAACTAAATTAATTAAACATGGACAGTGGCCACAAATTAAGTCGTAGGAACGAATTAAGTTGTAGGAATGAATAGCCTAGCCTATGTCTGTCCTGTGTCCCATAGCCCTGCAAAGCGCAGAACCCGATATGAAATATTTATCTGGGGAAATGACTTAGTTACTATATTTCTATTGCTTTCCATGTTGCAGAACTTTGTGTTGTTTCTATTTTAATGTACTTTTAAAGTTTAAATCACTTTAAAAGCTTAATTTGTAATTATGAGTGAATGATGACGCATTTATATACGTCACTCACAGCCGCTCGCACGTGTTTTGCGCATGAGCCACACTGTCAGCCTCCCGACAACCTTAAACAATGTGTCAGTCTCCCCATAAAAATGTTTCGGTGTTATTCAGTGATTTTGTATTCACCGCCATTACTTTGCCCCACTTATGACCAGTGCCTGCGGGCTGTGTCTGTAACGCATTACAAGGAACGCGAGTTACGTAATCAGATTACTTTTTCAAGTAACTAGTAAAGTAACGCATTACTTTTTAATTTACAAGAGAATATCTGAGTTACTTTTTCAAATAAGTAACGCAAGTTACTTTTTTTTTCCAATTTATTGACTGACAGCTCTCCTGTCCCCATGTTGAGAGAAATCAGAAGGTGTTACTGTAGCTCTAAATAAATATGAATATGCATTAATTCATCTCACTCACAAAAATAATAAAAAAAACACAGATTCAGTATTCCTCAAAATGATTAAAAATAATGCAACTCAGAATATGACACGAACCTGCGATTATTAAATGTTAAACAACACAAATATGCTTTATGTATTTAATCCCATTCTATTAACCAATGTCTTCTGAGCTTCGATGATCCAGTTCAAGCGTACTAATAAGCACAAATTACTCTAGACAAACATTTGTGTTTCTTTTTTTATTGCTGAAGTGTGTTGAAATGTCTTCTTCTGCATTCTACTGTACGGACGTAAATTTACTTTCTCTTCAGCCTGAGGTTTATTCATTTCACTTTTGGTGTGAAAATGCTTTTATATTTGCCAAAAAATATAATTTTTTTATTTTAAAAGCAAACAAGCAAGTCCTGTCCAGATTTGAAAAGTAACGCAAAAGCAACGTAACGCATTACTTTCCATAAAAGTAACTAAGTAACGTAATTAGTTACTTTTTTTATAGAGTAACTTCATATTGTAATGCATTACTTTTAAAAGTAACTTTCCCCAGCACTGTATTAACCATAAATATGGCAGATGAGTGAAAAAAAGCAACGTGACTGAAGATAAATTGATTGCCCTCTACACTCTTAAAAATAAAGGTGCTTCAAAAGGTTCTTCAAGCGATGCCATAGAAGAACCATTTCTGGTTCCACAAAGAACCATTCAGTCCAAGGTTCTTTAAAGAACCATCTCTTTCTTACCTTTTTAGAATCTGAAGAACCTTCTTTCACCACAAAGAACTTTTGTGAAACAGAAAGGTTCTTCATATGTTAAAGTCTCTTTATGGAACCATTTAGACAAAAAGGTTCTTCTACGGCATCATGAAGCACCTTTATTTTTAAGAGTGTACATTTTTTGGTACATCATATACCCAGGTAGTGCCATGGGTATTATATGAAGTACTTTAGATAAACCAATGTAAGCTCTATGATATGGTATAGGGCGTTGCTAGACTCATTTTACAATGAAATACCGCTGTACCCCAGTAATTAGGCTCCTGATAAATGCTTGTCTGATGGTGGAGAGATTACCATATACTGAACTGAGAAAACAGTTTCCCCGATGATAGAATTTCTCAAACTTTAACGGGATCCTTTATAAATCTGAAAGTGAAAGNTGTTGTTTTCTTGTTTCCCCTCAGATGCGCTGCAGTGGTGATCCTGCGCGCAATTCTCAAAACGCCCACAATATGGCGGCGTTTATCGGTGAATCCGATTTTACAAAACCTATATCCGATAATGGTAACATGATTAAATATTGGGAAAATATCAGTAAATCGATACATCGGTCGATCTCTAATTATTACATCCAACAACAGAACACCTCAATCGCTTTGGAGCCATTCTTGTCTACTCCTGCTCCGACGTCGAAACAATGGCGGACTGATGACAGCTCATTTAGCGGGTCTAAAATAAAACGCTAGTGTCAATCAACAATCATGGGAGGGCCTGGGTCTGTGTGACATCACACAGACAGGCATCTGAGACTGGCTTGATATGAGCAAGGGGAAATTATTTAACGACATTTAAAAAAAAAACACTGGGTGGATCTTTATCATTATAGGGTGGTTGTGTACACACAGCCAACACGCATTTCAGTTCAAACAACTTGTAAAAGTGCATGTAGCATCCAATGACCCCTTTAACATCCAATAACTTCCTGATATAGCCAAATTAAAAAATCCAACTGTTAAGATGTACGCCCACTTTTTCAGGTTATGGAAGTATTTTTCCATAGGGATTTTATTGAAAGAGTAATAAGCCATGATCCAAACAATACTTTACAGCTACAAGGTCAATCACAACATTGCAAAAGTTGATTTAAAAAAAAAAAAAAAGCATTCTTCCCCCTTAAAAACACACTACCAATGTATATCATGATATGGTATTTTTTTATTTTATCTTTATTTATAAGAACAGATTTAAGTAACAAACAATTGCAAGTAAAGTGTTTTTAGGTACAGTAGATATATTTAACAGTAGCATTTTAAGTAAGAGATAATGCAGACATTGAATAAAGTAATCAATGTACAAGTAAAGCACTGCATAGTCTTAATTGTATAAATTAAACATTCATACATTGTTCCTAAAATTAAAGCTACTAAAATTAGCTTTAGTCAAGATCAATATTAATAGTCAAGATCAGTGAGTGATTTTTTTTTTTCTCTTTTGCTTTTGTTGTTTGATTAACATTATAGATTAGACGGAGTAGGAATTAGGGCTGGGCTTTGACAGCCAAATTAGGGCTGGGTTTTCACGATTCGATTCTCATTCACAAGCTTTCGATTCGATTACCAATTCGGGCATTCGATTCAATATCGATTATTTTGGATACATAATAGATAAGGTACATGCCAAATTTTCTCAAGGGAAAAAAAAATCTCAACTAATGCTGTAAAATATACATGCGAGTCAGTTGGCACTACATTATAATATTGAAGGTTAAAATGAACTGATTTGTGTTATACAGCTGCTTAAATTGCTTTTTTTTCTTCTTGTAATGGGAAAAAAGTTTAGCTAAAATTAAGTACAATTATTAGGCTGTTTTTAATATAAGCATTTAAATGGTGGCTGTCATAAAATTTGATGGATTTATTCAAACATAAATAAAACATTAAAGAACGGTAAAAAATTCTAATGAATGGTGCATATATTTAGCAGAATGCTCCTCTATAGTTTATTTTTCTGGCTGACTATCGAGTTTATGGTCACCAAATAAGCTTTCTGAGGTAAATGTGATGTTACATGAATTGTATACAAGTTGTTAAATTGACGTCTTTGTGCGGTTGAAACACTGATTGAGCGATTACATGAGACAGGATACGGATTGTTAAGTTGTACTCTTTCTTTCAACTTACCTTTGGATGTTTAGTCATGCTTATGTTGTGCTGAAACTGGTATTAATATGGAGAAGATGATCATTTCACGTGCGCTACGCGCTGCTGCGTCTGTTGAACTGAGGCGCTACAGCGATCTGTCACTCCACATTAAACAGCGCCAAAACGGCATTTATTGTTTGAATACTGCAATACAATTGACATAAATTGAAATCGGAGACTTTTTCATATTAAAAGTACCAACGCACAATGCTTATTGCGATTTATTGGATGGGAGGTGCCCTTCAATGTTCCATCCATTGACTGAAAACAGGCTAGATTCTTGGGATTTAAGAATCAATAATGTTTCATAAAAATGAGAATCGATTAAAATCGAGATATCAATATTTTTTTTACCCAGCCCTAGTAGAAATTAGATGCTTTCCACTTTAAGAGCTGTACAGATCCAATTTATTGATACACAGGCGTTTTCTTAAAAAAAGCTTTTTGTTGAAGTATTTGTTAACAAATAGTAGAGTATATTTGTGGAAATTTCTAATACCACATTAAGAATAGCCTACATGCCTCCACCCAATACAGAACCAAACCAAAACAAAACAGTGACCTCAAAACCACAATAAGTACCGAACCGAGGGAAAGGGCTACATTCCCATTAAACATTTGGAATGATAATTAATCTAAAAATGATGATGAAATATAAAACTATTGATTTAATGTTTATTATAAGTATAGAAAAATATATTTTGTTTAATGCAGAATATGCAAATGTAAAAATATTTATATGGTTTTGTTGTAAGAGATTAATTCATTTGCCCCCCCCCCCCCCCCCCCCCCCATTGCTTCATTGGAATGGATTGTCGCTAGAGTTCTTTCGTGTGATTTGGTTGTTAAAGTACTTAGATGGTGATTTGAAAGCATTTCTTTGCAGAGTCATAGTTATTGTGGTTGTTTTTTTGTTTGTTTGGTATTAAACCCACGAATTCCACTAAGATTCACATCATGGCTACTGGCAAGTGCAATTCTCTGTGTATTCATTATGTCATGAAAACTAATGTGTTACCTTACATTATTCTGTCACTGTTAGTAAAATCTATGATATACTGTGGCATTACTTTGTATGCAAAGTAGTGTGTTTGGCATTGAAAAGTGCAGTTTTCTCACAGTGTTTGCAAGAGAAGCCAGATGATGCTACATTGTCTTATGTCGTTTAAAACGGATTAGCTTTTTTGTAAAAATGACTGACGGATTTGATTTGTCAGTGTTTTTAAAATTGAGTAAATGACACTTTTCTTAATTTTTTTTTGGTTGATGCATTCTCTCTGTAGGAGCGCATTGGGCTGGAATTCAGTGTCCATTTGTCTTAGCTGCATTCCTGGCCCTCTGTGCTTTTTAAAATCCTGCGGCTTTCACGTTAACCTACCATTAACACTGTGCTACATTTATGATTATCAGCTGCTCATATGTGTGCAGCTCTCCATTTCTCTCCAGCCAGAGTGGCACTTTGCTGTGACTGGCAGATTAATTATGGAGTACATGCATGCATCCCCTGTAGACGGCTGAGCTGGGGAGGTGGGAATCTGCCCTCATGTAAAGCAATGAGACTGGTGCTCGGAGGACACAGCACCCCGGCCAATGTGTATCTGCCAGACCTCGTTACTGGAACAGGGTTACTCCGATGCCTCGAATCTCCCGGTCTGTGCATGCTGCCTTAAAGGAGTCTCTCTGGCAGGCCCGAGATCAGCGCTGGCATCCGACAGGCCAGGATGAGCGGCGGTCTCACTGTGACAAGCCCTGATCTGCTGCAGGCTGTAATAAGCTGAACAATGCGCTCGGCTGGCAGTGTGCGCAGCGGAGCGATAATTGACACATCCTAAAAATGCGAGTAACGACTGGGTTATTAATGCTCTCATCCTGGGGGTGGTTTCAATGCAACCATTAAGCCCTTTAATGGAGAGGGAAGACTGACATTTAAAAACTGTTGCTGTTACCTACTTTTCCATTTAATGAAGATGAGTCTTCAGGCTGGCCGCAGCGAACAATTACAGCACTTCGACATTCAGGCGAAACAATGAGCCGTTGCTATTTTAGTTATTCTTGTTTTCAAAAATAACTCGAGAGCAGTGCCTAGGGCGTTGGAAAAAATGAGGAATCTCCTTTCTACTCTGGGGCAGGTGAGCGTGTTTCCCACCCCTCCCTGTTTTCTCTTTTATGATCGCTAAGACAACACAAGCCTTTCTACACGCCGTAATAATGTTGTTGATGTAGAAGACATGGCCAGAGTTTCGGTTTGGAGTAGAAAAGCCAAGGGCTTGTTACTAGGTTACATCACTGTTGTTGTTTTGAAGCGGTGTGCCAGGTCTTCAGGCGCTGTGGAAGGAGCTCACAGAGAGTGATTCCCCTCTGCCGAAGCCAAGTTACCATCCCCCCAACGGGGCCTTCTCCACCACAAGTCTGCTTACTAATCCACACATCCATGTACACACACGAGTTTGCTCGCGTTTGTTCCGTAATGTAAATATTTATTGTTCACGCTTTGACTCGTAGAAATGGCGTCTGATAGAGCATACGGCGTGCCAAAGCAATTAACGTTCTCTTTTAACACTGTGATCGGATGATATTGAGTTTTGGAAAGAGATTACTCCCAGTAATTGTCGTCTTTGAATTACAGTAGGATCGCATTTGCCTTTGTATATTTTACCTTGAGAATTCTCAAGCATTTTTTAATGCACTCTAAAAGACAATGAATATTAACGCTCAGAGCATTTGCACAGTTTGTGAGTTGTTACTAAACCGTTCTCATTGTTTCAACATGGCCTTGTTAGTAAAATCTACCTTTTGCATATAACTCACATATGCATATACATATATATTAATGTATGTAATTTTATTATTTATTTTATAGACGACATTCAATAATAACACTTTTCAGTACATACTTTTTATGTGCTTTTATATATATTTTTTTTTAATTTAAATTTGGCTTTAATCTAGGAATTTGCTTTAATTTAGGTATTTTAGTACTTATTTTATTTCACTTAAAAAGGCAAAAACAAATAATTAAGCACCTAAAACACTTTGCTCAAATAGCAAATGTGTGTCAAATATAGGTGTGAATCTTCACTTGCTTCACGATTAGATTCAGTTATGATTCAGAGGGTAATGATTTGTTTATAAATGTTAACAATGCTTTACTTTTTTCCCTCTTTTTAAATCTATTTAACAGAAGCATGCATGTAGAATAAATAATACAGAAATATAATCAAATGTAAAAATAATCACTTCATAGTTTTTAATTAATTAATTGCAAATAAATTGATTATTAATTAAAGCTGCAAAAGATATTCAGTCAAGATCAGTCAAGAGTGTTTACCCTTTTCTTTTGTTGTTTGGTTAACATAAATGACCCAGACAGCAGCAGGTTAATGCACAGGTCTAATATAATATTACACATCAGATTTCCCCCCCAATTTTTTTCTGTTCAATTAAGACATAACCAGTTGTATTTACCTGAATGCTCACCAAGACAGATATTGTGAAATAATTCTGTATATCTGTCTATCTACAAGTGCTTTGCTTCCTAAGCACATATGCAACTTTTTTTAATCATATATAAGAAGTGTAGCCTACGGTATTTACAGTAAAACAGTACATTAATATGTATGATAGGCCTATTTAATTGCATTTTGTAAAATATTGATTCTTTTGTGTTAATGCATCAATGCAGAAGTGTTCACATCAGCATCGTAAAAACAATTGCATTCTGCAGCTCTAGTATCAAATGATAAATCATTTTGGCTCAAGTAGTAGTAATCAGTAGTATTTTCTTAATTCAAAGCAGTGACATGCATTTGTTGTAATCAGTTCCCAGGGGGCTACTGACTTCAGTAGACTGAACTGCCTAACTCTGTGGATGTGTGCATAATGGCCACCAGCCATATCCCTTTTCCATGCCAGTTAATGCATGCTCCTCTGCAGCAAGGGCCTGTAACCGAGTCATCTGTGTAGGTGCCACTGTTAATGAGAGGAGATGCAGGCTGCATTTTTCTGCCTGGCACTGCAGAGGTGTGCTAATTACCACAGCAGCGCTCCTGAGAGCAGTGCATTCCTGAGTGATGTGCATGGAGTCAAAATGGCAGCAGCCCTGTAGCAAGTAGGTGGTGCTTGAGACCTGAACCTTTATCTGCAGATTTCATCATTTAGAATTCTTGCAGGGATACTTTTGTGGTTTGTGGGATGGTGATGGGAATATTAAGTGCACAGAATGCCTCATTCTGCATGCATCATTTGGCATTTTTGTAATGTATTACTTTATTAGTCAAAGCCTTAAAATACATTGTGCATTATGCAAGTGGCATGAACAGCCTCACAAATATTAAAATATTTATCCTAAGTCCAAATTAACATTTAATCAGCTTTTTTTTTTTTTGTTATAAGAACTGTTTTATATAAGTGTTTTATACGTTCACCTGAAGTATTTTAGCATTGTTTTGGTCACTCTGACCTTCCCAAAAAAATCTGATGACTTCTTAGTTAAAACTTGATGTGAAAGTTTTGAACTTTGCTTCAGTTATTTTATTGCAGCTTTTTATATCTGATGCTTGTTTGTAGGGCTGTGCAAAAGAAATCGAATGCGATTTTCAAGCGCATTTTGTCAGTAAAGCCGCTTCTGTGATTAGTAGTAAATCTCCAGCACGTGCTCTCAGATGGAGTGGCATTTACTACACAGAGCCGTAGTTCACTGACAAGCTATGCAAAATCGCGTTCATAATCAGCAATGAATCGCCTGCGATTTTGACCGCTATTTTGGCATGAGGCTTGGTCAGGGAACTGCGGGGGAACTGCTGGCCGGCTCCATCTGGAAGAGCCGCTTCTGCGATGTTACTACGTGATGCACAGAAGGCTGGCTTTACTGACGAGATGCGCATGAAAATCGCATTTGATTTTTTTGCACAGCCCTACTTTTTTGATATCCAACTCTTTTATTTTGATCAATATTTCAAAGTTTTTCTGAGCAATTCTGACTCTGCTGCCCACAGTTTTATCTGCTACAGTCAGCTTTGGTGTTTCTTGTGTAGTCTTTACTTTCAAATGCATATATATTCATAATCAACTAGGGCAAAGCTTGCAAATTCTCCTTTATTGAAGACACTGTAATCGCAACATATACATGCCTGTTTTTTTTTTTTTGTTAAATGCGCAATGTCAAGTGTTTGGGTTAAAATGAATTTTGAATGTGTATTGTTTAAAAAAAATTTTTTAAACATTTGAAATAAATGGTTATCATGTAGTTTAATTAAAGGTCATAAATGTTGCATTCATTGTGAAAAATAAGCAAAATTCTGTTTAAAATCGTTTGAGATGACATTAACATGTCACCACAGGATATTAATTAATGCCATCTCTTTTGTATAGATTTTTTTATATAAATGTTGGTAACGTGACTGAAAAACTTCAGATACTGGCTTTAACCATACATTTACATTTATGAATTTGGCAGACAAGTTTTTTTCCAACAGGCAAGTGTGCAAGGCTGTATATTGATGTTCCTACCTTGCCCATTAATTTGGGCTCTGTCTGCCTGGCAGTTTCGTTCAGGTGTGGTTGCGCGTGTTTGTGGCCAACATCAGCAGGTGTGTCGAGTTTGTCAATGCATTTGTTCTACAGTGCTAGTGTGAAAAATCAGATTGGTTGCATGAGAAATTGAAGAGTCCATTGTGTATAGATTTGATTTAATTTAATTAGCAAGTGCCCAAAGGTGCTAATTTCCTGCATGTGAATGGCAAGGATGCTAACTTGCCGAATTTTGAAGTTGTTTGCACTTGCATACTGAGCTGGTATCTAGAGGGGTCCCATCCTTGTGGTGGAAAAAACTCGTTTTAAATAGAGGGCAGGGCCTGACTCCCTTTATGGAAGACGAAGTCTGAAAAAGACATCTGTCATAGCACTGGCCTCACAGACATCGGTCATTTATCAGATTTCGAGGGCTCGGCGGCTCGCTGTTCCCGCCATGTGTAGAGGAATTCCGTCAGGTTCCGCGGAGAGAACCGGGGAGGTATTTTTAAACCGAGGTTTGTCTGATTTATATTTGGGATATCCCCTCGCCTGGTGCCGTTTTTCCAGTCGTGTGGTCATGTTTCCCACAATAAGGATGTTCTGGGTTGCGAACTGTAAGGAGTTATGCCCCCGGAGCCATTGGGACCTATGTAGACTGACGCTTTTGCTACTGGTTTGTGTTGCTGGTCCAGGAGAGGGCAGCGTGGGGGTCGCTAAACACAAGTTTGTGGGCGCGCGTGTGTGGGTGTAGGGGGTGCAGCGCAGCCGACTGGAATGGAGAAGTCTTGCTCAAGACGAGCGACTCCGAGGCCTGTTTACAATGCAGAGAGATGGGAGGAGGGGGAGGGGGGGGGGGAGGGGGAGAGAAATAAAAGGGTGTTTTCTACCCTAGGAAACTGGATTGGTCCATGTGTCACCGTTTCCCCCATTTGGCTGGCAGGGTTGGACTAACAATTCCGCAGCATTTACTCAGTTTGCAGCTCGGATTACAGTTGTGTGAGTCAGCTGCAGGGTGCAGGCCGGAGGTAGGAGGTGGGCCAGACGGCTTGGCTGGTCTGTGCAGCTCAATGTTTTTTTTGTTTTGGTTTGTCTGCAGATCTCCGTCTGTTCTAGAGCTTCTCTCCAAAGAGAAATGCTGCCTGTTTGAATGTGCTAATTAAAATGACATTGGTTCCAGCTGTAGTGGTTCTAACTATTGAAGTGTCAGCGCGCCTCAGAAGCGATCACTCATATCCTGACAGTGTCGGGCAATATAATGATCCCCTCTCTCGCTCTTCTCTGCAGGTTTAGTTTTTGAGTGACGCTGACAAAAACAGTGATCTGAGGGAACCTCTGCGTCGCCGCCACACCGAATCGTCACCCCTCCTTTGCCACCGCCACGTGGACCAGCGTGCGCACCATGACGTGCGTGCTTGGATGAGCGGCTTGTACATCCTGGGACTGGCTGCCACAGCTGACCATGGGGGGGGGGGGCGGGCTGGCCATGTCAGAAAGCTGACACCCGAGACGCTCACGGGTGGGGGGGGGGCGCGGGCATGGCTAAGAAGAGCGCCCTGCTGGACCCCAACACCACACTGGGACCAGATGAGTGGGCAGGGGCAGCAGCACAGAGGACGTGCAAACCACGCGGTACAGCTACGGCCAGCCCATCACGGTTTGGCCATCAACATCTCGCCGGAAAGCATGGTCAGGAAAATGGACACGGGTGTGGGGAGTCGGAGAGTCTAGCCAGTGGGATCTGTGACAACGTGTGTCCCCCCTATTGAACAGTGACTTCCGGCAGCGGGTGGAAGGTAAGGGGCGAGGCGCTGACTGTAAGCGCCAGTTAATTTGTCATTATTTGCTTTCTGCCCGTCAGAGACATTTGCATGCCACACGAGTGACGTCCTTCCTTAAATTTAATCAGTGTACCGAATCAGCCCTGAATTTAGTCAGAGGAGACTGCCAAGGTTAATGTGTGAAATTATTCTCATTTCTTATGCTGTCAAGGCTTTTTTTTTTCTTCATTTCCTCACCAAGGAGCGCTTCGAAAATATAAAAGCAACAGCCACGCTGCTATTTTGCAAAGCGCCATTCAGATGTGTTTATGACCATTAATATTTGACACAGTATCTTGTCTCTCTAGACACAAGAAAATAAAGGCTCTTTTTGGAGACACGTGTGAGAAGGAAGTGTGTTGATATTCACCCAGCCAGATCCAGCCACACAAGCCATAGAAGAGGGAAAAAAGTGCCTTTCATGGCTTGTATTATTCATGCCAGATGCCTTGATAGAAGTCCATTATGTTGGAGAGAGCCATTGCTGTGTCACCATCTCAAGGAGCATATGATATACAGAGATGAAGCCGTGCTGATTGCCTTTTAAAGAGCGGAGATGGAAATTGATATTAGAATGAGCTTTCCAATCAGTTGACATTTATTGGCAATAGAATCGGTAGCACAGCTTTATTGCAGGCAGACAAGATGTACGTGGTTCATATCCGTGCGAGACGCGTCCCCCTGCATGTGTGCGGGTGTGTGTGTGTGTGTGGTGGTGGGTGTGTGCCGTCCGATGCGTCTATGTCTGTGGGGTCGCATATTTTTACAACAACCACCCTGCTTTTGCTCGTGATTTGGTATGGCGACTGTGTGTAGATATAGAGGCAACACATAGTTTGTGTAAGTTTTAAAAATCACCTTAAAATGTTTACAGAGTCAGGTGTTTGTGCCCTTTGATAAGCTAGTAATCAGAAGATAACAAATCAAACATGTGGCTCCATACACTTCCACCCCATTTTGGTGCTGTGTCTAATAGCAGGAGACTGTGTCAATTGCAGTATTTTATCAATCCTATTTCCTTAAGTTTTCTTCCCTCCAGAAGCTTGACGCGTATTTCAAGCTGAAAGATTTGTTATGTTACCGATTTCTTGAGGTGAGTTTTGAGGGTCCGACTGGGGTGTCTTTTCTCACTCGTGGTGTGAAAGCAAGCTGAACCCGTGTGTTGTATGTTTTCTCGGTGTGGCGTAGGAGAACGGGGTGGCTCACACGGGGTGCGGCGTCCGGGGTGGGGGGTAGCGGCTCAGGGTGGAAGGATGGTGGCTGTGGTAGGTTTAAATGTGGCTGGTGGGGGCGTCGTTGCTAGCACCGGTGTGTGAGGGACGGGGTGGTTGTGTGGACCGGGGCAGTGCCGTTGGGGTCGTCGTTGTCGCTGGTTGGCCGCGCGCGTCGGCCCGGGCGGCAGAACGCTTGTGTTACAGCGGTGGGGGGGGCTAGACATAACAAAGTGTGGGCGTTGTCTGGGCGTGTTGTTCACTAGCGAGGGTGTGGGCAGGGCGTGGCGTCGAGTTGGGTGTAGCGGGGCGTGGGGTGTGAGGGGCGCAGGGGTGGGGGGGGGGGGGGGGGGGCGCGGGGCGGGGGGGGGGGGGGGGGCGGGTGGGTGGGGACAGGGGGGGTACACAGTGTGTGATGGCGTCATAGGCCGGGAGAGACGGTGTCTCTGGACGGCGGGCGCGTGCCTCGGGGCCATTTTGCTGGAATGTAGCCTTTTTTCAAAAGCCTCATGGAAAGAGGCGTCCCACCTCTGTTCTCAATGATGGCCACTAATTGCCACATTCCATCTCTATATCATGTATTGTTATAGCTATTATATTGAGGATCTAGCAGTGTTTACAAAGGGCCAAATATGCATTCTGTAGTGTGTTAGCATTCGTTTTAACAGAGTATTGAATAGTTAGGTAATTGGACACAGTTCCTTTGCTTATTTTTATTTACGTAAATATAAGTTGAAGATATAGCTGAAATCAAAGGCACACTGGTCACTCTTTGTGAAAGTGCTTGTGTTTAGATGCATAGTGTGAGACAGACCGAGGCGCTGTGCGATCCTACTATGTGATGTGGAAAATGGCTTTCAGGATATCGCAGCACAAATACATCTCACAGGCAGAAGAGCGTGTACTGATGGGAAAACAGAGCTGGTGTTAAGAATTGTATAACAGCAATACGAGTGTTTCTTTTAATAGACCGGAGAGCGCGAATCTCACTCTGACCGCTGTTGACTATTATTTTAGAGAGATCCTTTGTCTCTGAAGTGCGCACTGCTATATTTGTGCGTTTGCACATATACCGAGCGTGGCTGGGGTGAATGTAGGTCTGTGTGCAGTCATCGCCCTCCATCTCTCCACATCCCCCCTGAGATGTCGGCAGCAGGAATTTACGACCCAGTGCACGCACACGTCTGTTCTCTATGATAATTCTAGCTGTGCTGGAGAGATGAGACTAGGCTAATCCAGGCGGCGGCAACTCATTTAGTCATCTCAATAGAACTCCATTAGCCAACGCTTTTAAGAAATATCAATAAGTGCTGTCAATAAGAATAGATCATTCATCAAGGTCAAAAAATATTAACACTGTATTAGGGGAGAAAGATATGCAGCTTGAGATTAATTTTAGCACATTCTGTCTGCAATATTATGAAACCGGTTACTCTAGAGTTGAGTTGTCACCAGGGTTAGAAATTAACTTTTTTTTTTTGCCCACAAGCCACAGTGGATAGTTTAATGCAGAATTTTACTAACCGCTTAAGGGGGTTTAAATTATCTTTTTTACTAGCGTTTTTTTTAAATGTGTCTATATAAAATAACTCCCCATGATGTGAAATTGAACAGATTATTTGTCTTTTAAAATAACTTTTTTTTTTTTGCTTTCTCACTGTCTCATTGGCTTTGTAAGGGGACTCTTTGGATTTTTATAAGCTACCGCAGTGTGTGGGACTTCTATTCCTATACACTACTGGTTAAAAGGTTGGGGTCATTAAGATTAAATTTTTTTTTAAAGAAATTAATATTTTTATTCCTCAAAGAATACATCACATTAATCAAAAGTGACAAAGATATTTTTAATATTACAAAAGATTTCAATTTCATGTAAATGGCCGTTTGAATTTTATATTCATCAAACAATATTGTATTGACCAAAGTACTGGTACTTTTGAAATCGTTAGTATAGAGTTTTTTTGTAGCTTATAACATTGAGGAATGTTTTGGAATGCTAAAATTAATACGATATAGCTACTTTTTCAGCACAACATTTTTACTGCAGGCAGGTTTATATCACAATCCCGCAGTGATTTGAATTAAAGATCAAATTCTTGTATATTATTTGTATCAAACAATCTAGTATCACTGCCTCGGAACAGCAGGGTGGTGTTCAATTATGTAGCCACAACATAGATTCAAGATATTGCTTTGACTGTCACCACAAGAAATAATACTTCATCCCTTTTGAAAGCTCTTATGTAATATACTCGTCTTTGTCCGGTTCTCATAATCCCAATTATCTGCATGCAAGATACCTCAGTGTAAAGAATAAAAGAGCAAATGAGATTAATTTGCCGTCTATTGGGTTGAGAGGCTCACTGTTCCCAGTCAAACCCACTTTTCACTGGTGAGATGTTTAATGCTGTCAAGATGCTTAGCACCCGTCACCATATGAGTTTATGCATTTGACACTGAAAGCTGCTTCTGGTGAAGCGAAAGCCATCGCAACCCACCTGATCCGAGCGTTCCAGCATCCTCATCCCGTTTGACCTTAGAGCACTTATATAGAAGCTGTAACAGAGTGCAACCAGGCTAAACCTCATTTTAAAAGTATTAAATGTATGGATGTTAGAGGATTATGGAGGACCCAAGCCATGCGAAAGCTCTTGTTATCCTCCCGAGAATTTTCAATCTCTGTTTACACAACAGGTTTGTAATCCGGCCACAGAGCAGGCCGTAATCTGATCAGGCACTCAGAAAACGTGTGGCGCTAGGAGATGTGACAACACGGCCTGCTTATGATGGCTTTGTCATGGCTGCTGCTCCTCAGAATTCACAATGCGGTTCTGGCATTTTCTCGCCTAATTGCTCCCTAATGATTTACCAGCTGTGCTTCGGGAACGCCGGGTGACTTTTCAGGCCATCGCTCTACCCGCTTTCGAACCCAAAGTCTGAATCTCATTGTGCTTCAGATGGCTTGTCTGAAGCGCCGCCGAAAATCCCAAGCAGTTCTCGCATCTTAACCAGTTTAAATATGCTTGAAATGTTTGTTCTTGAATCTCTTCCATCGCTACCGGCATGATATTCTCGCGTTTCCACACCTGCATGCAGGCGAAAAAGTGTGCAAATGCTTAATTCCTCACAAACGCCATAGCCACTGATGCTCCAAAGCTGCCTGCTCTAATGGATAAATGCATTTGGCGAGTTTGAGTCTTGCCCTGTTTAAAAACGCTGTTGGCACTTGTGGAGTGTCCGGACCTTCTTTGATCTCATTATGAAATGCAAATGCTCACCAACCTAAACAGATCAAAGGTTGCACCCGCTGCTGGGCAGCCCAACATAATAATGGAAGCCAGGGGCGATTTACCGTTTTTTCCCTAATAAGTGATTTGGGGGACTGCTTCACCCCCCCAGGGCGTTATTTACTTGCGAGCCGGGAACATTATCTCTTAAGTAACTCAACGGCCCAAATCCCAGCTCCCCTTGCTTTTATTTAAATGTGGAAGCACAGGTATTGCACTCATCATATCTCTCGACTCAGGCTTGGTGTGCAGGGTTTGGAATATTAAGATGTAAAATTGCTTCAGTGCACTCTGATTTTCAGTTTAATCCTCCAGACAGGATCATTACGCGGTCGGCCATTTCATTTTTAAACGTCCTCCTGATATTAAATTATTAAAATGCTAAGATAAAAGTTGTTTGTATGTTTTTTCTGCCAACTTTTTCTAAAAATATATATACCTTACAGTACATCAGATTTGAAAATCTAGTGTGCAGTTATTAGGTCTGTGTTGTTGCATATATTTAGTTTGCAGCCTCTGTGGTTTTTAATTGTGGCAGCAACAGAAGTGGCTGTGTCGGTGGTGGGAATGGTGGTGATTCATGCCGTAGCCAGTTTGATCCTGCTGTGTGGCTGGCTCCCGTGTCAGGAAGCTCCCGCCTGGCCGCCCACCCACCAGCCTCACCTTGCCCCATCCCACTCGTACCCCGCCGCTCAACACAGAGTAGGTGGGCAGAAAGCATAGCGGCTCACCAGGTGGAGCTGGCAGAGAGGGCACTCGCAACACCTCGCAAAGCATGGAGTTGACTTAGGAAGTGCTTTTGGAAGAAACTGACATCTTGAATCACGTTAACCAGTACTGCTGTAGCCATGTAACCGGTCTTGATCTACTCTTTTGTTTTCGTTTTTATTTAAGGGAAGTACTACTTTTGAGCAGATACGTCAACCAACTAGTTAGGTACTCAAGGGAGAGATTGCTAGTCTGTGTACATTACTGTTTGGCATCAGAAAGAAGTTGTGCAATTTAAAATATATTTTAGTATTTAATTTACTCCTGCGATTGCAAAGCTTAATTTTCAGTATCTGTTACTCCAGTCTTCAGTGTCACATGATCCTTCAGAAATCTGAGTTGGTTCTCAGAAGCTTTTCTTATCATAATCAGTGTTGAAAACAGTTGTGCTGCTTAATATATTTGTGAAAACCAATTTTCAGGATTTCATGAATAATTTCATGAAGCATTTATGTGAAATATAAATTTTTGTCATTTTTGGTTAATTTAATGCATCCTTGCTGAATAAAAGTAAACATATATATTGTAAGATATATCTTGTGGGTAAACTTACAGACAACAAGAAGCCCATCCCTACTGTGCATGTAAGTGTATACTTCCCCCACTAAACATCAATCATTTGTCCTTCATTGATTGATTCAACCCCATCTACGGTGATAATGAGGCCTGTTACACAAAGTCAATACCTGACATGGAACATTTAATGCTGAGTAAACTGTGTGAAATGTCGGCCTCTTTAGCATTTCTTACTGCTTGTATAATAGCAGCTGCCTTTCCATCAGACATTTTGGGGTTAAAAACAATCTTCAACCAAACTGACCTGAATGTGTTTTTGAATGTGATAAAAGAAAACAAAACACCTAAATGTTGGCCCAATAAGCTGTGTGCTTAACATTGTGATTTTTGTATTAGACATTCGAGGGCATGCTTTATTTTGAATATAGTCACAGCTGAAGAAGGGGATGCCCTTCCTCTCATACCTTACATTTTAAATTTCTCTTTTTGTTTCTATCTACATACATTTTTGCTCCTCCCCCACAGCAATTAATTGCCTTGTTCAGCTTAAGATACTTGTTTTTGCTTTTTCCGTAATCCACTTTTCAAAATAAATAGGAAAAAAAAACAAAAAACTTCAGTACGGTTATCATGCCAGCCTTTAAACAAGTCAGCAGCTTCCCTTATTCTGGCGAGGATGCCCGGCTCTTTATTAATTGAGGCTGGGATGACCTGAACATGGCCTCTCATCGCTGCTGTGATTTGGCCCCAAGAGAGAGGCGCTGAGCCATGATGAATTTGCGCATGCTATAAATAGAGTCTGGTCCTTGGAATCCGCCTTTAACTCCGAATCTACTCTCTGAAATCTGCTTAAGCTGGAGTTGGACTGTCTGTCGCTGCCGCTGGCATTATACAAAGAAGAAAAAAATGAAATAGAAATTTTCATAAACGGTTGTGCAGTTCACTTTGAAAAGGTTTTCTTCATCTATGATTTTTAATTAATTGTTTGTGATTCTCCTCTTCTCTCTTTTGGGACTCCATGTCATTGTTTTGAAATAATATATTGTGTCTATAATTGAAGTAAATCTGGAGTTTATATAGATCTGATGTTGTTTTCTGGAAATGCTGAAATTTTTATATTTTATTGCATAGACCTCTTCTAAGATAAGCATGTTTTCATTTCTGTATAAAAATTAATTTTGTACAACTTCTAAAAAACATTTAAATATGATCAACACACAATGTAATATAAATTAATATATATTATATATTAGGGATGTGCATCTCCATGACTGAGATATGCATCTCGATGCATAGCCAACGATACGATACACTAAAGATACATATGAAGCAGCTACCGATGCGATGCTAAATGGTTGAGCATGAAGACCCAGTGTAACAGCGGATTTAACTGATCTAGACATTTGCGTGAGGAGCACCTCTTCCAGAACGAAGGCAGATGCTGCACAGCCATACACAATAGTACTTGCGATTTGAAGTAATTATCCATAAGCTGCCCATTTACTTTGCTTACTCTTTAGCAAACCTGACCCTTCTTGTCAATTCTTTTTTTTGAAGACTCGAATTTAAAGATTAAGCAGGCCTGCCAAGGCATTACCAGTACAATGCTGAGTTTTAACAAAAGGAAATGTGCCATGGCAGAAATATTTCATCTCATTTTATGCCCATCTGACATGGTTTTAGCAGGCAGGAGCTGCAGACAGAGTGGCACCGTGTGTGTGGTGTCACTGAGGATATGGCACACTGCCCAGGGACTTCACATAGAGCTCCCACATCGAAAATGTCATTGAGCTCCATGCTTTTAGTATCTGGGTTTTGGGTGACTTTGGTTTGTCTGTGATGGTAGCTGGGGAGGCCAGGACTTTGAGGTCTAATGAGTTAGACCGGGCTTTTTTGATCCTGTTCCTGTTTTTTTCCTCCCTCCTTTGACTTAAATTCCCGCTAGGAAATGGCAGAAATTACAAGATCTCTGCTTCAAAGCAATGTGTGTATTTTGGATTATTTATTTAATTTTTGCCAGAAACCCAATTTCTGCAATCATCTTGAGATTAGAAAATGCACTTCACATGCCTGGTATCATCATTAGTTTGTCGCAACAGTATTTATGTATCCACAGGCGCCGTGTCCTTACAGAATTCACTCTTTGTGAATGACAGTGCCTCCTAGCAGTAGAGCACAACCAATGATGGATGAGATGCCAGAAATCAACGCTGTCTTCCCATCCCATAGCCATTGACAGGCAAAACTCCAGCATCTTTGCATCACTCTGGATAATCGCAGGTCATAGCAGCCATGGATATGACACATTAATTCCTCACTGACAATTGCCTATTCATCAGTGTCAGCACTCTCAATACACTTCTTCCATTCTAATTTATTGAAGAAAACTTTGGAAAAATGCATGTACAGTACCCCAAAAAATGTTTGGCCACCACATTCATATTGAAGAACTGTAATTGTATTATAGATTGCAAAACATCAAACTAAGTGGAACTTAAAAAGAATACAAGCACATGTTATAAGTAAAACATTTCAAAAAGAGACCCGTTTTAAATTCTAAAAGAGTAGATGTAATGGCAATAATATACGATCCTTTATCCGTTTTAAGTGTTCAAATACTTTTATGGCCCTGAAAAGTCTTGATGAGCTATACAACCAGGCTGTGTAGGCAGTCGCCTTTCATTTCAAGGTGACGTGGGCCGCCTGTAGCAGTGGAGAGTCTAGTCAGCAGGCAGAGAGATGGGCAGAGCTACTACTGCTGGTTGCCGCCCCTCTAGCCTCTGTCCTCCTTATCAGGGCCAGCTGGCTGCAAGGCCACAACCTCTCACTGCCGACTAATTGCCTCTGAATTAGACAATTAATGTGGCCTTGTAGAGGGTGTCTGACTAGAGGGACGGCGGTGAGCAGAAGGGTACCCGGCCTCTTCAGACCTCAGCAATGTTTTATTTATGGGTCGTTGTGCTTGACAGTTTTACATTAACTTTGCTAATGGACTGTATAGGGGGGTTGTGACTTTTGGATCTGTGTTAAGTTGAATACAATTGGGGAAACTTGGGTATTTTTTCCCCCTCCCTTCTGTGTCAAAGCACAAAGAATCTGCTATTCTCTCTTCTCAACTGCAGTTTAAAGGAGAGCGTTGCCTGAAGGGAAAGCCGGTGTACGAGCTTCAGATGGATAAAGGTGTAAAAGACGGGTCCCTGTCCACCCTCGGCACCCTCTTCGCCGCTTCTGCTGTGCGTTTCGGTTGATTGATTGACTGCCTCTGTTGTGTGAGGGATTGTTGTCACTCCGCAGTCGTAGATTAATGCTGAGTTTCCCTTGGGTTTGCCAAAACCGCCTCTCCGAAGTGCTTTTTTTAGCCCTTTCCTGGAAGCGAGCAGTGCCGTGGCACCACTGTTGAAGCCTCTAGCAGATCGATTATGTTTTCAAAGAGCCTAATTGTCAACATTGACTTGAACAGTTGTGTTCCGTTGATCTGCTCGTGCTGATTGTAGGCCACTAGCACAATGAAGTGTTCACATAACAGCCCCTGTCTTACAGTAGTGTTGAGAGATCGGGCTGCATTGTGCATATGGGAACTGGATTGTCACCTCTGCTCCCCTCATTAGCTCCATTGGCTGTAGTAGTGGTTATTGACTGGATGGAGCTTTAAGCACCTGTAATATTAATGGCGGCTCTCCCAGCTGCGATGGATGAGTGCTGTGTTTGCTAGTGGTGCTGAGGACGCTCTTCTCTCTGCGCTTCATCCGCCACTTGTGCGCAGTGGCCGTTCCAAACTCAGGGTTTGCTGGTGACCCTCACATATTCAGTCCTGTTCCCATTTTGTTAACTGTTAAATCTGAAGCACCAGTGAATATTTGTTTGTTTTTTTATATATATATATTATATATGATATAAGTGGAGCATACGAGAAGTGGAGATAAAATAAAAGATACTGTGTGATATTGCAATACATTTGTCACAATATGAAATTGGTATATGGTTTCCCTCGTTTTTTTTTTTTACATTCGAGGACTCGTAGCTGTTCAAAAGTTTGGTGTCGTAAGGGTTAGGATTTGCATTAAGGAATGCATTAAAATGATCAATAGTGACATTCATTTAAAATGATTTTCATAATGTAGGCCTAATACAAGATTGTTATAATGGTACAAAAGGTTAGTATTTCAAATGCTGTTCTTTTAAACTGTCTATTTATCAAAATATTCTGAGAAATATATATCACGGTTTTTACAGATTATTAAGCAGCACAAATGTTTTCAACATTGATAATAAGAAATGGTACTTGAACACCAAATCAGCATATTAGAATCATTTTTGAATGATCATGTGACACTGAACACTGGAGTAATGGCTTCTGAAAATTCAGCTTTGCCATCACAGGAATAAATTACATTTTAATATATATCAAAATTGAAAACAAAAGTTTTTACATTTTTAATAATTTTACAAAATTACTGTTTATTTTTTGTAAAATAAATGCAACCTTGATGAGTATAAGAGACTCCTTTCAAAAACAATCAAAAATCTTACAAGCTTTGTGCCATGTTTATCACTCATGTAGAGTGCATTTTGAATTTTTAATGTATTTCAGCAAAAACCAATAGTTTACATACTTAAAATTATCAACATATGACTTTTAAAAACAGTATCTTGGGTTATACCAAAAGATATTTAAAAAATCAGATTGTAATTCTTTGTCTGTCGGCGCCTAAGAAACTCTTGCATCTTGACACTAGTATTATGATAATGTTCTATTATGAATTTCCCGGTGGTTCCTACTGCCAGCTAGATATAAATCCTCATAGTCCACATACATAAACAGTTGCTGATTCTCCAAATGTAATATCACAGCATGGACCCAAACCTAAATTAGTCTGTTGACATTGGAATTTAAAGAATTTGTTTAATGATGTCTTGTCTGGAACTAGTTAATTTAATGGTTTTTGTAATGAAATGAAGGTAAAGTCTTTCTGAATGTATTATTTCTATTGTAAGTACTACATGTAAGGTCATTTAAATGCCTTAATGTTCTTCCATCAGGGGAGATTCGTAAAATATTTAACCAAAAAAACCTTTTGTCACATCTAGATTTTCACCCATTACCCTGATTTCACTCACATGATTTATGAGTGTCTGTTTGTTTTAACGTTTTAACAAGAGAAAAACCTAAAGTTTTCGTGCAGAGTTGTGTTTGTAGAAAGAGATGGTTTTTGATAGTTCTTTGCCTATTGTAAACTGTAAAAAGTGTATGACAGACCTTCAGGAGATATTTTAAATTACATAAGTCCTTATGGAGAGAGGAATATGTTGTTTACTTACTAGGCTATGTATAAAATAATATAGTGTCTCTTTATTTAAAAAGGTAGTAAACAACCCTTAACATACCACAAATTGGACAGACTGCTCACTAACCACTTGCAGTTTGCTAACCCCCCCCCCCCCCCCCCAGCATTAATATCATCTGCTCTCTGCACAACTGTCTTCTCGTTTTCTTCCTCGTAGCCCTGATTATAAAGGGACTTCTCCCACGCAGCTCCTTAACCCTGTGTTTTATCTGTTGGCATGGACCTAAATTATAACATTTACATGATTTTTCTCTTCCCACCAATCCGTGTGGCACGGAAAGGCGACAGCTGTATCTTCCGCTTATATGGTAGACAAGAAGTAATGCACAAGTGTTTTGAACTCAGTATGCCGAGTAGCTTTCACTCCACTCTTAGACAAACACTGTTTCTTTCTTTTTTATTTTTCCCTGTGTCTCTGTCTGACAGCAGTTTTGAGGCTGTGCTGAATAAGGCCCAAAGTGCCATTGTCAGTGGCTGTTGCAAGATGCCTTTCTGAGCCGGCTGATAATTAAGAGGAGAGCCTGACAAATGGCTCTCATCAGATCGCTCATCTGGAACTGAGAGGACACAAAGGCTTTCAGGGAGGATAAACTGGGAGACGTCACTTTGCTTTGCAATCTTTCATAACCTTCTGCGGCTCTTCCGAGCAGAGCGGAGCAAAGAGCTCTCTCTTTAAAACTCAGCGCAGCTATGCCACACATAAGTGCTAAGTTCTCTGTCTGTCTCGGTGAGATATTCCTGATTTTTACTGGACTAATACACATGGCTTTTGTGTTATGTACCACCACCAGTTAGGCGTTACTGGATTACTTGCCTATTTAGAAATGTTTTTATTGTGGTGTAAAATTATTTTGTGCTTTTGTGAGACGTTTCTTACCTCTTGTTCTAGAGTTATGTGTTATAGAAAGATGTACATTATGTCCAGATCACTTGCATCAGAACCTGAAGCAAAGAACATTATTCATGTTGGGAAATGAGAATGCATGTCAAGTCAAGTAACCTTTATTTATTTAGCGCTTTTAACAATACAGATTGTGTCAAAGCAACTGAACAGCATTAATTAGGAAAATAGTGTGTCAATAATGCAAAATGACAATAGTAAACACTCATTTTTCAGTTAAAGACAGTTCATCATTCAATTCAGTGATGTCATCATCCAGCTCAGTTCAGTTTAAATAGTATCTTTGCAATCATTTGCAATCAAGTCAACGATATCGCTGGAAATGAAGTGTCCCCAACTAAGCAAGCCTGAGGCGGCAAGGAACCAAAACTCCATCGGTGACAGAATGGAGAAAAAACCTTGGGAGAAACCAGGCTCAGTCGGGGGGCCAGTTCTCCTCTGACCAGACGAAACCAGCAGTTCAATTCCAGGCTGCAGCAATGTCACATTGTGCAGAGGGCTCATCTGGTCCTGTGGTCTTGTCCCGGTGGCCGTCTGAGACAAGGTCTTTACAGGGGATCTGTATCTGGGGCTCATCTAATTGTCCTGGTCTCCGCTGTCTTTCAGGACTGTGGAGGTCCTTCCTAGGTGCTGATCCACCATCTGGTCTGAATACGTACTGGATCAAGTACATCGGGTGTTATGAGAAGTGTTCCCGGTTCCGGTTGACCTAATGAATGCAGCCTAAAAATCCTTTAACGGACTTGAATATTAGAAGCGTATTAGTGTGTTATTTGTAAGCCAGGTTAAAGAGATGGGTTTTTAATCTAGATTTAAACTGCAAGAGTTTGTCTGCCTCCCGAACAATGTTAGGTCGGTTATTCCAGAGGTTGGGAGCTAAATAGTCAAGTCAAGTTTATTTGTACAGCGCTTTTCACCATACAAATCATTGCAAAGCAACTTTACAGCCAATTTAGTTTCTACAATATTTAGTGGTAGTTTATCAGTGGTGACTGTCAGTTAATGTACATATGGCAGAAATGTACGGAAAAATCAATTTAAGACGTAATAAAACAGACGATGATTAATATTAACAGCAATTATTATATGATTGCATCAAACTTATAGCAATATGTGGTAGTTATGTATGTTGTTTCAGGGTTGGCATCATCTGGGGTCCTCTGAGGGGTTGCATCATCTCTTCACGGGTGTTCTGGGTCTAGACTGAAGCTTGTGTAAATCCTACATCCCGTGGCAAAAAACAGAGAAACAAATAGAGACATAATTAGCGTAGCTGCTGTTCCAACCAAGCAAAATTGATTTGTTTAACCCAAACTAAAGAATAATAATGTGCATTTGATCAGATATAACTGCAGTAAAAGATTATGAGATGCATTATTTGAATGCTTGGCCAAAGAAATGTGTCTTTTAATCTAGATTTTAAACAGAGAGAGTGTGTCTGAACCCAAACGTTATCAGGAAGGCTATTCCAGAGTTTGGGAGCCAAATGCGAAAAAGCTCTACCTCCTTTAGTGGAATTTGATATCCTAGGTACTACTAAAAGTCCAGAGTTTTACGACCTTAGGGAGCGTGATGGATTGTAGCGTAATAGAAGACTAGTCAGGTACGCATGAGCTAAACCATTTAGGGCCTTAAAAGTAAGTAGTAATATTTTGTAACTGATACAGAACTTAATAGGTAGCCAGTGCAGAGAATGTAAAATTGGGGTAATATGGTCATATTTTCTTGACCTGGTAAGGACTCAAGCCTCTGTATTTTTGGCTACCTGTAGTTTGTTTATTGAGGATGCAGGACAACCAGCTAACAGTGCATTACAGTAGTCCAGTCTAGAGGTCATGAATGCCTGAACTAGCTTTTCTGCATCAGAAACAGGTATCATGTTTCGTAACTTGCAATGTTTCTAAGATGGAAGAATGCAGTTTTTGTAACATGGGAAATATGATTTTTCAAAAGACAAGTTGCTATCTAATTTAACACCCAGATTTTTGACTGTAGAGAAGTAACCGTACATCCGTCTAGTTGCAAAGTGTAATCCAAGAGATTCTGTGTACTGACTTTTGGTCCAATAAGTAATATCTCGTGTCTGATCCGATTATATGAGAACATTATTTGGCTCCATCTTTTAAATTTTTAAACACTTTGTTTAGCTTAGATATGTAGAAGTTTCATCTTTCTTTTGAGATATATATTTAGTATCATCGCATAACAGTTGGAAACAATCCCGGATTTTAATAATATTACCAAGGTGGTGTCCCAAATGTTATTCGAAAATACCAAGAGGACCTATTACAGTCCCTTGTGGCACTCCATATTTTATTTTACTGGTGATAATTGAGATGACGCCATTTAAATGAACAAGGTGGTAGCAATCAGACAAGTAGGATCTAAACCATTTTAAAGCCTGCCCTTGAATGCCTGTATAGTTTTGTAATTGATCTATGAGTATGTTATGATCTTGTGTCGAATGCAATACTAAGATCAAGTAAAACTAGTAATGAGACACAGCCTTGGTCTGACGCCAGAAGCAAGTCATTTGTAATTTTAACAAACGCAGTTTCTGTGCTATGGTGGGGCCATTCTTCATAGAGATAATTTTTTTGCTGAAGGAAGGAGCACAATTGAGCAGACAACTTTTTCTAAAATTTTAGACATTAAAGGAAGATTTGAGATGGGTCTGTATTTGCCAGTTCACTAGGATCTAGTTGTGGTTTCTTAATATAAGGTTTAATAACCGCCTGCTTGAATGGTTTTTGGGATGTGACCTAAAGACAACGACGAGTTAATAATATTGAGAAGCGGTTCTTCTGCTACAGGTAACAACTCTTTTAGTAATTTAGTGGGTACAGGATCTAACAGGCATGTTGTTGTTTTAGATGCAGTGATAAGTTTATTTTAGCTCTTCCTGTCCTATAGTTGTAAAGCACTGCAGTTTATCTTTTGGTGCGATAAATTAAGCTGAAGTATTATATGCTGTAGAATATACATTTGTTATTGTATTTTTGATGTTATCTATTTTATCAGTGAAGGAATTCATAGTCATTACTTTTAAACTGTGAGGGAATATTTAGATTGGTTGGCGTCTGGTTATTTATTAATCTAGCCATTGTGCTAAATAAAAACCTTGGATTGTTTTGGTTTTCTATGAGTTTGTGGATATGCTCGGCCATGGCAGCTTTTAGAGCCTTTCTATAGCTGGACATACTGTTTTTCCTCGCAATTCTAAAAACTTCCAAGTTAGATTTTCTCCATTTGAGCTCAAGACTTCGAGTTTCTTTCTTGATAGAATGGGTATTATTGTTGTACCATGGCGCAGTACGTTTTTTTCTCTAACCTTTTTCAGTTTGATGGGGCAACAGCTTCTAATGTATTAGAGAAGATAGTGCCAATGTTGCTAGTTATTTCGTCTAGTTCATGTGTACTTATTGGTACACAGAGCAGTTGAGATAAATCAGGCAGGTTATTTGTGAATCTGTCTTTGGTGGCTGGAACAATTGTTCTGCCCGGACGATAACGCGGAGCTATATAGTTAATATCAGTAATACGCAGAGCATGGACGATACAAGGAAATGGTCAGTAGCATCATCGCTTTGAGGTACGATATCTTTATCAGTAAGATCGATTCCATGCGATATAATTGAATCTAGCGTGTGATTAAAACGATGAGTGGGCCCCGTGATGTTTTGCTTGACTCCAAAAGAGTTGATTAGGCCAGTAAACGCAAGTCCTAATGCATCATTGTATTATCAACGTGAATGTTAAAATCTCCGACAGTTAGCGCTTTATCAACAGTAACCAATAGGTCTGAGAGGAAATCTGCAAATTATTTTAGCAAATTCTTTTAGGAAATCTGCATGTGTGTAATTTCTTTTTGTCAGCAGGGAATTTCGTAGAGGAAGTTAGCTGATTATTTACAATATTGTCCCAAAAGTTTAGGGTCACTATCGAATCATTCAATTTGCTGCGATTTGGTGCGCAGAAAAAAACATTATTATTATCAAGTTGAAACATGAGTACAAGAAATTCGTTTATTGAAGTCCGTCAAACCTCTTTACGCCATTTGGCTTAATTTATTTCCAATCATTGTGTAATAAAATTCCTTCTAAATAAAGTACTGATTCCAAACTTTTGAATTGTATACTTGTATACTATCGGATACTTAAGGTCAGGAATCGGATACTTGTTGTCAAATTAAAATTTCGATTCCGCCTATCGATTCCTATGCGCTTTTTTTTCTCTTCATCTGTGAGGACAGATCCCTGCCAGGACCTTGCTCACTAATCTAAGCACTCCAAAGTTTGGCTACATTTACGATCAGAAGCCAAAAAAAGCTAAGTATAATATCTTTTTTAGCTGTTTAAACAAGGACAGAGCACTTTAATTTAATAGATCGTTAAAGATCGCGAACACGATTCAAACACCAACGTGATTCTATTCCTAAATTACAATGATCCGTCTGTTTCATTCCTCAGCCTTTGACGTGTGCTATCAATGTTGTGATCACTTGATTCATCCGTGCAGCGTACGATCACACCAGTGTGATTTGAACATTTAAATCAGCGTTCGTGCTGCCATTGACCTAAAGAGAGCAGCTGTCATCTGTCATGAATGAAATGGCTTCACAGTCTTTTCAGCCACACAGTATCATTATTTCTGTTACAAATAGTATGTGCGCGGTGACTATTTGACTGTCATTTCAAGGAAAGTTTTGTATCCGACTAGTCGACTAGTCTAAAAGCAAGAAACCCCCAAAAGATGGTAAGAAAAAAAACTCTGTGCGTTCATGTAGCATAGCCTATATTTGAAATACTTAATCTATGAATCACACTGTCAAATCCCTCAATGAATTCCGCTTGCCGCACACTTGCCTCGCGTTATCATCATTTCATTTTAGGTGGTCGTTAAAAAGAAATAAAAGAAGAGCATACACTCAACGTCGGTCAAAGCATAACTTATTTATTCAAATCAGCTGTGGAAATGCAGAACAATGAAAAATCAATCAATAGCCTGACAGAATTCTTAATCTTCATATAACGTTAGCCAACATATTAAAACAAGTCAAAAACAATAGGAAGGTTTATCAAGAAATAGCATTAAAACGTCTTTTAAAAACATACTTCGTGTAGGCTATATCGTCTAAAAACAAAATAATGCAACAATGCCCATTTTACTTACTCAGACCATGCGTTATTTGTTCAGTGAAATTATCAATGTGGTCTGGTGAAAGACGGGACCTGAGGCGATTAACAATAAAATTCCTGCACTTGAAAAAATGCGCTCGGCAGGAACTGAAGTCGCAGGCACGCAGAGATAACGAAAAGCAAGCCGATAGAGTTTCAGAAAGCGCCTGGACATCCCGCACCACCACCGAAGTGGGTCTTCGTTAGAGGAATAGACGGCGCGGATGGGATCGCAGCACCGACGGGTTGTAGTGAATGACGTGATTGACATTTGCTGGCTTTGGCCAGCCTCTAAGCTAACGCCTACGTGCCTGTATTGAATATGATTACGCATTGCTCCAGTAGAGTTATTGTAAGACAATTTGACATTACACAGTTTACTCAAAACTTTTCAGTTTCCTTCTAATTCAAAATAATCCCACACCTTCTCATCTTTCGCGTGGCCATTTTTGAACTCCCCACAACTGACACGAAGAAAACGCATGTGAGGTCTGAGGTAAAAATGTAGTTTCCGCCCACAAACTTTTTAAAATAATGTATTATTTTAACTTGTTATTTAAAATGTTTTAAATGCAATGTTAAAATGATGGTAATTTGAATGATAAAATCATGTTTTTCTTTTTTTTCTGTCGTGTAATCGACTATTGTTTTCAGTGTCGACTAGTAGGAGCTGTACCGTTTAGTCGACTAGACCCGCACATCCCTAGTTACAAACCTTCAAATCACAGAAGTACTGGGATAAAAGTTTATAGGTGAAATATAAACTGTGTGTATGATGTGTATGGTAGCAATTAAAATAGAGTAAATCACCTTTTGAAAGTAATTTGACACTTCAAATGAAGATTATTGATTTCATTGTTACTCGTAGTCCAACCGATATATCGCCTCTGCCGATATTTGGCATTTTTTAAATATCAGCATCGGCCGATAAGTTTTCCTGTTTGGCCGATGCGTTCGAGCTGGACTTTTATGTATGACGGACTTGAGAACGGCAGCCAGCCTGAGCACACAGTGCTCACATTCTCCCTCTTGTTCGCTGTTGCCGTTAACAGTTCTGTCTAATATGGACAGAAATCTGTCTTAATAATCAGATAGAACGGTTAAACAAAGGAATTAAAATGTATACAAAAAGTATTATTATGATTGCTTTTATATTATTAGTAATTGAAAGGCAAACATTATAATACTTTCTAGTTTGCCGTTAGCATTCAGCAAATATGCATTAATATCATTTAAACACATCTTTGAATGACTAATGAACATTTAATTTCACAAACCTTGCAAACTTAGTTGAATCCAGCTATGAGATCTTATGAAGTGTGCATTTGTATCCTGCACGATCGCGTGTTCTCTGCATGACGGTCAATCCGTGTGAGTTGAATGCTGACAGGAGGAGAGTTCAGCTTCACTGGAGACGCGCGATCGACAAACTCGTGATTTCAAATTATGCTGCGCTTTAAGCATTTGCCCACTGTCATATTCATCTCATTTTCACTGTGTTCTGTGTGTAAAATTACTGTTACCTTGGCTTTATTTGAAAAAAATTGATTCCCAATGCACACAAACTTCCCAGATTACTTAGTTTTTGGTTACAGTGTTTACTTCCTTTTTTTTTTATTATATTTTTTATTAAATATTTATTTATTTATTTGTGAAAATACTTTGTCATCTAAAGTATAAGTACGTTTAATTTTACAAATTTATTTTTTAATCCATTTTCAAATGATTTCAAATATCTTAAATATTAAATAAAATGATATTGGCTTTATATCGTCCATCGGCCACCCTGCTTTCCAAGATACCGGCATCGGCCGTCAAAAAAACAATATCGGTCGACCACTAATGTTACGCCAGTAGGTGGCAAAAAGGGGCTGTTAAAATGTATTTGTATTTGAATCATACAAGAGATTTGTTCAAGAACGCTGATTCATCCAGTAAAGAAACTAGTACATCTTGAGTGAGTCATTTAATCTTACTTTTTATTACTTTGTTAGTTTCTTTGTTTTTCTTCAAATCCTGAGAGAACCAAACCTTCCATTGGGAAAAAAAAACTCAGAATCATGCAGTCGATTTTGCACTCAACAGCTCTAAAGAGTCCCGTTTTTATGTAGCCTTGAATTTTGTCATGGTATCAGCTCCCATAAATAGTTTTGGCAAAAAAGCGACACGGCTAAAGTTTGATATCTTATTTAATCACATTGGAATCGACCTGGGAATCGAAAAGAATAATCTATAAGCAAATCGGAATCTGATTAATAAATTCAACCGATACACAACCCTACCAGACCGTGGTCCAAAGTGGCCACTTGAAAACTGGTTAACTTATATGATACTTTTGGCACAATTACTTCTTGCTTTGATTTTACTTTTGCCATAACAACATTTAATAGAGCCCAGGAAGGCCCTAATTTGCCACACCACCAGGCTTATCTCTGTGAAATTCGCTTTTTTTCATTCTAGTGGAAATATTATATTAATTATATTATTTATATTAAAAAAACACTATTATTTTTAAGTGATTTTAGTGAACATTTGCTTTGTCAACATGAAGTACAAATTATTTGTTTTAAAATTCTTAAAGCATGTTCCTGGTCTTAAATAAATCCATATATGTCAGTTCCAACCACCTGGCCTCATTCTGGTGTGTAACGCCCATTTTTCATGATCCAGTCTCTTCACCTATATCTGGTTTGCATAATGAAGGAAATGCATTACATTATGGGTTGTTAACTGTGTCCCGTTTCATGTGCGAGTGTCTAGCTGCAATTGATGTAGAAGGACATGTTTCTTTGTTTTGTCTACCAATCTCTACAGAGAGCAGAAGAATTCAATCAAGCTAATCCTCTGAATGTCTTCTCTCTAAACCAGAGCAAGGCAGGATTCTGTGGAATTCGGTGTTCTTCAAGGTTGTTAGAAAATTGAGGAAAAAGTTATTTTGTTAGGCTTTCAACATTGAAGTATGAACATGCCTTGCTAAAAGTGCAGCTTTACAGGACATTGATTAAAAACTCCAGACAAGTGCCTTTTTATACGTTTTTTTGACCTGTTAGTCAAAATTACACCAGTGAATTTCCAAAACATTTAAAGTCCTTATTAAATGGCTGCTGTTTTAAATGGGACTTTCTGCTGTTAATCTATAATAAGTACTGCAGCCTTGAACACATGTAGGAAACGATACAGAGGGTTTTGAAATCTCCAGAGAGAGGTCAGGTCATATGAAATGGCTCTGGTCTTAAAGCTCTGTTTGCTTTAAAAGCACCTTGGGTGACAAAGCCAGCCTAACTCGGAAAGAAAATCTGAATGAATAGTCCTCTCTTGTCTCTTTTTGAACCCTGGTCACACAATTGGAGACTGGTTTTTGTATTTCTATTGAAAGCTTTTCACAGTTTAGTTTGCAAAGCCTTGCGAAGTGTTTGTGACCGAGCTACATCTGCGCTCTTATGTAGAGGAGGAAGTCCATTTGTAAGACTTTCATTGCCTCTTTCACCTCCTTGTATATAAGAAGATCATGTAGCCAGACTCTCAAGATGCTCAAAGTGGTTATTAAGGCTATTTATTTATTTAATCAACACTCCTGTGTCTTTCAAAGAAATACAGAGACTTGCACTTGATATTTGACATAGTCACTGGCTCCATCCTCAAGGCTTCCTCAGATTCTTTGCTAATTTGGTCAAGATGAAAAAATTCTCAAAAAAAGAGCCAGTGTCATCATGCATGTATTGTCTAGTCTAGTTTCTGTTCAGGGCTCACTTACCATGGTACTCATGTATTATTAGTCTTATAAATTAACATACTTTACATGAAAGATGGGTTTAATTTAAACTCCGAATTAGTCAGTTCCCCAAGGTGTTATATTACTTTGTACAGCATCTGCAAATTTTAATTATCGCAATACTTCACTGAGTACACTGCACGCGGCATTACATCATGCTTGTATTGACCGTGCCGCTTCTCAACTTGTTCTCGATGCGAGCTATTCAGATCTCGGTGTAATGGGGCTCTTTGTTTATTGTGGTTTTCACCTTGGCATTCATTTTTGCTGCAGCTAGCAAAATCTTCATGTTTTATTAAAACTACGTATAAGCGAGTAAAGATCAGAGAAGGAATGGGCTTTAAAAATGTTGCATGCCAACACACTGCTAGATGCCAAGAGAAAAGAGATCAAATACCTTTGAAGTCCTTGAAAAATTAAGTTGAGAATCCGTTAAACTAGTCGTCCACTGCTGCTCGATTGTGGGTTGTTTGTCTTGAAGCTGAAGTTAGAAATGCCGTTTTGCTCAGCATTGGTATGTTTTCTCAAGTGATTGTCAGCCGTTTAAATGAAAAATAATCTTTTTTTTTTTCATAAAACGGATATATGTGGAACATACTTGGGTATCACAGCCTATTTACACTCTTAAAAGTGAAAGCTTTTTATTGGCATTGGTGATTTCACATTTAAAGGTTGTTTGTCTGGTATTAATTTTCATCTGGTGAATTAGTGTAAAATGTAGCACTCAGGTGGTCAGTGCTAAATGTAATTTTATAAAAAAAAAATTAAATGTTTATTTGTGCAAACCTTAAAACCGTAAATTGTTACTTTGCAGTGACATAAAATTGTGAATATTTCATTGGAAAATATTTCATACATGATTAATCATTAAAAATATATAGCGTTGTAAAAAAGTCTAAAGAAAAGTTACATACAGAAGTAGGCAGAAAACCATGAAACATTGCATTTGTATTATAAATAGTAATTTTTCCAGAAGTGCTAAAACTTTTTTTTTTTCACACATTTGTGGCTTTAAAAAAAACAACAGTCAATTTGAACCATACAGTTACATTGGCAAGACTTATTTTGTATGCCAATCAGTATAGTGCTTAATATTTATTGTACTTGGTGTCTTTTTGTGCTACCTGAAACTGATGGTAATACCAGGTGTAAACTGTGCCAGAGTTCAGGTACAGCTCCAGTATGATGCCTTCCCGTTACTCATTTAACAAGGGGCCCCCACATCTTAGCGCCTTATCAGCTCCTGCCTCTCTCACACTCAGACATGCTGTCCTCATCTCTGTGGCCGAGGGTGAGGGATTCTCCATGCTCTAAGTGGATTAAAACCTCACTGCATCCAGTTCCAGGCAGCAGTCGCATGGCTTGTCTGTCAAAGGTGGTGGATATTTTCACAGGTTTAGTCTGCGAGATGGATGGTGTTCCACCCCGAGTCCAGTTAAGAGCACCGTTTGTGCCTCCTCTCACCACGTACATGAAAAAAACAGCTCCAGCATCTTCCCACACCCATTACAAACACAGTCTGCCAACGTGCTACATTCCCTAATGTGTGTAGAGATATTGCAAGCTTAAGAAATGCCTGTGTACGTCTCTGTGTTTGCAAAGGGCTTGTCAGGAACTGCAGTGGCTGAGGGAACTTGAGCGTGGTTTGTGGAAAAGCCCATATGTCAAAGATATTGAATGTATTTGAGAGAGAGAAAACAAAATACTGTATGTGATGGGTGGGAACGGGCACACTGCACAGAAGTGACACAGTGTATAAGCAGGAATGCTGGGAATTCCAGGCTGTGTTTGGGATGTCCTCCGTGCCCTGGAGTATTGAAACACTACTTTTTGTCTCGTTTGATCAGTCAACTTTGCTCTTTATTTTCCCCCACACCTTTCACATGATAGTACAGCTTTGTGCTGAAAATTGCTTTACTGGTGGCTAGACACATATCCTCTAATTAACAATTTAAGCTAAAGTCATACACATATTCCATATACCCAGTTGTTTTGTGTCTTAAGGAGAAGATTTTTTTTCAAGTTAAAAAATTTTCTTTGTAAAACTTAAACCTATATTATTTTTGTATAATACTATTTTGAAATGCTTCTTTAGGAACTAAATCATAGTAGCTTAATGTAACATTCCTTTATGAATAGAAGATTTCTGAGGATAATATTATTTTCAGTAAAATAGGCCTATGCCCATAATGTGGAATAGTTTATTTTTACAGTAAGCATACTGCATATTAGGGATGTGCGATATCGTAATTGTTGTTTAAACGATATGCGATTTGACATTGTCGAGTATATCGCAAAAACACCGAGAGAGTGCTAGCGCAGTGGTTCCCAAACCTGGTCCTGGAGGCACCCCAACACTGCACGTTTTGCATGTCTCCTTAATCAAACACAACTGATTCAACTCATCAGCTCATTAGTAGAGACTCCAAACCTGAAATTGGTGTGTCAGAGAAAGGAGACATGCAAAATGTGCAGTGTTGGGGTGCCTCCAGGACCAGGGTTGGGAACCACTGTGCTAGCATACAGTACATGTGAGATGCAGGTCAGACTACTGCGTGTGCACATTTAGAGTTCACACTTTCACTGCATGATTTAATCTATTAAAATTAATTTAGAATTACCCCAAAATTCAAGATAAATTCATATACTTTTGTATGTCTTTTATATTTATATCATCTGATCGCAACAAAAAATTCACACGAACAGTACAGTTTTTTTTCTCCAAATATCAGCATGATTGCAAATGTGATATTGATTTTATAAAACAATCCAATAAACAAAAAGTTAGACAGTTCCTGTTTTTGCACTATTTTGTCAACGTAAATAGTTCCAATCAAAGCCAAAGCAGAACTGTTTTGCATCTCTGAGCAACACACGGTGGTGTTTCATTACTGAATCAATCAGTTGTTTGAACAAATTGGTGGAATGAATGACTCAATGACTCACTCATGCAGTGACTTGCCATCTTTTCTGTAACATCAGAACATTATTTATGCATTTGTAACTGCAGGTTAAATGTGTTCATGTCCTGCATTAAACAAAATACATGTGTGTAAACATCTAAATGCACGCAGATGGCAGTCTTCTGTGCCACCCGTCTTGTAGTGGCAAACACAAATTTTATTTGATTGGCAACAGCCCTATATTGTATTACTATTTGAATTTCTTGATTAAATTTAAGAATTTGACACACAAGATGATGCATACATTTGATTAGGTTAGAAAAATGGCCTTATAAACGTAAAAATGCCCATAATAGATCAAAAATTAATTTAAACTTAAACCTGCCAAAATACCAGCACAATAACCCACTCGGCAAAATATTGTCTAATTATCATTATTGACAAAATTCCAGAAAATATCGAGATGTTTTTTTTTTGTCATATTTTTGTCATCACCTCACATATTTTATTGTATTGTTCATATGTTAAGCTTTTCAGTTACAGCACAATAATAGCCTGACATGAATTGGATGCATATAGCTGCTCTGCTATATAGAGGGCCTTTACATTGAGACCTTTAGATGATAAAATGTGTTTTATCTTGTAATCAAGTCATCATCAGTTTCCTGGCCAACCCCCCATCATTTAAAATCTCCCTCTGTGTCATGGTATGTGGAGTGAGGATGTCAGGCTGGATTTGCCTGCACTGATGGGATGGTTCTGCTGTAACCTGGGCTCCCTGGGCTGAGCAGGCGGGGAACTGCGGTACGTCCTTGATGAAGAACTCCGCTGCGACACGGCCTGTCCCTTTGACTCACGCTGAGCGCTTGATACTCGGGACGAGGAGGTCAGCCTGACCCACTTTCCCCCGCCTGCCCTTCTGTCATGTTAGGAGAGGTGGGCAAGAGGCCAGGGGAGAGTGGGCAGATGGGTGTGCTGACTGTCAGCGAGCCCGTTTGCACGGGGGGGTACAAGAGAGCGCTCCCGCTGTGGAACATCTCATCCCCCTGAGACAGTAATGGACAGGCACTCCCACAGAGCTCAGTGTCTGGCCCTTTTAATGTAGCTCCTCATCCTCGATGACTCCTACAGTTCTCTTCCTCCTCCTCTTCATCACTTCACTGCACTGCGGTGCTTCTGAGCTCCAGCTGTAATCTATGCAATCAAGCATAAGACATTCGGCAGTGTTAGCTGCTCATCATTTCATGTGTTGTGAAATATTTTTACACTCTAGAAGTCCTTTGTTATGTTCAAGTTATGTTGTGACCTGCTAACCATTGGTTTTACATGTGCGTGTAAAGATGCTGTCAGACAGGACTTGCCTGTTAACATGTAGTGATATATAAGACAGACACAAGTCATCAAAAAGTAAAACTCATTTTCCAGGTTGAACGCAGGGTCAAAAAATGGGTGTTTCGTATGTAGTTCACTGACAAGCAGGCCTCTCTGCTGAATTTAGACAGGTTACATGTCCTACCTTAAGTGTGCAAAGATATAAGGCATTGTAGCACTTCATGTTGTCATGAATAATCATATCGTCAACACGAAAAAGCATTTGCAACCCATGTGGAATGCATGATTCATGGAGAAAAATGGAAGGCGTCTTTTTGGAATTTATTATATTGTGAAAAGTAAACTTTGTTGTTGTTGTTAAAATGATTTGATTTTAAATGTAATTGTCTATTTAGTAAATAAAATAAATATTAAATTAAATATTTTATTACCGCAGTGCCATATTAGTCCATTTACTATTTATTGTTATAATATTAGTATAGTATAGTTTTTATTGTATCATTCAACAATCTTATAAACATCATGTCATAAATTATGTAGCCTTTTGAATTTGTCTATAAAAATATGGAATGCCTATATTTATCATTTAAATATTTTTACTAAAATGTCATCTAATAAGAAATCTGATATAGTTTTCATGTTAAGAATAATTGTTATTTCTACCTTGTATGAATTATGAAATTCTATATTTATTATTTTCGTATTTATATTAAAATCGATTATATATGTGAATATAATGTTAGGCTTACTATAAAAAAAAATTAAAGAAAAAAATCCTGACCTGCTGGTCATGTATGGCATGCTGCTAATGTTCATAATATGCATTGGATTTGGTATATTTCACTGTACAATGTCCATCTGATATTTACACTCATAAGCTGTCACACCGTGACTTCTTTTGGTCATTCCTTATCCCCCCCTCCCTCTCTCTCTCTCTCTCTCTTCTCTCTCTCTCTCCTCCTCTCTCTCTCACTCTCCTCTCTCTCTCACACTCTCCCCTCTCTCTCACACTCTCCTCTCTCTCTCACACACACACACTCCAACTCAGTGTGTCAGAATGGCAGCTGGCCCTGCGGCTCTCCTGGTTAGTTCCCCTGATAGAGAGAGTGGACTGGTGCAGTAGTGCTTATTAGCCGTGTCTGTCTGCAGGAACCCTGCTGAGCCAGCCTTGAACCCTCCAGCCCCCAGCAGAGAAAGCGGGGGAGACAGAGAATAGAGAGGGAGGTTAAAGCAGTGGAGGACAAAAGCGAGAGCGTGACATCCAAGGAAAGATACCTGCCTGTCTGACCTGCATGTCCACTTAGCTAGTTGCCACCTAACCTGATAGAAGGTGGACACAGAATCATTGATTTGAACAAGAAAGTGATCCGTTTCATTTATTCAGCGATTCTGTGCAGATTGTGAAACTCATGAGCTGAAGCATGTCCATCTGATGCATATTTATAATAATAATTTTTAAAAAAGAAAGATTTTGCTTCATCTGCCCTCTTCAACTTACCTTTCTGTTTTATCTGTCAAGTACTCAAGCATTCAAAATGGACAAATTGCACATTGCTATTGCAGAGCAGGCTTAAGTAATTGACGTTGTTGTTGTTTTTTTTGTCTGCGTGACTGACCTTGGATATTGCAGTGCCTAGAGTTGCTGTTGCTGCTAAAGTTTTAATGTTCTACAAGGTTAGGGTCTGTGGACAGATGCAGCGGGTTCAATGACGGGTTATAAACTGCTCTGACCCGCCTTTGTTTTTATGCATGCATCTCATGAACTATCAGGTTCAACTGTTTTGGAGAGCTCACCTTTATTGCCACTAATGGTTTCAGTACTGCTGATGCAGTCGGAGACTCCCTTACCTTGACGTGTCGTTCCCTTCGGTCTGCTGTTAAACATCTAAAACACACCTAAAGTCATCCCTGATCGGCCCAGTGGAAACGGCCCGTTATTGCCCTCATTAGATGTTATACGGTAGTTATTTCACAAATTCATCACACATTAACCTAGACTGTGTGTTTGTTTAGCATTTTCATCTAATCGCCTCTCTCGTGAGCGTTTTTCTCGTGGTAGGCTCGTTCCACACCAGACCAGCTCATGCGAAGATCCCAGAGCTTTTATATCACAGCCATCTGTCAATACAATTTGGTCAAATGATTTCAAAACCTGTGCATTTCTAGTGTCTTAAGCCAAGTGGCTGGCTGAGCTCCAGCTGGAATGCACCAAGCATTAAGGCGTGATGTGCGTTCAAGCCGCCTCCTGCTGATTCATCCCTCACATGCTGCAAAATTACCTTTTGCTCATTAATGAATTGTGTAAGTTTAAAAAAAAATTATTTGCATAATTCATTTCCCCCCGAGGAACGGGATGATTAATTAATTACTATGCTATTAAACTGGATCTCTTTTTTTTTCTTCTTTTTTCAAATTAACCTCAGGGCATCCTTCATGTATAGGATTTTTTCTTTGTCACATCAGTCTCAGTGCATTCGGACACGTGTGGGAATCTCAGAAGTTATGAAAAATCTCTGTGTAGTTAAAAATAGTTGAGTCAGGGGTTTTTATTATTGAGTTTAGGAGTCTCAATATGCTGCAATCGTCCTAATCGTCCTGCAATTTTTTTTGAGGCTGTCGTCTGCAGCAAGATGAATCTCTTTAATATATTTCTCTGGCCCGGTTGCTTTGCATAGTGCAGAAAAGATGACGCAGGCTCTGGGTTATAATGCCCCAGTGTTTTATTCATATTCTCTTATTTGCAGGGACCCTACATGCTCGCGATTGCTACGCCGCCGTCTGACAGCGCGCTATAGGCTGCATGTAAATGAGGGTTTTAGGTACTTTTGTAGTGTATCATGCGGGAGTCTCATTAACCTATAAACAACCTAAACACTTCTCTTTCTCCCTTTCCTCCTACAGAACTCAATACGGCACAATCTCTCGTTGAACAAGTGTTTTCTCAAAGTGCCTCGCTCCAAAGATGACCCGGGAAAGGTAAGCGTTCTCTCTTTCCTCCATGTGTAGTGCTGTTTTATTCAGAAATGCAGGTTTTGTACATTCGCTAAATACAAAATGCCGCTTCCAGAGCACATTCGGCCGTTAAAAAATGCATACATATCCTTGTGAAAATGGATGAGAGCGAGCACTCGCAGTAACATTTTAAAAGCGATTTCCGGAGCTCTCTCGGGGAGAGGATAAAGTACTTCAGCCCGGCACTTACTGCACGAGAGGGGGGAAGACCACCACCTGCTTCTCCTCAGTCGGCGTACCGCTAGCCCGGCCCACCAGAGCAAAAACAGCCCAGACTGATTCACGTTTAGGCCAGAGTGCAGAGCGATACACATCTCAAAATATGCATGCACATCTGATAACACGTGTTTATTTTCTGAAATATATACAATGTTGTCAGTGCATCAATACAGCATCGATGGACCCCAGTTAACCTGTTTTTTTTTCTTCCATAAAGAACCGCCGCCAAAACACACACTCATTTCTCTGTATCCTCAGCCATCTTGTGTGAGCGCTTTCACGCACATACGCTCACAGTGCGACATAAAGAGAAGAGCCGAGGCATGCAGGGGATGAGGACTGAATGCTAATTTCATGTTTTGCTGTAATCCTCTGATATTGACACTCCTGGGATGTGCTCCATTAAATACAAAATAATCTATCGCTGGATGGATTCTATTCCGAATGCATGGCCAACATGCTTGCATCCCTAATGTTCAATTTGGAATTTGCCTCCTTCCACACAGCCCTTCCCCCTGGAAGGAGAACTTCAAAGCTGCGCAGGGCTCTCTTGATATGTTCCATCAATATTGTAATACGGCAGGAATATGGACCCTGCTGTTTGTGCGAGATAGTAACTGAGGCGTGCTTCTCAGAGATGGCAAAAACGATTGTTCACTTCACCTTTGTGATCCGCAGCAGCTGCTGAGAATGAGCAAGGCCGAACTTTGGGGCAGATACAAACGCATATGCCCTTGAGTTAGACTTCTGGTCGGAGAGGTCAAGCCTGCGTTGAGACTGTCTTACTGATTTGTTTTCATTAGAATGGAAATTTCAATTAGAAGGCGTTTACCATTAAGCCACTGCAAAACCCAGCACATGCATATTTATATATTTGAAAGAAGTTTCTTATGTTCACAAAGGCTGCATTTATTTGCTTAAAAATTAAGAACAGTAATCTTGTGAAATGTTACAATTTAAATGAACTCTCTTCTATTTTAATGTGTTAAAATATATAATAATATAGACATTTTTCCAGACTTCATTGTCACATGATCCTTCAGTCTTTACTGTCACTATTGATCAGTTTAATACAAATCTTTGCCAGCCCTAAACCCTTGTACAATAGTATGTAATACTATAAAACGTCTGCTAAGTGAATACATGTAAAGTGCTATTAAATGTTATAAATGTACTACTTCATTTAGAAAAATTTAATACTTGATTTGCGATGGTCATTGTTAAGGGAGGTGTATTGATGTTCTTTAGTGCATTTCTTTTATGGCTTTTAATTTTGGGGTTCAGCTGAGTTTATCTAAACCAGTAACCTCGACACAATCTTATTGTATTGCCCTATATTTCAGATTCATGTAAACTCTCCTTTCATGGATTTCTTTAAACATTGCTTTCTCTCCAGGTATTGTGATGCAGCCTACAGATACTTCCCTCCCAAGGGCTTTCGGTTTTTCAAGATTTTTCAGCTAATTAAAAGGAACGCTACTCGGCCTCCCCTTCCACAGTGAAAGTGTCTTGCAGTAGTTTTCTTTTAAATTACATCTGCTAGGTGTAACAGACTGCCAGCGTTCTCAGTCACCTTCAGCTGTCCTTCATCGTCACTGCATCAATTACAGGAACATGGTTATTTAAATTGAAATAAAGAACACTAGGATGTTTGTTACAGGGAAATTGTTGTGCATGTTATGCACTCTGATGGTCTAATGCTGGAATATAATGCGTAAATGGTGATGCAAGGTGAAGATCATGTTTCACCATTTGTTAAACTATTTGAGAGTAGCTGTACTTATCTAGTCTGTTTATTGTGTGGGAGCACTCACTACCTTTAGCATTTAACATTTTTAAGCTACTCATGCTACATTAGAATTTATAAAGAAACTGAAGACCCTTTCACATCAGCGCACCTCTCAACTCAAGTGCCATGCTCTGTTTATTAATTTGCATAGAATAGATAATATGTACAGTATGATGATTTATTCTCTGAATGTCAGGATATGCTTTTGACGTTTTTGCTACACACGTCACTCTCTAATGATACATCATGTGTATTCCCGCGTAATCAGTGGCAAGTTAAAACTGTTCTAATTTTAAGTATCACGTTACAGTGCTTGACTTGAGTGCTGCATGTCATTGTGGGCAATGCTGTAGCTTTTTAATGTAATTTTTATTTATTGTGTGTGTGTGTGTGTGTGTGTGTGTGTATGCATGCATGTATGTATGTATGTATATATATACAGTATCTCACAGTAGTGAGTACACCCCTCACATTTTTGTAATTTTTTTTATTATATCTTTTCATGTGACAATGAAGAAATTACACTTTGCTACAATGTAAAGTAGTGAGTGTACAGCTTGTATAACAGTGTAAATTTGCTGTCCCCTCAAAATAACTCAACACACAGCCATTAATGTCTAAACCGCTGGCCACAAAAGTGAGTACACCCCTAAGTGAAAATGTCCAAAGTGGGCCCAAAGTGTCAATATTTTGTTTGGCCACCATTATTTTCCAGCACTGCCCTTAACCCTCTTGGGCATGGAGTTCACCAGAGCTTCACAGGTTGCCACTGGAGTCCTCTTCCACTCCTCCATGACGACACCACGGAGCTGGTGGATGTTAGAGACCTTGCGCTCCTCCACCTTCAGTTTGAGGATGCCCATGTTTGGCCAATCCATCACCTTTACCCTCAGCTTCTTTAGCAAGGCAGTGGTCGTCTTGGAGGTGTGTTTGGGGTCGTTATCATGTTGGAATACTGCCCTGCGGCCCAGTCTCCGAAGGGAGGGGATCATGCTCTGCTTCAGTATGTCACAGTACATGTTGGCATTCATGGTTCCCTCAATGAACTGTAGATCCCCAGTGCCAGCAGCACTCATGCAGCCCCAGACCATGACACTCCCACCACCATGCTTGACTGTAGGCAAGACACACTTGTCTTTGAACTCCTCACCTGGTTGCCGCCACACACACTTCACACCATCTGAACCAAATACGTGTATCTTGGTCTCATCAGACCACAGGACATGGTTCCAGTAATCCATGTCCTTAGTCTGCTTGTCTGCTTGTCTTCAGCAAACCATTTGCGGGCTTTCTTGTGCATCATCTTTAGAAGAGGCTTCCTTCTGGGACGACATCCATGCAGAACAATTTGATGCAGTGTGCGGCGTATGGTCTGAGCACTGACAGGCTGACCCCCCACCCCTTCAACCTCTGCAGCAATGCTGGCAGCACTAATACGTCTATTTCCCAAACACAACCTCTGGATATGATGCTAAGCACGTGCACTCAACTTCTTTGGTCGACCATTTCCATTTTGTTCGGGGGGGAAAATGTGTGTGTATGTATGTACCTTTTAAGAATGTAAAATTAGATGAGGCTCTTATTAAAATTGAAGAATAAATAATGACTATAATGTCTGACTTTGGTTGACTGTTAAAAAGTGAAATTTGAATGCCTGGTTTACCATTTAATTAATGTTAATTGTGTCACATCCTCTCATTAGGCTGGTTTTAGTACACTGCTTTCAAGGCCAAAAAATGGCATGTTAAAGCAAGGTGTGATCATGCTGTGAGCGTTGTGATTGGTCAGATTGTTTTGGAGCACACTTACCTAACAAATGGCTGCAACAGCCGTGTATTAAAACAGGGATAATGAAAACTTTTCTTAAGGTAGGGAGGCTTCGAAAAACCGTTCGGGCACATGGGCTATGGTTGGGAACCAAGAACCGGTTCTGTTTTTTGAAAAGAACCAGAACCGTGAGCTATTTCTAAGTTTCGATTCCGAAAACGGTTTTGGTGCGACACGTGACCAAGCGCTGTGAGTAGCCTTGCACCTGCGTTTCCCGTAAAGGATGTCACAAACTAAATAACAGAAACGCCGCCCTGCCTCTTTTTTATTACTGAGCACATTGCTTCCCATGACGCGCACTCCACAGACATGCCAGGCCGCGTCTTTAACTGCTGAACACATAGTTTTCCACGAGTGTATGCGCACTCGCGTCTTTGATAACTGTGCACATTGTTTTGTCTCACTGTACACTTACCGGCAGCGCGCAGCTCCTGCCGCCACTAAATTACATTATATATTTGTCCCATATTGTCATTAATATACATACTGATTTCAACTTAAACCACTAAATAAATAGTCTGCTATTGTTATGCAAGTATGAGGGTTAGATTATTTAGTGTACAGGTCATTTCAAGAGTGAAAAACATCAACTTTGAAGCACATGTGATTGATGGACTAGCATTACTCAACATTACTTACTACCTTCCAGCAACACTACATTCAATAAAAATAAAATAGTAAAAAAAAAAATAAAATAGTTCATTTAAATGGAACCAGAATCGGAACTGGAATCATTAGGCAAAACTGGAACCGGAATCGAAACCGGAAAATTTCTAACGATGCCCAACCCTACTCATTGCCATTCCGTAGCTTCTAACCTGTGCCGTATTGCTGTTTAAATGCAGAAATTTACATCATTTTATCATTATGTCTTTGGAGGCTGAACGTTTGAGGAACCTGAAGCATGCTGTCTAGACAAATCCTTTGGTGATTTTCAATTATTCTCCTTGCTTAGGTGCACACATGAGCTGTGCACAAGTAATTTTGAAGGTCTTGATCGCACCCTCTCTGGACAATTGAGATCTTATCCCATATAATATGAAATATTTTAAAATAAAACCCAAGCCTAGAGGTTAATTTCTTTTTCTTTTTGCCTAACTTCGTGGCCAGGGTTGCCTTTAGCTTCTGGGAAGAGCAGCACTATTGAAAAATAAATTAAACCGGAAGAATGCAAAGATAAATTATTCAGCCAGGGTCTTGGGTGCTTAGATACCAGCAGCCCCAATCCAAGGTGTGCTATTTTCTGCCTGATTATCAGACCTGACCAGAAATCCAACACCACTGTGTCCAGCCCTGAACAGGAGTAATCGATAAACCTGCGGCTGAGGAAGAGGGGCTTCAGGAGGGGCTTAACATTTTACCTGCCTCTGCCAAGGCTCAGGAGAAATGCGAAGCGAGAGAGCGAGCGCAAGAAACGGCTGTAGCAAAAGACCCAACTTCTTCGCACCTCAACATATACGTTCTCCCGACGTGATGGGCTTACAGATGAGCCTGCTGAAACTTTGATGAACTAAAAGTTGTATGTGTTTGACGGAGAATGCGCCCAGTATCTGATTGCAGAAGTTTCTCTCTTGGAAACCCTGCTGATTATCGTGCTTTGCTTTTCATCAAAGTTTTATTGAATGGCTTTAAGTTGACCGCTATTTTAGAGTATGATGACTTGCTTTGGGACTAATATTCCATCCTCATCCTGTTTGTAGGGTTCGTACTGGGCAATCGACACAAATCCAAAGGAGGACACGCTGCCCACACGACCCAAGAAGAGGCCACGGTCTGGAGAGCGGGTGAGTGAAAGTTTGTGTGTGTGTGTGTGTGTGTGTGTGTGTGTTTGTGTGTGCGCGCGTGCGTTTGCGTGTGCATGTGTGTGCGCGCATGTGTACACACGTTTAAGTTTATGTGTGTGCTTCGAGACCCCCTGGTGGTCGGCTTTCAGACATACAGACTTTCTCAAGCCAAGCTCATTACTTTGAGTCTGGGAGTGATCAAAAAGCAGAAAACAGTGAGTGAGTGTCTCGTTCTCCCAGTTCAAACTCAATGTCTTTGATTTGCTCCATCACTTCTCTTGACCCTGTGGTTGCTTAGATTATGGTTCAGTTGCCACTGTGATGATTACAGAGTTTCCAGCACAGTAATTTTATTTTAAAGTGTCAATCCATGTTAATTTTTACCGCGAATAATAAGCGGTCACTTTAATTCAGCGCAGGCAGCACAGCAGAAATAGACTTGCGCCTGTGTCGAGCTCATCCACGGTTGAGTATACTTTGAAAGCTGTGCGGACGCGGCTGTACGCGAGACGGAACGGAACGCGGAGAGTGAAGTATACCCGGGTCTATAGACTCCGTGCGAAAATGATCGCAACATGACTGCTGCAGACGCGCACTGCTCCTGGAGCGCACTGCCGGACCGCAATCGCGTGCAGAGTGAACGCTCTGATCCGTTACTCTCAGGGTTATATGATTCACAAACATTAATCTCATGAATCAGTTCTTTTAATCCACTTCGCTTTCTGACTGAATGTTATGTTAATGTGTACGTAAAGATACACATTCACCAAAGAGATTTGTTTGTTTTAAAATACATGTTACAAAAAATAAATATTGTTTTAGTATGTAGTAAGCAGTCCCTGCTGTGAAAAACGATTTCTGTAGGAAAAAGTATTACAGGTGTAAAAATCTCAACCTATTGTAGTCAGATTCATTTTTCTAAACTTTAACGGTCAGCAGAAAACCGTATCATTTCTTCAGAGTATGTGTTGATGGCTCGTTGCGTGTTTTTTTTATCTTTTGGAAAGAACAAACAAAACCAACCAAGCAACCACACATATGATTTAATGTTAACATAGTATGTATTAGTTTTGTCATAGAAGCTTCTTTCCAAAATAAACATATTGCTCAAGTCTCTTTTTTCCATCAGCATTATCTTGCAGGCAGTCTGCCTTTAGCATGATGCTACCTGTATTGGGTTTTTGCTTTTTTACAAGGCCAGAAATATGTGACAATATGGGCTTGGTGTGTTGATAGAAAAGAATGAGACAGGACTGAATATTTCCTCCGTCGAGAACACTGGCTTTGTTTCATGTCTGAGTCGGTGCTTTACATTTGTGCCGCGCACAGGTTTTCTGATTGCGCGCTCATATCTTTTTATATAGCTGTCTCACTCGGTGCGGCTCAGTTTATCTTGTAGAGGGGGGTCCAGCTTATTAATAAACTGTGCCCCAGGCAGCCTTTACATACGTTGCATTCTGCAGTCATTTTTTAGCAAACATCAATTAATGCAGAGTTTCTGCGCCGGTTATTTTCAGCCAGAGCTTTTTCCTTCCATTATTTATGAGCAGCACTCACCGGAATATACAACTCGGCTGCACTCGACGCTGGTCTCCGAGGTTGACCTGGCTCAGAGGCATCTTGCATCATTTTGTCCAGCCCTGCGTTGTGGATTGGAGGCAGGCGAACCGAAAAAGTTCAGCTATAGTAAGAGCAAGGGGCGGGGATTGAAGACATGTAAACATATAACCATGACAGGAAACCACATAGATGAAAAGAGCATTTGCGAAGAAGCATGTTATTTATCAGGGCGTCAGACTGTGACGAAATCGCAGTCACAAGCACAATGGGGGGGGGGATGTTAGCTTGAACTAGTCGTTTTTAGCGGCAAATTTTATTACAAGAATTTTATTGTGCGATATTGACAAAATTATAACTAGGGCTGACCTGTTTTCAGTTAATGAAAGGAACATTTTAGCGCTCATTGCATCCAAAAACTCGCAAAAAGATTTGTACTTTGTTACTTCTGATATGAAACAAAGTCTCAAATTTTAAATTCTTACCATTTTATTACAATATTCAAACAATAAATGTGGTTTTGGTGCTGGAGTGACAGATCGTTGTAGTGCTTCAGTTCAAGAGAAGCGGCAGGGCGAAACACACGTGTACTGATCATCTCCTCTGCTTTAACTATTAACAGCACAAAATAAACATGAATGAACATCCTAAGGTATGTTAAAAGGAAGAGTACAGCTTACTAAAATCCACATCCATGTAATGTCATGTAATTGCCCAATCAGTGTTTCAAACGCGGAAAGGTGTCAATAAAACGGCTTATAAGCAATGTCACGTAATGTCACATTTACCTCAGAAAAAACATATTCGGTGACCAAAAACTTGTTAGTCAGCTAGAAAAATGAATGCTAGAGAGAGCAGTTTGCTAAATATAAGCACTATATAACATTTATTCAAATTTTTTTTTACTGTTCTTCAATGTTTAATTAATAAATCCATCAAGTTTTTATGACAACCACTATTTAAATGTTTGTTTCAAAAAACTAATTGGAATAGAAATATAATTAAGTAATTGTAACTAATATTATAAAAACTTGGTGTACTTAAACTTATTATAAAAATGTGAGTGTATTTAAGAGTGTGATATAAATCAGTTCATTGAACTCAATATTATAATAAGTAGTACCTATTGACCGAGACAGTTTCATATCATTTGTGTATTTGCGCACTGTTGTTTAATAGTAATAGATGTTGTATATATTTGTCAAATTTGCACATTTAACAATAAATTTCTGATCGATTTCATAACAGTTGTAGTCGTGTTGATATTAGGAAAACGCACTCTTGATTTTTTTTTTTTTTTTTTTTTTTTTTTTTTTTTTTTTTTTTTTTTCATGTGTGATGTGTGTCACCTAATTGTATCATCTGACATAAATATAAGACAAAAACCATAAAGCGGGGCATTATATTTTTGTATTTTTTTTGCCAACATATCTTGAAAACCAACGGCATCTAGCAGTAAGCTCATGGAGTGCAGATATGAAGGCATGGTTGTTGTCGCAAAGTGAGGGACTGTAATAAGTGGCGATCATGCATTGTAAAACGAGAGATGCACCGATTGCAGTTTTCTTGGCCGATTCCGATTTCTGTTTTTTTTGGAAGTGTGACCTGCCGTTACCGATTTTTGCCGATTCCGATTTTTTTTCTAAGAACTATAATTGACAGCATATACAGTGGGTACGGAAAGTAAATGAGAATCATGAGGTCAAAGGAACTGCCTGAAGAGCTCAGAGACAGAATTGTGGCAAGGCACAGATCTGGCCAAGGTTACAAAAAAAATGTCTGCTGCACTTAAGGTTCCTAAGAGGCCTCCATAATCCTTAAATGGAAGACATTTGGGACGACCAGACCCTTCCTAGAGCTGGCCGTCCGGCCAAACGGAGCTATCGGGGGAGAAGAGCCTTGGTGGAGAGGTAAAGAAGAACCCAAAGATCACTGTGGCTGAGCTCCAGTGATGCAGTCGGGAGATGGGAGAAAGTTGTAGAAAGTCAACCATCACTGCAGCCCTCCACCAGTCGGGGCTTTATGGCAGAGTGGCCCGACGGAAGCCTCTCCTCAGTGCAAGACACATGAAAGCCCGCATGGAGTTTGCTAAAAAACACCTGAAGGACTCTAAGATGGTGAAAAATAAGATTCTCTGGTCTAATGAGACAAAGATAGAACTTTTTGGCCTTAATTCTAAGCGGTATGTGTGGAGAAAAACAGGCATTGCTCATCACCTGTCCAATACAGTCCAAAAAGTGAAGCATGGTGGTGGCAGCATAATGCTGTGGGGGTGTTTTTCAGCTGAGGGGACAGGACACTGGTTGCAATTCGAGGGAAAGATGATGCGGCAAGTACAGGGATATCCTGGACGAAAACCTTCTCAGAGTGCTCAGGACCTCAGACTGGGACGAAGGTTTACCTTCCAACAAGACAAGGACCCTAAGCACACAGCTAAAAAAACGAAGGAGTGGCTTCACAACAACACTGTGACTGTTCTTGAATGGCCCAGCAGAGCCCTGACTTAAACCCAATTGAGCATCTCTGGAGAAACCTAAAAATGGCTGTCCACCAAAGTTTACCATCCAACCTGACAGAACTAGAGAGGATCTGCAAGGAGGAATGGCAGAGGATCCCAAATCCAGGTGTGAAAAACTTGTTGCATCTTTCCCAAAAAAGACTCATGGCTGTATTAGATCAAAGGGTGCTTCTACTAAATACTGAGCAAAAAGTCTGAATACTTAGGACCATGTGATATTTTAGTTTTCTTTTTTAATAAATCTGCAAAAATGTCAACAATTCTGTGTTTTTCTGTCAATCTGGGGTGCTGTGTGTACAATAATGAGGAAAAAAAAATTACTTAAATGATTTTAGCAAAATGGCTGCAATATAACAAAGAGTGAAAATTAAGGGGGTCTGAATACTTTACGTAACCACGGTACAAACAAAAATCTACTTTTCTTCAACACAAAGTTTTATTTTCATTAAAAAAACACAAGTAAAAAGTCAGTAATAAAATAAGAACAAATAAAAAAAAGCAAACAACAGCACAAATAAATGCAATAGAATAAAGAGAGCTATGAAACTAAGTTTTTCAGTTAAGTAAGTTTTTATTCAGGTAAGAAATACTACAGAAATTAAAATAATCAAATGTAAAATAACACATCCAATGTTATTTTACATTTGATTACATTAATTCCTCTAGTCTTCATTGTAAAAATTAAATACAGATTAATGCTTAACATTAAAGTTATAAAACATATTCAGTCAAGAGCAGAAAGTGATTTTCTTTGTCTTTTGTTCTTTGATTAATATGACAGACAGCAGCAAGAATATTGGACTGCGGTCCCTTTAAGAGTTTATCCACGGACCCAATATACTGTTACACAACATGCGTTCTCTTTCTCAACTATTTAACGTTCCAAAACTGACTGTTTAACTGGATACTCACCAAGACGGGCATTTTGACATTTTGGTTGTATTTGACCGTTTTAGCCACTCATTTTGGTATTTGTGGCTCACAAGCTGTTTGAGACTGAGCGCGGCATGTGCGCTACACTAATATAGATCAGTGGTGGTGCAAGCGCGAAACCTGCGGGAATGACTAAAATAATGCGCAATACAAACACTATTTAACTGGAGCGAATGAGACGTGTGTGTGAGAGAGAAAGGGTCGTCGGAGAGAAGAAAGCGAGAATCTGCAGCTGACATTATTGCCTGTGCCGCTGGTAACAAAACGGATTGGGTCGGAATCAGAAAGAAGTGAGACTGACCGGCCGGTCACTGATCCGGGCCGATCATGAGGAAAATCGGCCGATTCCGATCCCTGGCCGATCGATCGGTGCATCTCTAGTTAAAACAACAATTATGATATTATCAGAGACCATGCATATCGCACACCCTTAGTGCACTGTCCCTTTAAGAGAATGTAAATTGGTTGGACAAAAAGTGTGTATGTCAGAAATCACATGTGATGAGCCTGATTGCCTAATTGACCTCATGTGTGTTGAGTTGGTGGCGCGTTTTTTCCTCTGTATGGTCAGGCAGTTAGGTCTGTGTCATTTATAATTGCCACACTCTAGACTCCTGTGAGAGTATCATTCTCTCAGCACACAGCTCTGCCCTCAGGCCACACACAAACATTTTTCATACTGACACTCACTTCACTCACATCAAAAACCTCCAATTAGATCCATTCTCTCTCAGCCTGATCCTGCATGCAAAAATAAGTGGGAATTCTGTCTGTGCAAAGTGTGACGCTCGCTATTAGGAGTATATTTCATTAGACACTCGCTCGCTCTCTCTCGCTCTCTCTCTCTCGGTTTCTCTCTCATCCTCCTGCTGTCTCGTTTAAGACATTAAAAATTGTGACTTAGCGAAATCTCATTTATGTTTATCACAAATTAAAAATCGCATTGTTGCTAGGCAATCCTCTTATAATAAGCAGTTTTGGGAGACAGGCGTGCTGAAGTTATCTTTTACCCCAGCAAGAGCAGACAGCGCACAGGGAGCCGTTCCTCTCTCCTGCTCATCTCTTTCCCAGAATGCCTCCAATTTTGACCTAAATAAAAGGTGTTGCTCTTTTGTTGTTGATAAACGCTCACTGCGTATGCTTTTAAATTTCTTGCACCAGAGTAATACCAAACGCCTTTGAATAGAAATCAAAGTCACTTCACATCCCTCATCATCTCCATCCTGGTTGGCTGAGTATTTCTCTTGTTTTCCTGCAGGCATCCACGCCGTACAGCCTGGAGTCGGATAACTTGGGAATGGACTGCATCATCTCTGGAAGTGCCTCTCCAACGCTGGCAATCAACACTGTGACTAACAAGGTAGTGTTCAGTCCTGGCTGTGTTTCTTCTATCACAGCTGACACCAGCGGCCTACATACCCAGTTTACATTTATTTTTTCCTGCCATGGCTATATGCGTGCACTTCATAACAGGACTGACGTGTGATGCTTTTGTTTACATGGATGCTGAGAAAACTGACGTTGAGTCTCATCTATATTGGGCTGGCATTATGTGCACAAATCCTCTTAACGGTGCATATGCGGTGTATTGTGAATCACTAATACCTTATTCTATATGTCTGTCGAGTCCAAAATGTCAGGTTTGCGCTTACACAAGATATTAAGGTCTGTATACATTAAAATACTCGTGAAATTTAAGTTACATTAAAGATTGTGCTGCATCTATAAAAGCTTGTATTATGGTGCTAAATGGTTGCAGTACTTTTCTGCTAGAGAACAGTGAGTTTGTTCAATGTTTGGAGGTCTGATTACCTGCTGTATGCTTCTAGGCAGAGCACCCAGAGTGACTCGTACCGTAACTCGCCCTCCGTGGCATGACTTCATGGAGAAGTGTGTAAAAAGGAATGGAGCAAAACACTCTGAAATTTAAATAGGCTTTTTAACCTTAAGCGCTCCACTCTTGGCCTGGTGCAGGCTGCTCGCTCTCTCTGGAGTGCTTTTACAAAGCCCAAAAGCATCAGTTATTAATTTACTTGAGGCATTAAACCAATAGTATTTCACATTAAGCATGGTGTTTAAGATGAGGACTGAGGGGGAATGTGGAATTCATTTGGATTGAATTATAGTATGTTTGGTGATCTGTTCATCTGGATAGAATACAGTATTGGTGCTGTATATAATATTTATACAGTGTATATAGAATTGTTGTGATTGCTAGAACATTTCTTTGCAAAACCTAGTGAGTTGTCCTAACTACAATAGAACCTTTACAAGTGACCCAGTTTTCAAATAACGAAGTGATAGTATAATGTATATAACAGGGCTCTACAGTGCGACCATTTCAAAACTACTGCGTGCGACTATAACATTTTTTTAGGAGCACCAGTGCGACTAACCCAATCAGCATATTTGTGTTTGCGCTAAGGGAGCTTCAAAGGTTCTAACGTAATTACGTGTTTCTGCAGCATTGAGTAATGTATCACAGACATATCTCACGAATCCTTTCATAAGCAAAGCGTAGACAGGGCGTCAATAAGAGATTCATTGTGCAGTGTAGAGAGCTTCGTTGATTATAAATGTGAGATCGCGATGAACTAAGATGAATGACAGCTTTTAATGATTTTTAAGGGAGTTTGTAAATGTGATACTGATTTAATACGATACAATTCAATATACAAGAAGTTAATATTAAGTGACTTACATTGTCTGACTATAACACTATTGTCTGATTTTGCTCCATTTCGTCATAGAAAATAGTTTAAAACAAAGACACAGCGCATCTCCATTCAAACACAGCGGTGTTTCATTTATGAATGAACCTGCGTTTTTAAACGAATCTAGTGAGTCAGTGATTCATGATTACCCATTCATAAAGACAGTCACTTGCTTCATTCCTGAATGAATCAGCCGTTCGAATGAATCAATTGAAGGAATAATTCAGTGATAAAATCAGTGACTTGCCGCCACCTGCTGGCAGTTTTAGTTAAATTTTTAAAGTATCTTTTCAGTTATTTAAATCATTTAATATTTCTATATTCAAAATGTTGTATCTAAAGCATTAATCTCATCATGAATTTATGGATTTAATTGCACTCATGCCACCTCGGAGCCTCATTAAACGTCTGAAAAAGTACCTACAAGCCACTTTTTTGTTCTTCTGTGCCACCTCTGTACAAAATAATTTTAATAATGATTTCATTTGATTAGTAACTTATTCATCTTATTCTACTTGTTCTTATTTTGTCGTTTTAATTACAATTTTTAAAAAGCTTATAAAATATAATTTTTGAAAGAATTTGACAAAAGATTACATACGTTTAATAAAGTTAGTCAGATATCACCTCGTAATGGGAAGGCTACTTTTTTATAAAATTTTGGATTATTGATTAGAAGGTGCTCCTAAAATTTTTAATGTGCGCCTACATTTTTTAAGTTACATTTTTTAAGTTAGAAGGATAAATAGCATGCATTTGTTTTTTTTATGGTTTTAGAACACGTCCTATATGTTAACACAATAAACCATAAATCTTTTTATTGATTGTTTTATTGCAATATCAGTATTGTTGTTTTTGCACACCTCCAAATGACTTTTAAAGCGTTTCACACAACAAAACATTGCAAGCTTAAGGTATGACTGGTTCATATGGGAAGAATTTCAAGATCAACCCGTAGTGGGATTTTGGGGTTATCCCATGAGCATATGCTTTCTTTGCCCTCCTACTCGAAACGCTGATAGACTAGAAACCAAACACACAGGAGAGTAAAAACAAGACAGCAGAGCTCGGTGGCTCCTTGGAGATGCTGTTTCTCAGTGTGGGCCCTGTAAACAGAGAACATGCCACACCTCTTAAGCACTTCATGCCAAGCCACAGGAATTCCCTCTTTCTCATACTTTCCCGCCTGCTGGTGCAGGCCAATGGGAACGTGCCTGTGCTGCATAACATGGAGAAGGAAAGCCTTTGCTGAGACTGAGCATTCTCTCTTTCTTCCTCTCCCTCTGACTAAATGATCACTATGCTATTGCTATGCTTTTCCCTCTCTCAGGTCAGTTGGCTGAGCTTCGTGAGTAGGCCCAGATGGAATCTGCAGACTTATACTATGATGTTTTAAAGAAAGAATCTGCAAAGTGAATTAAAAAAAAAGAAAGATTTGTTAATCTGACTGTACTGCAGTCTTGTTGCAAGAAAGCCAGGATATTGAAATGTTATATGCAAATATTATTTAATATATTTTATATATTTATATTTTCATTAATATGAAATATAATGATACTTGATGCTTAACATGAACTTTCATGATCTTTTTCTTAAATTGCATAGTAGAAATGAATGAGAAATGTTGCTAAATAAATCAACAGATATTTGATGTGTAATATATTTTATTATGTTAATTTATATTATGTATATTTGAATATATTTTTTATTATATTGGTTATTATATTCTATTTCGTACCTTTAACTTTTGTTTAAAAAGCATAGTATATTACTGCTAAATAATCAAAATAATATTTTGTGGGTGTGAGAGGGAGACATTTTGTATTTAATGATTAAATTTTTAGATATGATTTAAAATAATATATATTTATAATATTTATTATTTTGTATTGAAAGATTGTAACAAAAGATAGATTGACGCCTAAGCTGAACTTTCTTTTTTTCTAACATTCTTTAAATTGCGTCAAAGTAGAAATTTTCTTTTGAATGCAAGTTATTGTTAGAGACACCTGGGTGGATTTCTCTTTGATTTCATAATCCTTGTCTCATGCTGAAGATTAGTCACCCGTATGAAAGACTCCACTGGCTTTTGACTTTAATTCATGGCTAAATATAGTGCTCCTTTTCCACCGCAGCAAACACACAGGAGTATTTGCAATGGATTTGTTCACCCCTTACCTTCTCTCTGCGTGTTACTTTCCCACTGTGTATGTGCGTGTGTGTGTGTGCGTGCGTGCGGACATGCACACAGTGTTAGTATGTAGGCGTCTACAATTTGGGCCTTGAACAAACCACAGTGTGACAAGGTCTTTAAATCATACTTTATGGATACAGGGAGTAAAAATAGATTGTGGTGAAAGGCTCACGGCTAAAAGCCTCTTTTATGACTTAATTACATATAACATTTATACTTGTTCTTCACACCAGGTTTTGATTATAATTGTAACTGGTTTCTGCGTGATTGAATTTTCGACATGCCTAAGCTTAGTTGCACACAGGGTTAGTTGTTCTGGTAATGTACTGTTTCCAGGCCTAAACATAGCTGAACGAGGGAAGAGTTATAATATGCAAATCATTCCATGACATTAACCCCCCATCTACCCTCAATCCAGTGCAGCCCCGGCAACTGTTATGCTCCGCTCTTTTGATGAACAGGGAATAATAGGATTGGGAAACATTTATTCTGCTTGAATGATAATTCTTTGTAAGAGACCGTGATCTGTAATGTGTCTTTCTATCTGCTGTCGACTCTCAGGAGTCAAGGGGAACGGGACCGAAGCGTTTGAATTTGCATCTCTTGTGGCAACCAAAAATCTATTGGGCCTTTCACTATTGAAATGGTTAACCCTTGGTTTTAGAAAATATCCATACAATGAAAGCCAATAGGGTTTAATGTAATTTTGGACCCCATTGACTTCCATTGAGACATTTTGCTAAATATTTTCACACAGGTTTGGAACGACATGATCAATAATGACTGTATTTTAATTTTTGGGTAGGCGACCAGTTAAGTGTAGCATGAAAGCCTCTGTATGTCCTTACTGAGGCAGGTGAATCTTGGGACTTGTTGCGTGGTTTTAGTACTACACTGCTGCTGCCAAGACATGCGGCGTGTGATGTGAGTGCGGCCAGCATTGTTGCGATTCCATTCATCCTTTCCTACCTCGGCAAACTCAATGTAGGACTATTCTCCCAGGAGCTCATTATATTCATTCCCATACCATCCCTCCAATGCCTTATTTATTTTCATTTTGCAACTAGCACATATTTGCAGTTCAGCTTTTCAAATGATAATTGGGATTATAATTTTTTTAAGTGGAGGTTCTTCCGCTTCGGAAAACTGTGCATTCAACAGTGCACACAGAAAGGTCAGGGTCTCTGTAGCATTCGGGACCTTTGTGAGCTGTCCCAAACCAATTTGCGCTGTGCGAGTTGACTGTTTCAACGCTGCCAGCATCGTGACCTTTACTGAAGGAGAGCTCTCCTCTCTCAGCCGTCTGAGACAGCAGATCATCTTGCTGGCCACCAGCCACGCTCTCTCTCCATATGAGCCACAGTGTGGGGTGCGGCATGTTAACGCTGACCTTACTCTTGTACAGACAGTGTGGCGTATGCATGCCACACGTCACGTATGTGACGCAACCGTAAACATTACCGTTATGAAAAGGGCTAAGAATTCCCCTCAAGACTTCTGAAACCAGACAGTTTCTGTTTGATTGGCTCCTTTTCCTCAGCACTCCACCTGTGGTTTCAGCTTATCATCACATACATGCATACATGTAAATATACAGACAATAATAATAAGATTTTTTTAAATAGATATAAAAAATAATTCATTATAAAAATATTAACATTAAATAATTTACATCCAAATTATATTTCATATGGAGATATATTATATATATATTCATCTGGATAGATATATATAATATATATTTTAGCTATAATATGATGAAAATTGTAAAAATGTCAATATATTTTTGGAATACATATAAAGGACTATATGTGGTATGTGAATGTATGTAAAATAATATAATGTGTATTCAAAAAAAAAAAAAAAAAAAAAATATATTTATTTTTTCCAATTTTCATACATGTTTATATACAATTGTGTATTTAAACATTTTATTAATGGAATGTTTATTATGCAGCTATTTTGATATAATGAAGAAAAACGTGTTTAAAACTTACATGTAACCAGTTAATGAGTTGCTTAATAAATACATATAATGTGTTGCATGTTTAATATTTTTTTATTTTATTGCATTTAAAAAGTAATGTAAAAATCGTGTAAACATAAAAACCTGTCTGCATTTGTGATTGGAGAAATGACAAACAACAAGCACTACTCTACACTGCTCAAAACTCGCGTTTGCATCATCAGTGGCAAATCCTTTAAATATAAAAAACGTACTTGCAGTCTGTGAGTCAGAACAGCCAGCATTGTAGTCTACTTTCCCAGGTTCAGGAAAGAGTCCTCCATAAAATGCACTGCACACAAATTAATATTTGGGTTGAAATGTTCTGGAACAATGTTGTAAATACAAATTAACCACTGATTTCCAGTTGTGTCCTCTTTTGGAAGACCAAAAAAAAGTAGTTTCGCTTTCACAACAAAACACACTGCGGGCTAGAGTGAGCGGCGGCAGGCGGGCTTGAGAACAGTGCGGCCGGCCGGCTTCACAACGAAACACACGGCAACACATCCTAAGCGAAATCAAGTTAGCCTTTCTTTCTTTGCATGAACATGTGGGCGGCATTATGAAAAATCTGTAATTTTGACCCATGCAATGTATTTTTGGCTATTGCTACAAATATGCCCGAGCGACTTAATACTTGTTTTGTGGTCCAGGGTCACAAATGTAAAAAAATTTATTTTTAAAGGCATACAATTTTTCAAGTTTTTCTTAACCTTAATGAAACCAACATGAACAAAGAGTACATGTCTAAGAACTTGGCACTTGTGTTTTAAACTAGATTTTTATCATAAGCACTCATTCATTGTCTAAATCATTGACCCTTTCTCTTTCTTGATTTCCAGGTGGCATTGTACAACCCTGACCAGGACGGGAGTGACAGCCCTCGAAGCAGTCTTAACAATAGTCTCTCTGACCAGAGTCTGGCCTCTGTTAATCTCAACAGCGTGGGCAGCGTGCACAGCTACACGCCAGTAAGAGCTAAATTCTCAAACTTTGCAGGCACTATTCTGCTCTTTAACCTCTCGTGAACCTGAAGCAGAGCTCTTAATTTGCTGAGTTTTATTGTGGAGCGCTGCTTTATGAGAAGCAGCAAGATTCCAGTGCGTTTGTCAGAATGCTGGAGTATGGAGGCCTGTGTATGGGAGCTGGCTGACACAGAGGTTAAGGGAATGAAAAGCAGAGCTCATACTGCTGGAGCCCTGCTAAAGAGAGACGCTGCCTCTGATGTCCTCCCACCAGAGAAGCCGCTTCTTTGTTGTGGTCCCCTAGAAGCCCTGCATGCTTCTCGCTCCAGGCTCTCAGCATTGATCCGGCACAGACACTGATAGATTCACTTCAGGGGCCAGGACAGGCTTTTCTCTCTCTCTCTCTCTCTCTCTCTCTCTCTCTCTCTCTCTCTCTCTCTCTCTCTCTCTCTCAGTCTCAGTCTCAGTCTCTCTGTCTCTTTTTCTGCTTCATCCAGCTGATTTGAACAATGTAATCTGTTTGAACATAACCAGATTATATGCGCTCATCTTTACAGTGATGCATAGTGTGTCATCTGACTCCCACTGCTCATATTTCTTCTGTACAATTAGTCTCTGCTGCTAATGTTCTATGCAAGCTAATTCCTGCTCTGATTTAGTGATGCCTAAATTCATGTGTAGTATTAGTTTTAGTTTTTAATGTTTTAGTATAGTATAGAATTTTAATATTTTCCATTTGTTAGTAATGAGCCATAACATGAAAATAATTATCGTCTTATCAGTGTCAGCCAGAAAGTTAATATTGTGCATACCTAGCAGAATATGGTTGTCTGTCCAGTACTGAATATGATTACATTCATATGCATTTTGGGTACTGACAAGAGACTATTGAATTTTATAACAAAATATAAATTCTCACATTTTCAGGCATTTTCAGTGAACCTGTACTGAATGAATGGGATTTAAAATGTAAGATATTCACAAAGTTTTATTGCTGTAAAAGGTTTATTTTGTTATTTTATTTTTTTTATAGCTTTTTTGTGTAGTATAACGCTGGAACCATGTATTACCAATGGGAGACACTAGGAAACGCCAGCGCTAACAATTATCTGTTTACGGGATTGTTTGCAATAGCTTTGTGATGTCTTCAGATACATGTATTTCCCCTCACTAGTTCACACTGACAGCTAGAATTAGACTTCTCCAGAGTGGCAGATGACTGTTTTGCCAGCCTCTCCAGTCTGCTAAACACTGTTGTCTTGAGCTAGACATGGCAGAGCCTCTGCCCTTGTGTACGCCACAAATATGCTCGGCATTATGGAGGCCTTGGGAGCTATTCAATGAATCACTCATTCTGGGCATGAAAGGCATCTCTTCAGACTCAAAACAGTGAGCAGATCCCATTTGGAGTGAAACACTTACGTGAGAGTTTCAGACACGCAAGCTAATTCGTTTTGATGGGCAAACCTGTACTGGATATTTATCATTAGAAAGATTTGTTTTATGGATCAGTGCCTGTTTTTTGCAGGCGAGCTTTTATGATCTTGCTGTCGATTTCAGTTGTGTTGCTCAGTTAGTTTCGCCAAGCTGTTAATTACAGAATAAATAGCCGTAAAAACAACTTCAGAGAGACTCTCAGGAGACGTGTTTGTTTTGATCATGGCTGTATGTAGAGATTCAGCCATGCTAGTAAATAAACGGTCAATATTTGGAGGGTTTTGTGCGCCTGAGATTTAGCTCCTGCATATTGTACTGCAGTGTGTCTGGCAGTTCATTTCCTGTGCCGTGATGTTGAGTGCTGTAGTCAGTGCTGTCATGTTCTATCTCAGCTCTAATCTGCCGGTCACTGGGCCTGGCTGAGCAGTGCTGCCGTTTAGAGTGGCAAGGTTGCTAATCTTGTGTTCATCATCCTCCTCTCCTCCCCCTTCAGGTGACAAGTCATCCAGAGTCGGTGTCCCAGTCCATGAGCTTGCAGCAGGCCCCTCAGGCCCAGTACAACATACCGGAACGTGACAAGCAGCTGCTCTTCTCCGACTTCGAAGATCTCAGTGCCTCCTTCCGCAGCCTTTACAAGACTGTGTTTGAGCAGTCCTACAACCAACAGGGTGAGTTGCACACTCGGACATCCCATCAGACAGCTCGGAGAAAATACGCCAAGTCTAGTCTGCAGAGTTTTTGTGCAGCTTGCAGAGCTTCGAGTACTTCAGGCTTATTGGTAGCTGAAAGCATCAACAAGTCAGCCAAAATAATTCATAAACCAACATGCAGAGAGTGGAGAATATGTGGAACTGATCAGTTCTGCAGAATTTGGAGTGTGCAGATTCTGTATGGGCCTGCCAGATGAGTCATTTTCAGAAATTCACTGCCATATATTGCAAACTACATTTTATATAATTTATTCATAATATTTACTGAAATTAATGTTATAATTTATCATATGTATCGGCTGAATAGGCCTCTATTTTTGGAAAGGTTAATATAATATTTTATACATAATTTGTAATTTTGTATATCAAAAGAAAGTACTTTAAAATGGATCAAAGCTTTATTTAAATTAATTCTTAAGTTATATTTTATTTTAAAATATTTATATTTCGTTGTATTTATTAAAAAGAATGTATAATATAGGTATAATAATAATTTATAATATAGGTATCAGCTGGTAAAATGGAGCAAAATTTAACTTTACATCATTTGTTTTGCAATATATAAAATTTTGTGTCTAAACCAAAAATAAATATGATATAGCAGACTATGACCCTCTTTGTAGCTGAAGGCATTATAAAAGTACTTTATAAACTTAAAGGGGTCATATGACGTTGCTAGAAAGAACATTATTTTGTGTATTTGTGTAATGAAATGTGTTTTTGCAGTTTAAGGTTAAAAAAACACATTATTTCCACATAATGTACATTATTGATTCTCCTCTATGCCCCACCTTCCTGAAACGCCTCGATTTTTACAAAGCTAATCCGTCTGAAAAAGCGAGGTGTGCTCTGAATGGCCAGCTACCCAGTGCGTTGTGATTGGCCAAATACCTCAACCGTGTGACAGAAATGTTACGCCCCCTTACCATACTGTGATGGCCCGGGTCCCGGCCCAACAAGACGAAACCAATAAAATCCTTTACAAGCGAGGCATTTGTTGCATCCAATCGGGACATAATTACTGTTTTTAATGACTTATACTGTCTTTTTACACTTGCGCTGCATCGCACGCTAAACTGGGCTGTCACCATTATGAACTTTTTGACTGACGTTAATTGTCTAAATAGGCACGGTTGATTGCGATTACAAGTTATGTAATGTCCTCAGCGACCAGCACGGATCAGCTCTAGCATGACGAAGCGGATATCGTCCTCTTTTGGAAGGCCAAACAGAGTAGTTTCGCTTTCACAATGAAACACACAGCTTCTTCACAACATGGCAGCGGCGGCAACAACAGTACTACAGCGAGAATAAAAGTTACGCCTTCTTTTCTTTGCGTGAACATTTGGGCGGTGTTATGCAAATCTTCCCACATCTGACTTAGACATGTGGGGGCGTGTTAGAACAAACCGCTTTAGGTAGGCGTGGTTAACCCTTAACTTTTATAAAGAATATCTCTTTTTGATTTGAGACTTAGTCTTTGCAACTTTAGATTTTCTTTATGCACCAAGAGCTTGTGACTCTCCAAAGAGAAAGGAAAATTTTTTTAATTGCATCATATGACCCCTTTAAGACAAGCTTATTGTGGTTCAAGTTATTTATCTAAAACAGTATTGTGCCTTTTAAAAACACTTCCTTTAAAAAACACTTTAAAACGTCCTCTTTATGGGTTTCAAGTGTTAACATGATGTACTTTTTTTTTCCAAGTCTTGTTTTCTTTAGATCATGTTTAGCAGCTCATTTTTTTCCAGCTCAGATGACAGCCCAGGAAATGCAGTGCTAGATTTAGTTTTCTGCAAGCTTGCCTGTCTTTTAGAAGTTAATTCCTATTGTTTGTAATCTGATTGACTGATGTACAAAAAGCACTTGACAAGCAGGTTGCACGCAACACCAGACGAGCCCCCGCGTCTAACCTACTTTGCTCAAATCAGATGCTTTTCATGTTAATGTTTCCAAAGTGAACTTCTTTAATCTGTCATCTATGTTTCATTAGCTGAACGTTGTTACCTTTTTATGTGCATAAAAGTGAATTCTCTTAGTCAGACAAGCTTGGGCAATTAAAATGAGCAAATAAAGCTGGCGAGAGGATTTCACACCCCACTGCTGGAGACACTGAGCTAATTCACTGGCTTTGATAATAGGTAATGAACTCGCATTATTATTCAGGGGGGCTGCTAGCTAATTGCTTTCTGTGCTCTCCCATGGTTGGACAATAGCTTTCTCTGCTGATAAGAGATGCACCCCTGTCACCCCGCCGATGAGTGTTCTCTGGCGATTGCAGCGATGCAGGGCCCGCAGTCTGCTCTAAAAGCTCTCCACCGAAATAGGTTTACGGTGCCAGCGTCATGATGGACAGAGCCTCTTAAGACCGCGAGCCGCACGCTTCGCTGATTGCTATTGAGTGTGCAGATGTTGGAATTGGTGTACGAATGAAAAGTTGGAGAGGGAGAAATTCTGGTGCAATTTAAGAGACAATAACTTTGTGCTGAGTCACCGTCTCAACGCCCCTGTGTATTTTAAAAAGACAAGTTCAAATGTTTTCAAAATGTTTTGGCCTTTTTTGCCACATTGATAAAAAATAGTGAATGATAGGATAAGGTATAATTATGGGGAGAGTAGGAAACAAGATCAGAAAAAGTTGCAAGCTGGAGTCGAACTCATGCTGCCTACACAAGCACAATGGCTCAGTCAAAGAATGCATGGAGGTTAGCCCTCCAGGTTACAGCTTCGACCGTCGGTTTTTACGTAACACTTTACAGTAAGGTTCTGTACATTAGTTTTAGTTAATAAGTGAAGTGTTGTGAAATGGCAATAAACATGCATTTATTACAGCATTTAGTAATCTTGTTTGATTTACAATTGCATGTTATTATTGATTATTTGTCATTGATGTATAATACAAAAATAGTTTTGATATTTCATTTTAAATTAAGACAAAAAAAAAAGTATAATTTTGTTAACCGTTAGTTTGCATGTTAACATATGAATTTTTACACTTTCAGTATTAAACATCTGTTAGTATATGTAGAAATTAACATTTAAGATTAATAACCAGCAGATGAAAAGCTGTAAACGATTGTGCTTTATTATTAAAATAAATTAAATGTTAATTAAATTATTTAATATAATCACTAAATGCTAGAACTTCAATTAAATATAATAGTATTGTTGAATTCAGTTATTGTTGCAAATGTATTTTATTAGTGTTCTGTCATGACTGCTGAATAAAAATAATAATTGCTGTTAATAGTTTTCATCGTCTGTTTGATTACGTCTTTATTGATTTTTCCGTACATTTCTGCCATATGTACATTACATTAACTGACAGTCACCACTGATAAAATACCACTAAATATTGTAGAAACTAAATTTTCTGTAAAGCTGCTTTGCAAAAATTTGCATTATGAAAAGCGCTATACAAATAAACATGAACTGAATTAAAAAAAATAGAATCGAAATAACAGTAAAATTAATGTAACATTTACCCGATATTTGCTTATGCATCAAGGCCTAACTATAAAATTTTAACATTAAATCATGTTGGGAGTACGCATTCACAAGTAATACTTTGCCGTATTATAATTACGTTTTGCTGTAACACGTAATAGACGCAGTTAACTAATATAATTTTGTAATATTATTACTCTTACAATCGCAGTAATGCACGTTCAGCAACCTATTTTAACTCAAATTAAGTGGTGAATTTCACTACAACCGGGGGGGGGGCAAACATACACCAGAGAAAAAATTTCCTATGTTTGGTCTATTAGTATGTATATCTTCTGTTGCTGGAATTAGATGTTTGAGATGACTGCAGAGACGGATTCTAGTCCATCATTTGTGAGATGGACACACTCCTGTTATTTTCAGTTTATCGGAGAAAAGGATAAGAATGCTTAGCAATATGTGCGACACCAAACTCTCAACATGGAGAAATAGCACGAGTAAAACCTGGAAACACCTGGACTGGTGCCACTAACCGTAAGCTATCGGAGAGAGCTGCGGTCCCGAAAAGAGATATACGGTGCGACCAGCAACAAAATTAGTTTGAACTAAAAATAAGCAAATTTTTATTAACTCATATCATAGGTACAATGAAATGAAAATGCAAATATTGACTTCAATGCCTAATTACGATTAACAAAACAAAGGACAAGACTGGAGATATCCTGAGTTTTGGCGGCGGCCTCTCCAAAAAACACCGAAAGTCCACGGAAAGGAAACCGAGATGACAGAAATAAAAATAAACACAGTGCAGTTTCGAATGATCTGTATGACCAAAAATGACAGAGTATTTTATGTTTCAGCTGTTTGATCGCGCCGGCGCCTCACGCACACACAGCATTTGCAGACATTGCAGCCTGTTCATTATCAGAATAAAATACAGTCAACCAAACATATAGATACACTGGTAAATTTAAATTGTGCGTACTGCGTAGTAGCTACAATCGGTGCCGTTCAGCCTGAGCTCGGGCCAAAGACACATTAGCTCATGTGACGAGGATGTTTTTTTAAGCACGTCAAGTAAGCCTGGTTTACATAATAAATAATAGTTTAGCATTCAAATACATATGATAACCTCCCCGTGCTGAGATGTGTCGTATCATGTGTTGACGATAGCCAGAGATATTGTCAAAACATAAAAATTTGGCAATATTAAGAGGATTTAGCATGTCCAATTAATGTGGGCCTGTTACATTCTTATTATTATTAGGTTTTATTATTAGGTTACTTTTATTATTAAATTACATGAAATTATTGCCCCGCAATAATTTCATAGCGCATTACCGTATGGCGCGCTGTGAGGATAATTAAAATTTAGACTATTAGCGTACTCATTGAAAATGTTTTTAAAAAGTTTTTTAAGCAGGTCTTTTAATTTATACAATTGAATTATAGGCATATTATTAAAATTATTAACACTGCAGTCATTAATGAAAATTAAGGGCAGCTTTATTTCGTGCACAGTTTTTCAAAAACAACCTGTTTAACGCGAAGTACGTTTCTTCTCATGTTTTTCACTATGCGGGCCACAAGTGAAATATTAAGGGAATAATTTAAGACCGTTATATATCATCGTCAGCCTATATTGAAGTAATTTTGTCGTTCTTGTTGTCTCAGAGAATATGCGCCATTAATGTAGCGTTAGAAAGCTCCGTCAGTTTTTAGTCTCTATTGTGAGTTTACTGACGTTCACCGGCATAACTCTTGCTGTGCGTTGCTTGCTTGTGTTACTTGACCCCTCCCCCATAATATCAATTGTTTATAGGCCACATATTAGGCAATTTTTTTTAATGTTTATTTTTCAATGTTAATGAAAGTGACACCAAAAATAAGGGAACATCATTAGGAAATCCTTAGGGGGGCTGTGCCGGGGCTAAGCAAGTTTCTGATGGGCCCCGCCCTAGCGCCGCCACTAATTAGCCTAATTCGTTTTGGCTTGTTTAGCAACTTATATTTTTCGTTCTTGTTTTCTTCTGAAACCGTTCAATATAGCCTATAGGCTAGGTTTTGTGTTTATTGTTTGTACATTATAACATTTTGCTTTATTTACCGGTGTTATTTATGAATGTAATAGTGCGGTTTCTGTTTATCTGTGTTTAACCTAAACTACACATAACATTAATGTAGACCTACATACCGGCATCTAAATATGATTTTATAATTTTATGCTATATAGACCTACCACATTACCCTCGACTGAGTGTAGAATGAGCAGCAATAAACTACATTTTATCATTTTATTATACTTATGTGGATATTTTGGTGAAAGTAACTCAAAAGTAGTGTACATTACAATTCAGAGACAGTAATATTGTAATGTAACTAATTACTTTCAAAAGACAGTAACTAGTAATACATAATGTATTACATTTTGGAAGTAACTTGCCCAACACTGATTAAGATTAATAACCAAACGATAAATAAATGCAGTATAGTTATTGTGCCTTGTTACTTACCTTCATATAAAGTATTGCCTGTATCAGTGACAGATTTGAGTGTTAATTAATAGCTTAGATTGACATGATGGAAAAGCTTATCAGGTTATCAGATGCAGGCAGCCTGTTTGAAATGATGCTGTCTGTTTGATCCTTACAGGTCTGATGGGTATGCCCTCGGAGTCGTCCCAGCAGACCCACACCTCCTGCTCTTACCAACACTCCCCCAGCACAACCATCAGCACCCACCCTCACAACAACCAGAACAGCATCACTAACTCTCACCCCAACAATGGTAGCCAGGTGCCTCTCTCTCACCCCCCTCACTCGGCCCACAACTCGCCCCACGGACAGCACCTCTCACAGCATGGCCCTCACACCCAGCACAGCCAGCACCCACATACGGCACACAGCCAACATCCCCAGCACAGCCAACACAGCCAGCACGGGCAGCATCCCTCCCAGCACCAGGCCCACGGCCAGCACACACCGCAGCAGCAGCAGCACCAGAATCTCTCCCACCAGCCTCATCCTGCCCAGCAACAGATGCAGTGCAACACCGGTAAGAGTCTGTGTGTCTGTGATAGTTCTATCTGATCGTCTCTCTTGCTTTCTGTCTCGAACCCTCAGCATACTTCCTTTCATGCTGGCATTGCCCTGACAGGACGATTTATTCAGGCCTCTTCTAACAGTCATTTATTTTAGATTAAGAAATTTATGGCAACTTTGGAGCAGTCAGCAGTAAATCATAGGGTGATTTATACAGCTCCTCTAATGAGAACAAAGCAAATGCTGCACACTTCAGCGAGCAGGCCTGTAGCAGAGGGTTATGGCTCCCCCTACTGCCTCAAACAGGAAGTGCACAGCAGCTTCCACACATTCTGAGTTCTGCTGTCTGCTGTGGCCTTCACTACCTTCTTGTTTTGTCTGCAGGTCTTCCCAGTGACTGGTACCCCAACCTGGATGCGCTAAAAGAAAGCTGCCGCATCGCCAGCAGCTACAATTGGGCTGATGTTGATCTGTCACCCTTCCAAGGTATAATCAGAATGTCTGTTTATATACTAAATTCACTGTTGTTGTTGTTTTTATCAAGAGACTAAATGCTAATGAAAAAGAGTTAATCATTTTGGTTTTTTAAGCTGTAAATTTAGTACTATTTCTGCTTGTATGATATATAATGATGCATTGTGAATAAATATTGTTATATATATATGTGTGTGTTGTGTGTTTTGTGTTGTGTATGTATTATCTATAGTTATAATATATATATATAGTATATCTATATGTATCTATAATAATTATATATACTTATATATATATTTAATATATATATTATGTTATAATATATATATCTATATATATATATATATATTATATAATATATATATATATATATATATCTATATTATATATATATATCCTATATCTATCTATATATCAAAGGCTAAATTGTCTAGGCTAATATGCAATGGCTAATTTGAGTAGTTAAACTAAAAACTGAAGAAACTATTTGAAAAAAAGAACATTGCTAAATAAAGAACATTTTCATTACTTGCGAAATTAAAAATGTTTGTGTGTAAATAATGAAACTCTAAGCAATGTTCTTTATTAATTCACAATCACTGGAAAATTGCTTATTAATTTGAACAAAGGACCTGTTAAGCTATTTTCCCCCCTTTGGTGTTTTGTTTTGTATGTTCACTCTGCATTTTTTAAAGGGGTCATTTTAATCTTTTTTAAAGATCATTATTTTGTGTATTTTGGTGTAACAGAATGTTGACATGCTTTAATGTTCAAAAAACACATTATTTTTCAAATACTGTACATTATTGTAAGTCCTCTATGCCCCGCCTCTCTCAAACACTTCGTTTTCTACAAAGTCCCTCCTTCCGACAAGCGCAGTCTGCTCTGATTGGCCAGCTGACCCAGTGCATTGTGATTGGCCGAACACCGCAAGCACTCGTCGGAAATTTAAAGCCCCTTACCATAATCGCGAGCTTCATCTTTCAAAATAAATGTAAAGACAGAGCCAAAAAGGGGAACAAAGTCACATGACAGACACAGTGATGAAGCTGGTCTCATCTCCGCTCTCCTCCTCTCCATCATCTCTCTTCTCTCCACACACAAAGCACACACACACACACACACACACGTGCGCACGCACACGCACACACACACACGATGCGCACAACTCTGCATTTGAACAGTCAATAGCAAATACTTAAACTAATAACAAAACAGTAGCTGATTCAGAAGCGCCAGATTGTCATAGCAAAGTGCACATTTGGGTTGCATTATACTAATATTTCCACGTAGTGGGGTAGATATGTGGGGACGTGTTAGAACGAGCCATTTTAGGGGGGCGTGGCAGAGTCTTAACTTTGATAAAGAATATCTATTTGGGTTTGTGACTTTAGTCTTTGCAACTTTACAGGTTTTCTTTATGCACCAAGAGCTTGTAACTCCAAAGAGAAAGGAAAATTTGAAATCGCATCATATGACCCCTTTAAAACAGTAGCGTTTAGCAAGCAGTTTCATTTGAGTTTTGAGAAATCAACTGGACAGACTGATTAAATAATCTGTCACTGTTTTTCTGAAGGTTTGAAAGAGAGCATGAGGCAGGCGGAGCTGAATAACTGGTCTCTGGAGCCCACTCAGATTGCAGACCTCTGCTCCTCCATCAATCAGTTCTTTGCTCGCACTGGAATCCAGCCACAAGGGGCAGTGCAACCTCCAGTGTGCCACGGTTCCATGCATCCAAAACCCAACCCACACATCAACACAGGTGAGCAGACTACAATCCACAGTGTCACATATTAAGACTGCCACAATATTAACATAGTAACATCAGTTTGTTTTTCAGGAAACATGTACATGGACTCGAGACAGAGCTTGAGTTCAATGATGGGTCCGCCGGGATATCCTCATATGCCGCCCATGAGCAGCGCTGGCCCCACTATGACAGGTCCTTGTCCTTTTCAGCTTTTACAAATGTGGCAGGATGTGCATCATGTTGAACAGGATGCAGTGTTTAAAATAAAATAAAAAATGTATGCAATACTATCATAACAGATTTTACTATCACTCATACTTGGGATTAGAGAACAAACCCCTAACCGAAAGAATACATAATATAGTAAAATGTTTTCTAAAAATTAATTCCTGTAATGGCAAAGCTGAATTTTCAGCAGCCATTCCTCCAGTCTTCAGAGTCACATGATCCTTCAGAAATCATTCAAATATGCTGATTTGGTGCTCAAGAAACCTTATTATTAATGTTTAAAACCGTTGTGCTGTGAAACTGTGATAACCTTTTTTAGTGGAATTCCTTGATGAATAGAAAGTTACAGCATTTATTTGAGATAAAAATAGTCAATGTGACATCAAAAATTATTTTCGTAGCTTCATAAAATAAAGGTTGAACCACAGATGTCACATGGACTATTTTAACAATATCCTTACTACCTCTCTGGGCCTTGAACGTGATAGTTCCCTTGCTGTCTATGCTGGGTCAGAAAGCTCTCGGATTTCATCAAAAAAATTAATTTGTGTTCCGAAGATGAACGAAGGTCTTACAGGTTTGGAACGACATGAGGGTGAATAATTATAGCACAATTTATGTTTCTGAGTGAACTACACCTTTAAGTCATGCATTTGAAGGAGCTGAGCCATATATAGTGACCGGGATATCAAAGAGACGCCCTGGTTATTCCCAAAACACCCTAGGAACCACACTTTATCTAGTTAAGGCATAGCAGCACTGTAAAACACATTCACAGCAACTACATAGAAACAAGCATCCACACCTTTGTGTTTCATTAGCAGTTTGTATTGCATATTTCCACAATATGAATCAAAATAGTTTTCTTAAAAAATCTCTGCACGCTAAAGCATTGTATGTCGTGACCGTTCCCCTCTGCTCTGCCCTCAGGCCATCACGCTCAGATGAACCAGCAGCATATGATGCCTGCTGGAAACTTCCAGATACGCCGCATGCCTGCCGACGACATCCAGGATGACTTTGACTGGGACTCCATCGTCTAACCCAGTCCCCGAGAGCGAAGAGTGGTGCAGACAAAACGAGAGCGGAGCGTATGGAGGCAGTGTGTTTGTGTTACAGAGCAAGAGGGCTGGACCTGAGGTGTCTGCATGCCCGTGACAGAAAGGCAGATTGGAATGGGACACTTGAAAAATAGTGCAGGTGTTGTTCATTATGACCTGAAAGAGACTCCTGTGTTCCTGGTGTTTTTATGAAACAAAAACAAACAACAAAAAGATATTACTTTGAAGACAATCACATTTACTAGGACACGTTTAAGTGATCGCTTTTATACTTGTCCCAGGGGCAAGTGGTTTGTTTAAGTCAAATGTCTCCCGACCCACAGCCTCTGCAAACTTGCCAAGCTCGCCCCTGCTCTTCAACTGTTGTTCTGTGATTTTTCGAGTGATTGCATCCGGCTTGTTCTCCCCTCTCATGGTGACAAACTCAGGCCTCGACTGCCTATCAGACAAGATTGGCTCCCTCATTTGTGTTGTGAAACTTCATCTGAGATGCAGGGCACTTTTCAGAAGAGGGCCGATGGTGCAGGTAACGTGACACTCTAAGCACCTGCCATCGTTCAGGCACAAGTAGCCAATTTTTTGCTCCTCTGACCCTACACACTGTAATATGCCGACGTCGCCATGCATCCAAATCCAGCAGATTTTACTGATTCTTAAGGCTCATAACAAAACGTGTAAGCCACATTACCTGCAGTATTTGTACTTGTGTATCTTTGCTGTCTGAAGTGTGTCATGTTTTTTGTCACTAATAGTTTTAGACTAGTCTGAATATGAAAATGAAAATTCATATGAAAATGATATCGATCCAGACCTCACTATTATCGATTTCCCTAATCGCTTTATGTTTGCATGTACAATCCTCTTTCTGTTGACCATCCCCCGTCAACCTGTAGTCTCCCGATTGGACTGCGTTGCTTTGTGAGTTCGTTTAAAGCCCTCAGGACCTGCCACAGAAAATTTCACGCGTTTAGGAGCGATCGCTTCCCTGACTGGAGATTTGTGGGATACCTGAGAGCCCTGTTCTTGTTGCGAAATCAGCCTGCTGTGTGGCTCTTTACAGCAGCGTTGAGAAGGAGATGAAAATCACGTCAAGGCACATTTGTTTAATGGTCCGCAATAAAAGAGCCCTCTTTATTTTAACCCTAGGACCAACTTACATGAAATCGCTTGCTCTATGCTGCTCTGACAAGGACTTTTTCCAGAGAGCATACCTTCACTTTAGCTGTTGAATGCTGGGTGTAGCGTAATACAGAGAGAAAGGAGATGACTAAAATACTTAGATACACTAATAGCCTTATTTTGGAGGAATGTTAACTGCTGCATTTGAAATTCTACTACTAAGAAGTTGTGCAAAGTTTAAAATCACACACATTCAGACCATCCTTCAAATAAAAAAAACATCAACCTGGATGCAGAAACTAGACAGTAACTGTGTCCTGCTCTATCAAGTGTAGCGCCCTTAAGCAGCTGTAATTAGCATACTACAGTCTTATGTTTTAAGACGTTTAGTTGAAAGTGTCTGCTAACTTTACAAACCACAGTGTCATTTTATTATATCAGTGATATTATGGAATGTTTTTGTGCAATATAATTAATTTAGGGCTATCAGTGATTACAATCATCTCTTTTAAAGAGCACAAAACTAATGCACAAGATCTGGACTAGAATAGCGGAACCCAAATTAGAAATATGTCCAGCCTTTGACCTTTAGCAGGGTATTTCTCAGTGAGAAGCACCACTTCGATTAGACCAAATTTTAGAGTGCAGGGCTGGTTTAGAAAAGCCATAAAATGCGGTTGAAAAGGGAAGGGAAGGAGTGGATCTGTTTCTCAGCTTGAAAGTTTATGCACACCTTGGTCTCCTTGGTCTTCAGTAGTTTTCAGTCGTCCTTATGGGCTTTGTTTTATTATTCATCAGAGTGTAAGTGCTAATAGACTTGGAAAAGTGAAATGATCTTATGACAATCTTTTTTTTTTAAATGTATTACAGTATTATAAACTCTCCAAGTATTTACACTAGTCATTGAGATGTATTGGCCTTTGATCCCTAAGGCCCTTAATATAATTGGAACAGTTTGTCGTATATCCTTCATAAAAACACACACATTTAAACCTCAAAATTAGAAAGAAAAAGAAATTATGGTTTACATAAAAATATTTTAGGACCATTAATATTGGAGTTCTGACATTATCATGAAACATTATTGTTATTATAATGGCACATAAGTACATCTCCCTTCTAAAATTCCCATTACTGTAATCTGTTCAGACATTTTACATTATTTATTTTTCTTCTAGTAATTCCCATTATTCTCAGCAGTGATTCATTGTCATTACTGTAAAACAGTATTTGTATTATTTCATGGGGAAAAAATACATAGAAAATACAAAACATAGTTGAATAATTAAATTTAGCTTAAAGGCAGTAAAAAAAAGTGTTATTTTGCTTTTTTCCCCCTTACATTACTAGCAATGACATTTTTACAGTCTTTATATTATAATATAAAACCATTTACTTGAATACAATTTTAAAAATATTTCTGCCTTTTGATTTTGCGGTCAAATATGAGGTTTTGAGCGATTCACCTTAAAACGTTTGTAATGGTCAAGGAACCCAGTCAAACTCTCTTCATGTTCATGACATTTCAGCTCGATTCTTCACTGAGTCCTGTCCACGATCAGCTATATAGTTTGTTACATATCCATGTGTTCCCTCATTACATAAGCAATTGTCAGATTCTCTGACGCTAATAGGGTTTAAATTGGCGAAACCATATTACTGAAGCCTAACGTAACCTAGAAATCCAATTAAATTGCCCATGATGCTGATTTTGTGAGTCTGCTCACATTGCCGGATTCTACAAGGAAGGAAAAACGGTGACAGAACCGTTATCCACTTTACCCCAGACAGACTGTTCAGCGTCTGTGTTTTTCTGTGATTTGACTGCGACGCTGTGCACATTGTTCTTAAGCTAAGCTTCATTGCCCAAATCTGCTTTGGCTCCCTGCATACTGTTCTTGCTCTTTTCTTTCTCTCTCATGTTTTCATTTGGATACTGTTGAAGTGTTCAGGAGCCTTGTTCACGCAGCCTGTGTTTGTCATACAAAGAGCTTTGAGAGCTTTTATCTGCTCATTTGTGCACTTTGAAAAGAATTCAGAAGCACAAACGCTTACGTAATTCATTAACTCAAGCAGGATCTCACCTCGTTCGCTCACTGGCGAGTGAACATCTGGCATCGATCCACCCTCGGTGTGAACTTTAATACCATACTGTGGTGTTCACCCTCGATCATGGTTTGTCTGGATGTCGACCGCAGAAGGAAGGGGTCAGTTTTCGGTTGGAAATGTTTCGTATGTATTGCCAATCTGTTTTTGGTAGTGATGTGTTTGGATCTCTTGCTTGCCAAAGAGAGAGTTTAATTTTGCAACATTTAAGGCAGCAGGTAATTGGCATCCTTCCCAGGTGGGGAAGGGTAACGTAAGTCTGAAGGATCGGACTGAACGGAAAGCATAAAGTGGGCTCTAGAGAATATGAGCTGGACAGGTGATGAGTTCTCTCTCTCTCTCTCTTCTTCTCAAAAAAGAAAAAGGAAAAACATTGCTCCTTTGATTTTGTGTTGTGAAAATTTTAACTGTTTAAAGACAACTCAGTTTTCGTAAAACGAAAGAAAAAAAGAACTAAAAACAAGTGGGGATGCATCTGCCAGAGAGATTACTGTAATCAAGGAAGAAGCCTTGTTACATTTACGGGAGAAAACTGCCAACAAGTTCTGGTATTTGGAGCCTATTTTGTTCATTGTTGGTGTGTCGTTGTGCTTATTGTAAATATATGTCTTTTCGATTGTCCTTTCTTCCTCTGGGGTGGTGAGGGATCAAGGCAAGGGCTCGGGTTCACCTGCGAAAGAAAAGAGGGAGATGAATACAGAGTATTTTGTTATTGTCCAATCCAAGGGTGACACAGTATGTATATATCTATATTGTATATATGTGATGAAAATGCGTTGGCTTTTTGTGAGACACTACCTTTTACCTGTACTATGGTTCAACATTCAGTGTTTCAGTGTTTATATTCTATTTTAATCTTTGTTTTCTGTTTGATTTTGTCCTGGTCATTACTTGTATTTGTTGTTTCCTTAATTTTCCCCTTTTTGTCCATTTTGTTATTGCACGGTTTATTACTTTTGCTGTCCAATAAGATGACACGGCTTCTCTTTGTATTGGTTTTAGTGCTGTAAAATAACTCTGAAGTGTCATTAGGATTGTCAATACCACCCCTTCCCCCGATATGCATGAATGGCACTTAAAGAAATAAAATGTTAACTTCACTGTGGAATCTTTGCTGCTTCGTGATATTTATTTCATATACATATCCTTGCAAAAACTGACGTACTTGCACTGTTGCACAGAATACTCCAAAACGCCTAAAAATGGAATTTGATATATATATTTGATTCTCAAATATTGTTTTTTTTTTTTTAAGATTTATTTTTGGCCGTTTTTTTTTGGCCTTTATTGTGAAAGGCAGTGTAAGATACAGGAAGCGAAGTGTGAGAGAAGAAAGGTCCTTGAGCTGGGATTCGAACTCGGGATGCCCATATTTCTTATATTTTTACCGAACATTAACCTCTATTTTTCAGAAATACTGACAGAAAATTCATCAATGATATACAGGTGCATCTCAATAAATTAGAATGTCGTGGAAAAGTTCATTTATTTCAGTAATTCAACTCAAATTGCGAAACTCGTGTATTAAATAAATTCAATGAACATAGACTGAAGTAGTTTAAGTCTTTGTTTTTTTTTTAATTGTGATGATTTTGGCTCACATATAACAAAAACCCACCAATTCACTATCGCAACAAATTAGAATATGGTGACATGCCAATCAGCTAATCATCTCAAAACACCTGCAAAGGTTTCCTGAGCCCTTCAAAATGGTCTCTCAGTTTGGTTCACTAGGCTACACAATCATGGGGAAGACTGCTGATCTGACAGTTGTCCAGAATACAATCATTGACACCCTTCACAAGGAGGGTAAGCCACAATCATTCATTGCCAAAGAAGCTGGCTGTCCAGAGTGCTGTATCCAAGCATGTTAACAAAAGTTGAGTGGAAGGAAAAAGTGTAGAAGAAAAATATGCACAACCAACCGAGAGAACAGCAGCCTTATGAGGATTGTCAAGCAAAAACTATTCAAGAATTTGAGTGGACTTCACAAGGAATGGACTGAGGCTGATTTCAAGGCATCAAGAGCCACCACATACAGACGTGTCAAGGAATTTGGCTACCTCTTGTGAAGCCACTCCTGAACCACAGACAACGTCAGAGGCGTCTTACCTGGGCTAAGGAGAAGAAGAACTGGACTGTTGCCCAGTGGTCCAAAGTCCTCTTTTCAGATGAGAGCTAGTTTTTTATTTCATTTGGAAACCAAGGTCCTGGAGTATGGAGGAAGGGTGGAGAAGCTCATAACCAAAGTTGCTTGAAGTCCAGTGTTTATTTTCCACAGTCTGTGATGATTTGGGGGTGCAATGTCATCTGCTGGTGTTGGTCCATTGTTTTTTGAAAACCAACGTCACTGCACCAGTTTACCAATATATTTTGGAGCACTTCATGCTTCCTTCGGCTGACCAGCTTTTTGAAGATGCTGATTTCATTTTCCAGCTGGATTTGGCTCCTGCCCACACTGCCAAAAAGCACCAAAAGTTGGTTAAATGACCATAGTGTTGGTGCGCTTGACTGGCCAGCAAACTCACCAGAAACTGAGCCCCATAGAGAATCTATGGGGTATTGTCAAGAGACCAAAAAATGCATATGAGCTGAAGGCCACTGTCAAATAAACCTGGGCTTCCATACCATTTCAGCAGTGCCACAAACTGATCACCTTCATGCCACGCCGAATTGAGGCAGTATTAAAGTAAAAGGAGCCCCTACCAATTATTGAGTGCATGTACAGTAAATGAACATACTTTCCAGAAGGCCAACAATTCACTAAAAAAATTTTTTATTGGTCTTATGAAGTATTCTAATTTGTTGAGATAGTGAATTGGTGGGTTTTTGTTAAATGTGAGCCAAAATCATCACAATTAAAAGAACCAAAGACTTAAACTATACTTCAGTCTGTGTGCACTGAATTTATTTAATACACAAGTTTCACAATTTGAGTTGAATTACTGAAATAAATGAACTTTTCCATGACATTCTAATTTATTGAGATTCACCGTATGTAAACGGGTTTTTGCAGCATCTGTCACTTGACACAGTGCTCTCAAGTTAAAAAGTTAAACTTTAAAAAAGAAAAAAAGTGCATCTACAGAATAGATTTGTTGACATATAGATATCTATAGATGTTTTTGTTCCATGTGAATGGTCCTTGCTTTTTTTCTCACACTTGCTTTTTCACATTTCATAAATGGTATTAAAACTGCCCGAAAGGACTTAAGTATTAAAATATTTGTGCTGTGTTCATCTTGTTGCTAGGCTACGTGCTTTGTGGGAAAACGGGTACAATTATCAAATTAATTTCAATTAAATTTAAAAGATTTTATTGCCCACGTATTTTTTTTTTGAGCAGCCATGTAATATGTGGGATAAGACATTCAGTGTCCACGTATGCGGTGTCAACTTATTTCATGAAACGTCAAAGCAACTGACCCTAAAATGAACTTTTAAGGTTGCAATCTCACATTAAACTTCAAATCTGATTAATTTTTCATCAAAGCGTTCCGTACACGCTGTAGTCTGGTACGGTACACGTGCGGCTGAGCCTTGGCTGTCACAATGGGTTAGAACAGTAAGCTTGTTAACTAGCCTGTTTTTGCTCAGCAGATCTAGGTTAGCCGTCTTGCTTTTTCAGTTTCTTATGACAAGATGCCGTTGACTGGATGTTCTTAGCGGTGAGAAGCTCTCTCAAGATGCTGCAGTGTTTGAAGCCCCCTACAAGTTTGCATTTCCTCACGCTTATATATTTGGTGCACTCACCATGGTGCTTTGAAACCGCTTAAGTCTTTGTAATCCCAGTTTCCTCCTGAAGAGCACACATAGTCCCTTGGTATTTTACCGACCTATTTTGAATTTGACAATCTGGTGCTGTCACTGACTTGCCGGTCTACTTCTAGTATCTGAAGCTTACGTTCAGAGCCGCTTTAAAATAGATTTTGTTAGTAAATACACACGCATCGACCCCTCGGCCCCATCAGATCAATCTCTTCAACTCAATGACATCTTGGAAGATGTACTTTTTAAAAAGCTCTTTCTCTGTCGTGTCAAATTTTGAACTTTGAGTAAGGCTTTGGAAGGTCTGTCAGGACAGCAATCTGATCTAAATTGCTGCAAAATAACACAAATATTACTTTAATCACTGACCATATTTTTTGTGGAAGAAATACAGTAAAACTCTTCATAAACTATTTATAGACAGAAACATTGCAATTGGTCTTCCTTCTGCTTCTGAGATTTTTTCCTCAAATAGGTGATTCTGAGAAACCTGCTGTGGATGATCTTGAAGAGCCTAGCAGTCCCATGGTGGTGCCACATACTTTCTGCGTTGCATGCATCACTAATATGTTCAGTGTGCAGCCTCAACACTGCCATTGTTTAGAGTCCTTGTGCTTTTTAGGAGGGTCTGCTTCTGGACACTGCATTCATCTCTCTAATGATTCTGATCACCGTGGGCTCTACAGGCAGAGCCAGATCAAGAAAAATGTGCTGAATCTGGTGAGTTCTGGTGTAGGATTAATGCATTATAATCTACATCCTCAACAACAGCATGATGATGCAACATACCTTCTTGTGAACAAAGTGGTCAAATGAAGCGCTTTAAAGGAACAGTTCACCCAAAAATGTAAATTTCCTGAAAATGTTCTCACCCTCAGACCATTCAAAATGTAGATGAGTTTGTTTCTTCATCGGAACAGATTTGGAGAAATTTAGCATTACATTACTTGCTTTCCAATGGATCCTCTTCAGTGAATGGGTGCCGTCAGAATGAGAGTTCAAACAGCTGATAAAAACATTACTATAACCCACAAGTAATCCACACGACTCCAGCGTCCCGCTCATTTAACCTGAACTTTTGTATAAATTCAATCTAGATTTTTTTTGAACTTCAAACATTTGTTTTCAGCTAAAATGTACGCTGTGAAAAAAGGAGAGAGTTATGCCACATCCAGCACCATTTATAAATACAACAAATAAAAGGGGGATTTTTGGTATGAGATATGGATTTTTATATATATATATATTTACAGTGGGTACGGAATGTATTCAGACCCCCTTAACTTTTTCACTCTTTGTGATATTGCAGCCACTTGCTAAAATCATTTCAGTTATTTTTTTTGTTTTCCTCATTAATGTACACACAGCACCCCATATTGACAGAAAAATACAGAATTTTTGACATTTTTGCAGATTATTAAAAAAGAAAAACTGAAATATACATGGTCCTAAGTATTCAGACCCTTAATGTATCAGTGTTTAGAAAGCACACCCTTTGACTAATACAGCCATGATTCTTTTGGAAAGTGCAACAAGTTTTTCACACCGCCTGGATTGTGGGGACCTCTGCCATGCCTCTTGCAGATCCTCTCCAGTTTCGTTGTGTCATGTTTAGTGGAAAACGTTTGTGTACAGCCATTTTTAGGTCTCTCCAGAGATGCTCAATTGGTTTTAAGTCAGGGCTCTGGCTGGGCCATCAAGAACAGTCACAGAGTTTTTGTGAAGCCACTCCTTCGTTATTTTAGCTGTGTGCTTATGTCATTGTCTTGTTGGAAGGTAAACCACTTCGGCCCAGTCTGAGGTCCTGAGCAATCTGGAGAAGGTTTTCGTCCAGGATATCCCGTACTTGGCCGCATTCATCTTTCCTCGATTGCAACCAGTCGTCCTGTCCCGGCAGCTGAAAAACACCCCCACAGCATGAGGCTGCCACCACCATGCTTCACTGTTGGGACTGTATTGGACAGGTGATGAGCAGTGCCTGGTTTTCTCCACACATACCGCTTAGAATTAAGGCCAAAAAGTTCTATCTTGGTCTCATCAGACCAGAGAATCTGATTTCTCACCATCTCACCAAACTCTATGCGGGCTTTCATGTGTCTTTGCACTGAGGAGAGGCTTCCGTCGGGCCACTCTGCATAAAGCCCCGACTGGTGGAGGGCTTCAGTGATGGTTGACTTTCTACAACTTCTCCCATCTCCCGACTGCATCTCTAAAGCTCAGCCACAGTGATCTTTGGGTTCATCTTTACCTCTCTCACCAAGGCTCTTCTCCCCCGATAGCTCAGTTTGGCCGGATGGCCAGCTGTAGGAAGGGTTCTGGTCGTTCCAAACATCTTCCATTTAAGGATTATGGAGGCCACTGTGCTCTTAGTAACCTTAAGTGCAGCAGAAATTTTTTTTTAACCTTGGCCAGATCTGTGCCTTGCCTCAATTCTGTCTCTGAGCTCTTCAGGCTTTTCTTTGACCTCATGATTCTCATTTGCACTGTGAGCTGTAAGGTCTTATATGGACAGGTGTGTGGCTTTCCTAATCATGTCCAATCAGTATATTCAAACACAGCGGGACTCAAATGAAGGTGTAGAACCATCTCAAGGATGATCAGAAGGAATGGACAGCACCTGAGTTAAATATATTGAGTGTCACAGCAAAGGGTCTGAATGCTTAGGGCCATGTGATATTTCAGTTTTTTTTTTAATAAATTTGCAAAATGGCAACAATTCGGTGTTTTTCTGTCATATGGGGTGCTGTGTGTACATTTAATGAGGAAAAAAAATGAACTTAAATTATTTTAGCAAATGGCTGCAATCTAACAAAGAGTGAAAAATTTAAGGGGGTCTGAATACTTTCCCGTACCCACTGTATATATACACACGCACTAGCGGGGAGCATTATATGGACCTCATATTATTTTTTTGGCCAGAAGCAAAGCTTAGAGTTAAAACGTATTGATGAGGAATTTATCACAAACATGCAGTTGTTTACTTCACACAAAGTTAATTGATGGACTGGAGATGTGTGGATAACTTATGGATTATTGTGATGCTTTTATCAGCTGTTTGAACTCTTATTCTGGTGGCACCCATTCACTGTAGAGGATCCACTGGTGAGCGAGTGATTTAATGCTAGATTTCTCCAAATCTGTTCCAACGAAGAAGCAAATGTATGTACATCTTGGATGACCTGAGAGTAAATTTTAAGAAATGTTAATTTTTGGGTGCACTGTTCCTTTAATAATGTCAGATTAAACTATAATTTATAAATATGTTTATGTCTCTTTTTCATGTAGTAGAGTAATTAAAAAAATCAGTAAATCACAAATTCCCAAAGTATGCAAATAAATGCAGACACCTGGTAGACTTGCTGGTGTAGTTGTGAGTCTCTGAGGACGTTTAGTTTATACACGTGTGTTTAGCACATGTTGTGCACGATGTTCACAATGAATGGTTGTTGGGTCAAGCAGAGAAACTGCATCCATATGTGGAACATGCATCACTCTGAGAAGCAGATGTCTCACTCTCCACATCATAACACATGAGACGTATTGGAAACGCTGGTTCTGGATTTATTTGGGATGTGGACTGTTGTTAGCATGTGGACCAGACACAGAAAGGCTTTACATGTGTTGACAGCTCTCTCTGAGAACGGAGAAAGGCCTATGCATACCCTCGACCAGGGTGTTTACTTGTTCGAAAATATTTGAATTCTTGTTGATGATTAATACAGGTTTGCGGGGGGGGGGGGGGATTCCACTGAATCGATGCCCCCCAGTGGCCGAAAGGACTACAAAGCCTTTTAGACCATTATTGGGGGGGGGGGGTCAATGAGAGAAACGGTGTATTTTTGGAGGTTACAATTTAATGTAATTCACTTTAGATTAGTTATTTACCAACTTCATACGTTATTTATCATGTTACACTTGTATATCTCTTTTTATGGCATTTTCCATTTCAGGCATTACTTGTCATGTTGCATTATTTTATAACACCCTTTTTTTATTATATCCAGTGTATGTTCAAAGAGACCTTTGATGAAATCTTGCTTGTTCAGTGGAATATGCTGGGCTTCTAAGCAAACAGTTCTTTATTTCAAAATGCGGAAAAGGCAGTCAGATTCTACAAAATGAATGAAAAAGCTAGTCTTACTTCTGCAGTCACTACATACCATGTGAAAATCTGGATTATTTTTATGACTATCTCATCTCCGATCATAAAACTGCATATACCAGATTCATTTTTATATTCTTTTTATTGAAATGTCTCTGCAATAAACTATATATATAGTATAATAAGCTATATATATTAGTATCTTATGTATTGGTATTTAGTCATTTAGCAGATGCTTTAAATCCAAAGCGACTTACAAATGAGGACACAGAAGCAATCCCATTTTAGTATGATAAAACAACTAAAACAGATCCAACACAAACTAAACTTTATAATACTACTTACACATTTTAAAAGAAATTAAATAAAAGTGACAAATGCATACAACAACATTTCAAGACTTAACGTTTAAATGAAAAACAAAAAATCAAGCTAAAACAATTCAAAATATTACAGAACAAAAGGTATAAGAGTATAATAGTGATTCTAACATAACACTAAGCCAAAAAACAAAAAAACAACTACATATGTGTATGTACAACCTCACATATATATATATATATACATACACATTTATAAATTCAATATATATATTATTTCATTTCCATTTAGTTTTTTGAAGTATTAAAATAACTCAAATTAAATTAATAAAAGACCTATACAGACATAATAAATTCAGACATCGTTTAACTAAAATTAAAATAAATACAAATAATACAAATCAAACGACGGATTAGTTTATCAGTAATCCTAAAAAAACAACACAGAGCCAAACACACATGCTAAAATAACAACTTACTGACACATAGTAATGTTTATAAAACTGAAACAGAAGTGAAACATGTAGTAGGAAAGAGGAGAAATAAAAAGTGATACTTATGTCCTTTGCCGGTGTCCCTGCCCGGTGATAGATATATTATATATATAAATCATTTAATTTTGGGGAAGGTTTTGAGTCAAAAGTCTCAAAAGACAAATTTGTCAAAACCTGTTTGTTTGTTTTTTAAAATTGAAGATCCTCCAAAATAAAAATGAAATACTATTTTTGCTATAGTTGTTGAATAAACATTGAACACAATAAAACCACAATCGCATAAATTAAGACAGATTTCAACTGTGCTCTCAGAACAAGGACATTTTTCCATAAATACTGGGCCAATTTATGAATTATTTGTTGACCATAACTAGTGGGGCATGTTGTCACAAAAGTCTTTTCCGCTAGGCATTAAATGTGAAAACGTTCAACTGCTTTTTTTTTTTTCTTGAGCTATGACTTTATAAAGAAACTAACAAAAATGAACTCAAGCTGAGAAATATTCACTGGAGAAAAAAAGTGACACCTTGCCCCAGTCTCCCCAATGCGAAGTGTACAGCTGAACACACGAGTTAAACCATTTTGGCATAGCGTGTCCTATTAAATGAGCCGATTTGCGATGGTCCAGGTTTCGCCAGCATTACTTTCACCAATGGCCCATCGTGATGGTCGTGTGCCTCTCCCAAATCTGCGACCCCACCGACCAGTTACATTGGGGAAGCTCTATGAGCTCTAGTCTCCATCCGCCATTTTCAGCACATTGGAAAGCAGGTAGACCAAAAACTGCACAGTGCCGGTAAAAAACAACAGGTAAGTGTTCAAGAACACCATGCTCACATTTTTCTTTCAATCAAGCCTTTGCAGCGCTGCACTGAACGGCTTGGAAAGCAGGAGGACACCGTGCTCGGAGTGAGCTGCGTCGGGTTTGTGCGCTTCTGAGTGCTCGGATTGATGATAACAATCAAATCTGCTTGCCCTGCCAGTCCACAAAGCAACTCGAGGGCTCTGCTGAAACATTTTGCAGAACTTTTTCTCTCATAGAAGATTCCTCAAGCGAAATGGGACTATTTGAAGTGTGTTTAAAGCGCGGTGTGTGTGTGTGTGTGTTTGTTTGCCCTATAAGTCGGGATATAGCCTTCAACCTGAGCGTGCTCGCACGAGCTACTGGCTTCATTCACGATTGAACGCCATCTGGTTCCCATGACGATATTTTAAACACAAGGATGCACTTTACATCTATTTTGCATACAACCCGCACTTGTTTTGCGATTTATTATTATTCAGGTTTATTATAATAGTGCTGAGAGCATATGAGTGTTGTGTGTCTGCGCAACACAATCCACCCCTGAATATCGTATCGTAAGTTTATGCTGGTGTTTCTTTTAAGAATGTGTAAACTTTTCCGCCGTTAGTTCCTCCATCTTCGGCTGTGGCTGCTGAAACGCCTTCTTTCTTTGTCCCACAGCCACCGTCTGTTATTAACAAAGATGACACCACAATGAAACACTTCTCATTCATCTCTGGATTTTATTCATTCTCCTGCCTCGCAAAGAAGCTTTTCGTATTCTTACATCTAGTTTAGAGAAAAGCTGTGAAAATAAACGCAGTAGGACAGTGACCCGGATGAAATCATGCTGAGGTGAACTTATAGGTGCACTCAGCATTTTTTTTTTTCATAATTAAAAAAAGTTGTACATGTAAGGAAATAAACATATTAAAATGATAAACATTTACGTGAGATGAGGACTAAAATCATATCAGTTTTGTATGTTTTTTTGCGTAGAGTGGGTCGCACCCTCATGGACGCTGCCATGTTGGAATATGTTCAGAATAATACATTCTAAGCCATAATGATGGTATCTCACCATTTTATATTATTTTATTATTGTTTTATTTAATTTGTTATTATTTTTGGTGTAATTGTTTTGGTGTAATTTATTTTGTTTACATAAAAAAGAATGGAAAAAAATAACAGCATTAATCGGTTTACTATATATATATTAGTTCAAAAGTTTGGGATCAGTTCAGATTTTTAATATTTTTTACTGAAGATTTTTTTGCTCATCAGTCCTGTATTTATTTGATCAAATATACAGAAAAAAAACTGTTATTTTGTGAAATATGATTGCAATTTAAAAAACAGTTGCTATTGTCAATATATTTTTAAATGGTAATTGATTCTTTGTGATCAACGCTGAAGTTTCACATCATCCTCTCAGTCTCAGTGTCACATGACTATCCTTCAGAAATCATTCTAATATGCTGATTTATTATCAGTGCTGGAAACAGTTGTGCTGCTTCATGTTTTTGGAACCTTTGGAATACTTTTTCAGGATTCTTTTATGAACAGAAAGTTAAAAACAGGATTTACTACTCAAATTGAAATCTGGTGTACAAATATACCTACGTTTCAAAAGTTTGGGGTCATAAATTTTTTTTCTTTTCTTTTTTTTTGAAAGAAATTAATACTTACATTCAGCAAGGATGCATTAAATTAATAAAAAGTGATAGTAAAGACTCAATTGTTAGAAAAGATTTCTATTTTGAATAAGTGCTGTTCTTTTTAACTTTTTATTAATAAAAGAATCCAGAAAAAAGTATCGGTTTTAAAAAAAAAACATGAAGCAGCACAATTGTTTCCAGCACTGATAATAAATCAGCATATTAGAATGATTTCTGAAGGATCATGTGACACTGAAGACTGGAGGAATGATGCTGAAAATTCAGCTTTGCCATCAGGAATTAATTATATTTTAAAGTATATTAAAACAGAAAACCAATATTAGAAATTGAAATAATAACTCACAATATTAAATGTTTTTCTGCATTATTGATCAAATAAATACAGCCTTAATGAGCACAGCGACTCCATTAAAAACATTACAAATCTTACTGATCCCAAACTTTTTCCCAAACATCAGTGTATATGAAGTGAAGTGTAGTGACATGTGGCCAAGAGGTGACCCATACTCAGAATTAGTGCGGAATTTATCCCATCCAAAGTGCACACATACAGCAGTGAACACACACACACCGTGAACACACACCCGGAGCAGTGGGCAGGCATTTTTTGCTGCGGCGGAGCAGTTGGGGATTCGGTGCCTTGCTCAAGGGCACCTCAGTCGTGGTATTGAAGGTGGAAGAGAGCGCTGTACATTCACTCCCCCCACCTACAATCCCTGCCGGAAAGAGACTCAAACCCACAACCTTTGGGTTAATAAAATCATTAGAGAGAGTCCGACTCTCTAACCATTAGCCACGACTCCCACCAAGTATATATAACTTATATAGTGCTTTCAGTGCTCACTGTGCATTGTAAAGCATAAATAACAACATAGAAAATTATTAAGATTAAATTCATATAGACAGGTGTAATAAAACATTCTATGGGTGTGTGAACTTGGATGAAAAACAAACTAAACACACACCTCGCATGGCATCAGTTAGCAAACAAACCTCATGCATCCAGGCCAATAGGTGTCAGTATACAGTTTAAACCAGTTACATTTACATTGACATTTATGCATTTAAAGTCACAATATGTGCGATTTTTTTATTAAAATATCCAAAAACCACTAGAACAGTGTTATATATTTTGCTGACTTGTGTACTTACATTATCCCAAATGTTTCGAAGAATGTTTAAATCCAGAGAAATAAGCAATTTTAACTAGTGACACGGAGCCTGTCCATAGTGTCATTGTGTCGCCTGCCAATGACGTCATAACCCCTCGATTTCCGTTTTGTAGAAAACATGGAAACACCAAAGACGCTTTAATATGTTGTGCGTTTTAATAGACCGGTGACGACCGCACAGAGTAGCATAATAACAGAACTTTCAAAAGTATCTAGTATGATAAAACAGCGCTGCTTTTTTCCCCCACATACGCACGACTGGAAGGAGCGGAAGTGGTCGACTGTGGCATAATAAAAGCTCCGCTGCTTTCGAGTCGTGTGTCACGCTCATTCAGTGGCCTCGTTTCACTTTGACGGATTTCAGCCTCACCCTGCTTCATTCTACTACGTTAATAAATCATTAGCTCATCCATGAACATGATTTCTGCCCGAGTCCCGTCGGATTGCATCGGCTGTGGGGATGAAGACCACAACTCCCATGATTCCACACTCAGTAACGGCGTCATCAATTTATGGCTTTGTTTATTTTGAATACGCGCCCTCTAGCGGCGAAAATTACATATTGTGCCTTTAACAGATGCTTTTATCCAAAAGTGGAACTAAAGCAAGTTGTCAAGGATCCAACAATATCTGTAATATACAGTGCCAGGTTTATTTGACAGCTAGATTAGGAAATCCAGGGACAAAAAGAGCCATCTTATTGTTAGAATAAAATTGCCGATTGGGGTTAAATTAGGGAATAAAATACTCATGCTAAAAGGTATGTAAAGTTGGTAGTTAAAGTTTTTCATTATAAAGTTATTCCACACCTTTATGAGACTATGACTTCAGAGCAGGTCACTGCTGCAGACTAATAATGTTTTACTGACAAGATAAAAGATTGAATCCTTAATGACTGCACTACACTTGAGCGCAAAGACTATTACTGACTATTATTAAAGAATCTTTTAGTGGCTGTGTGACCACACATAGGCTTCTGCCAATTAGAAATCACATCTATTTTTATTCACTACTGAGATTTGGGTGTAATGATGTCATGAATTATTTCTGCAAGCATCCATTCTGACCAAAAAGTATGAATTTGGTGTTTTAATTTGATTCCAGAAGCATGATTTAACACACTTTCTGTTGTGTTGGGTTTGCATGCTCCCACCCATGTGAAAGTCAAAGGCAGCGGAAGCCGAGAATCTGTCTCCGACCTCCACGCTTATGTAACAGTGTCACATCAGAGAGGCCCCTTGTGTGTCATGCTGTTTTCTCAATTCTCCCTTATTCTCTAGCTGTCATCCAAACCTGATGACAATGTTCTACTTACCGTCCTTTGGTTATTGCTCTATTCTTATGCTATGAGAAGAATTCTCCGCAGACCCACAACAAAATGGATCATCGTTTGTCTAAAACTGTGGGATATGCACCTGTATGCCTGACTAAATAATATGTTTTTGGAGGGCTATTTCTCAGGTGGTTGGTTGGATTGTAGGTGAGGTTGAGTTAATTACACGTGTGTAATGTTGGTGAGGCCCCTGGTAATAGATACTGTTTGTAGTCTAACCACACCTGTTAGATCACCATTTTAATGAAGGTGGCTCGTCTTCACTAAACATCTCAGAAGTTAAAATGCTAGAAAAGCAACTTGATCATTTGTTGCATTACTGTATGAATTATGTTGGACATAATTTTAAACACTACACACTAGTTTGTAGTCTGTAAGATTTTTTATTTTGTTATTTGTTTTAAAATTCTCTTATTGCTCCATTAAGGGGATATTTCACTCAAAAATGAAAATTACTCCATGATTTTTTCACCCTCAAGTCATCCTAGGTGTATTACTTTATTATTTCAGATGAATCCAATCATCAGAGTTAAAAAAATTGTCTTTGATCTTTCAAAGCTGAACTCATAAGTCATCCGCCCAGAGCTGCTTCCAGTGTACAACTGTTGGCGCAAGCTACATTATAGTGATTATTACATTTTGAATATGGAGATTTTTCTTACAAAAACGCATCGATTCGCTATAGAAGCCCTTTGTTTACCCCCCGGAGCTGTGTGAGACACTTTATTTTTTATGGATGGGCGCATTTTAATTAACTGCTTTTAGACTGAAGCATGCAACACCCACTGAATGCCATGAAACAGCTTGAAAGATCAAAGACCATTTTTAATATAACTCCGACTGGATTCGTCTGAAAGAAGAAAGTCATATACACCTAGAAAGACTCGAGGGTGAGTAATTTATGGGCTAATTTTCATTTGGTGAACTAACCCTTTAAGCTCAAAAATCGTATTTGATACTGTGTTTTTATTTGACTATGTTTAAAATGCAATTTATTTGCGTGATGGCAAAGCTGAATTTTCAGTATCATTACTCTAGTCTTCAGTGTCATATGATTTCTTAGAAATCATTCTAATACGCTGATTTGCTATTCAAGAAACATTTCTTATTATTGTCAATGTTGACAGTTGTGGCGGCTTTTTCAATTTTCATGGAAACGGTGATTAATCTTTTATTAGTATTCTAGAAAGTTCCAAAGAACATAATTTATTTGAAATGTAAATATTTTGTAACCATTTAAACGTTTTTACTCTCAGTTCTGATTAAGGTAATGCATCCTTGCTGAATCTTTTCTTTAAAAAAAAAAAAAAAAAAGTACTGACCCCTTTCTTACTTATTTTCAAACTGTAGTGCAAATAAAAGAAAAGCACATATCAGAGACTTTGGGTGTACTGAAGGAGTATTTGCAGTTTTAAGCACACTTTTAAATGGTCTTCTAGTCTTTGGGGTTGCTTGAAAGCAAGTCCCATCCTGCATCAAAAACATAGAGGATTATTTTGTTCTACAAGGTAAAGATAATTGCACCTATTTTCTGTTTTACAGAATCCATGAAATAAGAAAGGTCTTAGGAGTCTCAAAGTTCAATCGAGTGTTAAATCCTTGGTGCAGGTATGGTGAAACAATTTATTTTCTAATGCCATTTAAAAACTGTTTTCCCTGAAAAGTTCAAACCATGAACAATGGTTACACATACAGCTAAGTAACACATTGTAAACTTTAACGCCCACCCTTTTCTTTTTTTAAGGCTGTAATGGCTTTGCCTCAAGGAACATATGAAACCTTGGATGACATCCCAGCCCATGTGTGGAAGGGGCTGCCAAACAGCATGAAGCTGGGACCGTCAGCTGTCAACCCCAGTCGCATTGGTGAGCAACAGCATGGTTGCGTATTTGTAAACGATTCTGTTAACGAGAAATCATGTGTTCATTATTGCAGTATTTTCTTCTTGATGAAAGCCTATGAGATGTTCCAAATCTTTGACTTTGAAACATATTTAATGTTCAAATATTTACAAAGTTAAGCTTGTTTTGCTCCACAACAATCACTTTTGATTGGACTCATGATTTAGCTGGTCAGCATTGTGAACCAAAGTGACTGATAATGTTAAAGAGTTGCAAGCAACATAACTGCAGCCTTATTTTGTTTGATGTTTGAAACCGAGAATGTGCAGTGCGCTGTGGTGGTGCCCTAGAAATCTACAGATAAATGATTAATATCGAATGCTTCAAAAAAATGGCTCTGTGAGAGCGTCTCTGGAGATCTTAAAGTGCCTCATTCTGATTGAGGATTCATGCTCAAAAACCTGTCAACTAAAAAAAGTTTTAAAAATATGATGAATGAATGGAGAAGACAATAAAGTTGCTTTTCCCGATGTTTGCTCGCATAGGATTTCACATGGCATGCTGTCCATGTCTCTATACAGGTGTCTGGGCATCTAGATTAATACCGAAAGGCAAACGGTTTGGACCATTTGTAGGAGAACGAAAGAAGAGATCTCAAGTGACGAGCAATGTTTACATGTGGGAGGTATGTATTCGATAACACATAGAGGAAACTCTAGTTCTGCCTGACTAGAAGTCTGAATACACTGATGAACACAAAGCTTATTTGGAGCAATACACATTACCATTCAAAAGTTTGGGTCTGTAAAATTTGTATTTCTTTTAAAATGATTTTCTTATGCGCACCAAGGCTGCTTTTATTTGATCAAAAATATAGTAAAATATAACAAAGATATAATATAACAAAGCTGAATGTTCAGCAGCCATTACTCCAGTCTTCAAAGTCCCATGATCTTTCAGAAATCATTCTAATATGCTAATTTGTTGCTCAAGAAACATTTCTTCTCCTTCTTCTTATTATTATTATTAGTGTTGAAAACAGGTGTGCTGCTTAATATTTGTGGAGAAGCGGTTGATACTTTTTTTCCTGATGAATAACTTACCAAACTTTTGATTGGTAATGTAGGTTTTAGCAGTGGTCCTTCATTAAATGCTTATTGTTCCACTATCATTAGGTATATTTTCCAGCCTGGGGGTGGATGTGCATTGATGCCACAGATCCAATGAAAGGAAACTGGTTGCGGTATGTGAACTGGGCGCGCTCTTCTCAAGAGCAAAACCTCTTTCCACTGGAGATCAACCGAGCTATTTACTACAAAGTGTTAAGGGTAAGTTAACCTTTAATTAAGATGTGATGAATTGGTTTGATTTTCAACATGTTAGTTATGATTGCAAAGAGCCTGGAGGAGCTACTTACAGGGAAATAGTACACTAGTAAAGGGGTTTTCAAACGTTTTCATGTGGAGGACCCCCAAAATAATAGGTTTCCTTGCAAGGGACACTTTTCCTAAAAGTACTACTGGTCAAAAGTTTGGGGTCAGTAAGACTTTGTTTTTTTTTTGTATTTTTAAAGAACACCATTATTCAGCATAAATCACTAAATTAACATCAAAAAAAGTGCCGGTAACATCTGTCACATTATTACGAATGCGTTCTGGACCTTGAACTTTCGATTCATCAAAAAAATTGTTTCCCATTAATATTAAACAACACAACTAGTGCTTTCTTGATTTTGATAATAACAAAACGACGCACACAACAAAAACAAAACAAAACAAACAAATAAAAATCGGTTTAATCGGTATATTAGAATAATTTCTGAAGGATCATGTGACACAAAAGACTTGGAGAAATGGCTGCTGAAAATTCAGCACCATCGCAGAAATAAATTACAATTTAAAATATCGAAATGGATTAGAATTGTATGTTAAAATTGTAATTGTTTTCACAATAAGACCTGTTGTTAACTGTATTTTTTTATTCAATCAAATAACTGCAGCCGTGGGTCGCGCCTTAGATACTACTGTTCAAAAACTTAAAAAAACTTATAATCTTAAAGGTGTCTATGATGCGGCTAAAAAGAACCATTATTTTGTGTATTTGGTGTAACAAAATGTGTTTATGCTTATGGTATGCGGTTTAAGGTTCAAAAAACAGATTATTTTCCACATACTGTACATTAGTATTTCTCCTCTATGCCCCGCCTTTCTGAAACGCTCCGATTTTTACAAAGCTCATAGGTCTGAAAAACAAGGTGTTCTGTCCTATCCAGGTGTGTTGTGATTGTCCGAAATACCCTCATCGTGGGTAGTTTGACCGAAATGTTTACCTCCCCTCACATCTGTTGATGTTTCCGCCAGGTGTCCGGACCGGAGCGAGGAGACACGCATTAAAACCCATTAGACGAGCGCAATTTGTTGCACTCCAGGGACATATTACTGATTAAATGAACTATACTGTCTTTTTTTTACGCTGCGTTCAATCGCCGCCGCGTAAACATAAACCCTGCCCTGCATTTGTGATCGAAATGACAAACAACAAGTGCTACGCTACTGCCCAAAACTCGCGTTTGAAACATCAGTAGCAAATCCTTTTGTAAAATAACCGTACTTACGGGATTCAGAACTTGCTGCCCGGCATTTAGTCTAACGTTACCGCCCAGGACATAAGCAATCCTCCATACAATGGTGCGGCACACACGCATGCGAGATTGTGGTTAAACTGTTTCCTGGATCAAAAAAAATTGGGTAATGCAACTTAACCACTGATTTCTAGTTGTGTCCGTTTTTGGAAGACCAAACAAAGGAGTTTCGCTTTCACAAAGAAACACATCGCACTAGCGTGAGGGAAAGCCCCGGGCTTAAGCGTGCGCTGAGGCCCGGGAATAGAGTGAGGCTGAGGTCGTGCTGGGAAAAAACCCCCCCCCCTCCGCTTTGTCCACGGTGAAAGTTTGAAGTATTTCCTCAGCACGGATCAGCTCCAGGCATGACGAATCGGATATTGTCCTCTTTTGGAAGGTCAAACAAATTAGTTTCGCTTTCACAATGAATCACAGCGTCTTCACGACATGGCTGCACCGTCAACAATACTACAGCGAGAATAACAGTTACGCCTTCTTTCTTTGCGTGAACGTTTGGGCGGTGTTATGCAAATTTTCCCACATAGTGATGTAGACATGTGTGGGCGTGTTAGAATGAGCTGTTTTAGGAAGGCGTGTTTGACTCTTATCTTTTATAAAGAATATATCTTTGGATGTGAGACTTTAGTCTTTGCAACTTTTACAGATCTTCTTTAATCACCAAGATCTTGTTAAACTCCAAGAGAAGGAAAAATTTAAAATCGGCATCATATGACCCCTTTCAATAAATCAGCTCTATATATCATTGTACATTTACATTTACATTTCATCTTTAGTCGACACTTTTAATTCCAAACGACCTTAACAATGAGGACATAAAAGCACGTCAAAACGAACAAAAGAGCACATAATATAAGTTGCACAATGCAAGCTCTCTCGGCTTACCTAACACAGTACAACGTAGCAGTGAATTATACTGTATATATACATATATATTACACACACACACACACACACAACACCATCATACACCCCACCAAACAAAGAAACAGGAGATATAATAGGAAAACTAAAAGCTAGTGTTTGTTTTTTGTTGTTGGTGTTTCTTTATTAAAATAAAGAACAAAAAAAAATGACCAAGCATAAATATAGATAAAGTAAATTAGAAGGAAGAAGAAAGTGTTCGAGTTGAGCTGGCCTCAAACTAAAGAGTGGAACAGGTGTGTGTTTAGTTGTTTCTTGAAGATCGGTAAGGACTCAGCTCCTCGGATTAAAAAAATTGTACTAAAGCAAAGGCGTTTTTTTAAGTTAGCTAGTATCAACTTAATGGCATAGTTTTTTCTACCACTATTAACGTTAGATGTACTGTATAACGCAAAGAGAAACGGTGTTGCGTTTCCTTATTATTTGTGCTCTTCACAGTAATTCAGTATTATTAAATATCAGTGAGAATGTTGCAGAACTCCCACTGAGCAAGCAAGGCAGCAGCATGTACATTGCACGGAAGGAAAATGTACTTACAGCCTATAATTTTATGTATGCTAATATAAATTTATATAAATGTATTTCTTACTATTAAAAAATGGGCTCTTGATAGAGTAAATCTCATGATTGCATTGTGATTTTTTTTTAATTCACAGCACTTCTCAGGGTCCCAGTTTGAAAACCCCTGCACTAGTATATAAATGCCCTCAAAGATAATAGACTTAATACAACAACATTACTAAAGTTTGTGCACATTAAACTTTTGTTATGTTTTCTGAATTTACCAGTACAAATACAAATTCTTTATTTTTATACCCATCTTTTTCTACACTTGTGGTAGTTAACAGACGAACAAACCGTCTTTAACGTCACTTAAAATGTTATAAAATGTTCATTCAATGAGCTGATACTGCACCTTAGTTTGTTATGGGGGTCTGTTCCTAAATGCCTGACAGAGCGTCAAGGCCTAGATAGTATTTCATCCTATGGCGTGCCAAAAAGCTCGACTCTGATTGGTCCTTATACTCCCCGTCAGCCAATCGGACCGGACGAAGAACTTCTCGTGTGGTACAATGGGGAAGACAATCCTGAGATAGCTGCTGCATTAGAGGAAGAAAGGACTAGCAACCTGAACAAGAAGAGTTCACCTAGAGCAAAGCGAGGTAAAATGAAAACACCGCCTGTTATTGCTCCAACCTGGCGTTTTTTCTTTAGAAATATCTAACTGGGGTCCGAAAACATATGTTTGTTACATTTGGACGCGTTCGCAGTCGCTAGCTGGAACTAGCATGTTAGCCATCTGGCTATTCGTCCATTTCATACGAAGATCATTTAGAAACAGGAATTATGGGTTGATGTTCTGTTCTAATCAACTTTGTTAAACAGAAAAACAGCCCAGGACAGAGCCAGGGTGCGGTGAAATGTAACGCACTCTTCCTCATGTTGATGAAAGGGTCGGTTAGCCGCCTTGCAGACTCGGACCTTATCTCAGTGTCTCAAAATCTAGTGAACTTCTCATCTAGAGAGCATCTTGAGCATCACGGACACGTCCGAGTGTTCGATTTAAAAAGTTTGAACGCGTCTGTGATTCCCATGCATGCCATCTAGATAGCCAGCTCCCTAGGTTTAGAGACACAGCCTATGTCTGACAGAGATGACCTTCCAAACCCTCCTCGCAAAGCATTTTGAATTAGACCTTAATGAGCCACAAAATAAACACAGGGTTTATCCTCTAAAAGTCTGATTTGTTTGCTTGTCCATTGCACATTTGTTACTGATTTGTCGCACATCACTGTATTAAGTTTATCTGAATGATACTTATGAGTTTGTACGTAATTCAATAAAAGTTTTAGGGAAATACATTTGACGTGTATATATTTGAGTTTAAGTGGGTGTATCTGATCTGGATGGTCTTTATAGACTGATGTAATAATGACTGAAAAGGCTGACCTAAACTTGCTGTTGAGAAAAGCGTTTGCTGGTCCTTTCATGGAGTAAATGGACATTTGACTTTAACCTGTTCAATGACAGTGTCATGACAATGAAGTTTCAAGATAGCGCATGTCCAATTTTTCTTTTAAACATATATTTGTAAAAGTAGTCCTTGAAATATGTGAACATGTTAATGACATTGTAAAATTTTCTGTCACACTGTCTAAAATCATGAGGGATTGAGATGTTATAAATAAATTATTATATAAAGCTAAAATATTTTACATTTAGGTTCCAAAATAAAAAAAAAATCATTTTAGACAGTTTGACAGCAAATTTCTAAATGTCTTTAACATGTTAAAACAGTCTAACTAGATGTGCACATAAATCATTTATCTTGTTGAATTGGATATGTGGGAAGGACTATTTGACAAGTATGGTCAGATGACCAAGTTAGTTGTGTTTTATGAATTGGGTTTTGTATAAGATGCTCCCAGATGACCTTGTCACAAGGACAGCAGCTGATAGCTGGTTTCTTTTCTTGGCTGAGACAATGTTTTTGAAACTTTGTGTAAATGTGTGTAAAAGTGTATACATGTAATTTGCCAACATTTATACACCATTAAAGGGAAAGTTTATTCTGTTGTTGTTTTCTCACCCTCAAGTCACTCCAAACCTGTATGACTTTCTATCCTCTGTGGAGCACAAAAGGAGATACTTTAATGAAAGTCAGTGTTCTTCTGAATATCATCTTTAGTGTTCCACAGAAGAAAGTAAGTCATACAGGTTTGGAATGACATTTGAGTGAGTAGATTACAGAATTTTCTTTTTTGGGTAAATTATTCCTTTACATAAATCTACTGCAGTCAACTGCTATTCAGTAACAATTAATTCTCTCTACACTTATCATGCAATAATTGTGATGTAGATTTTAAATGTGTGAAAAACAAGCATTTCTTTGCCTGTGTCATGCATAGTACTGTAGTTACTAAGTAGTCAGTCTGGTTTTGTGGTGAGCTGCTCGTTTAGAAAAAAAAAGGCTGTGGCATACTTGTTTTGTTTTGGATCTTGCAGGTGAAGCTCTTTATTCTAGCTAATGTAACAGATGTTCTTCCTTTGTGTTTTACAGTTTTCAGTTTATATTCATTTATTGCTACTTCTATGAAATATCATTGGATTAAGTTATTGTAGGTTTTGATGGCTGTGATAGGAAACCTAAACCTAATTGCTTTTTGCTGCCTTTAGTGAGTCTTGAAATGTATTTTAAAACTAAAAATAGATTTTTTTTTTCTCCCTAAAGCGAGGAGGAAGCCGGAAAAAGCCAGACAGGCTGATTCGGGTGGATTCTGTGAACCGAATAAATCGAGTGCCATCGAACCCTCAATCACAGAGATGCGGGACTCTGAGGAAGGTAGGTTGTGCTCTTCGCTGGCCTCTGGCAGGGATCTGTGTCGTTCACAAGTATGTTTAGCTCAGTCATATTATTTTTGTTTCGGTAGGGGCTATAACCGTAGGGATGCAGCCATCAATTATTTTGATAATCAGTTAATGTCATTTTGATAATCAGTTAATGTGTCACTTATTTCTGTTTTAAATTTCAAATTTCACTTATTATTCTGTGTTTGAATGAAAAACATGTTATTCTACATTAGGGTTGTGACTGTGAGGAAATTTTCCCACCGGTTAATAGACGTGTGTCAACACCGCTAATACCGGTATCACCGTGGGGGCGTTCCCTCTTTTCCTTGCTTTCCTTGGCTTTTAAATAGCTTGTAAAAGCGTCGTGCGCATTTTACTTTCACTTTCGAATGAGCGGGAATTTGGCATAAAGCAATTGTTTGTTTTTAGTTCGTTCGAATTTTCCCTCTTTTCCTCGCTTTCCTTCGCTTTTAAATAGCTTAAAAGTGCCGTGTGCATTTTACTTTCACTTTCGAATTAGCGGCAGGTTGCCGTCAATTGCTTGAATGCAACAACAAAATACGACGTCAAACTCACTTTAGCCTATATATAAAACATAGAACTTTTAACAAAACAAATACACCATGCTATAGGGTAGGCTATGCCTAATATAAAATAACAAATAACTTGCATAAAGTTTAAATAGCCTATTTCCAGTTTTGTATACTTAAGTAAACATGTATAATATATATAACCAAATAAATAAGAAAGTAGTAAGTTTATTAGCAAAACGAGTAAGAAAACTTGGAGGCACGGCATACACCTTGATGTCAAATAAAATAAATAAATGACACAAAGTTTAAATTATGTAAAAATCAGCAAACTATGTGGAGCCAATTAAATAAGAAACGAATGTTTAAAAAAAAAAAACATCCAAAATCACCTTAAATAAACGGCAAAAGTCAACAGGCTTTTCAAAATCCAAAATATTTCCAAACAGGCGCTTTTGCATCTCGAAATGAAATCATCCGCGATCGTCTTGTCTGTCTCATCCCACTCTTCTTGTCAGTCAGCTCGACTCACTCTCGTCACTGGAGAAATGAAATCTGATCTGTGATGCGCTGTTTTCCCCCCCCCCCCCCCCCCCCCTTTTTCTTTTTTTTTTTTTTTTTTCCCCCCTTTTTTTTTTTTTTTTAAAAAAAATTTTTTTTTTTTTTTTCTTTTTTTTCGTTTTTTTTTTTCTCTGTTTTTCCCCTTCGGCACGCGGCATTGAGCAGCCGCGTTCAGTTTTTAAGTTCAGTTTTTAAGTTCAGTTTTTACTGAACTAAATTATTTTTATTACTATAAAAAATCAAAACGACGGTGGGGGTTGGTGCCACGGTGGGCAAGTGACGTAACCAGTGTTGCGGCTAAACACCAGTATCACTGTCAGCACCGTCTATCGAGGCAAGCCTATTCTACATTCTGCCCCAAGTTTAAACAGTGTGCAAATTGAAGGTTATGAGAACAGCGTGAAGGCTATGATGTGTATAATTTGCAGAGGTTTAAAATGTAAATAATATATAATAATTACGATACTATTATTAATAAAAATGGTAAAATTGCTGCATTACCAAAATATGATTATGTAGAATTTTAAAACTTAAGTTAACGTCCAACAGTTGTTTTAGTCAGAATTATTGTGCTTTATTTTGCTGTTGTGCTCTGTTAAAGCGTGGATGTGCTTTAACAAGAGACTTGTTTGATTTGAATTTCTAAATTTAGAAAAAATTATAGATAAGGATATAACCATAAAAAGTAAGTTATGTGCTGAATAAAACATGTCTTAAGCGCATTAAATAGCACACACACATCTGTCCAGGCACCAGAAATGGAATGCCGTGTTAACCTGTGCTTATGGATTTGTTTGAAACACTTAATATAAAGTGTTCTCATGTTTGAAATGGCTTAGGGTTTGCACTCTTCCTGCACTGTGATTTCCATTTTTTTTTTTTTTTTTTTTAGATGTGTTCTGTCTGTCGAAATGAATTTTTTTTACTTCTGTAAAGAGACATCATTATGCACAGCACACAAACCTGACTATACAATAATGAAATTAGTTTTGAATTATTTCACTATCAATTTAATGGATTAGTTCCAGTCCTAGGTGCAGTGATATTGTAACAGAATTATGTCTTTAGATTAATGATTTTCAACTTCATTCAGTGATTTTTATTTTTTAATTATATTTTTCTTGTAATTCAGGGCTTAATAGTGAGGAAAGACCCTCTTCACCTTCCGAGTTGCAGCAGGAGAATGCAGCCCAGTCATCCCAGTCTTCTTCTGCGGAAAGTGAAAACCCTGTCCAGTCTCATACAACAGAGATAAACCAGAGGGAAGGACTGGATGAGGAAAATGCAGAGGTTGATGGACAACTGCAGCAGCCACAGTTAAATCAGAGCCCACAGCACCCCTCTGAGGCAGAATCAGTTGATGGGAATGAAAAGTCTCTCCTACATTTATGTTCGGGCAGCCCTGCAGACGAAAGCACTGAGAGTCCGCTGTGTGATACAGGGTGTATATCTTCTTTAGCAAATCCTGAGTTGGAGGCAGAGGGGGATTTCGAAGATGACCCCCAAGGAGGAACGTACCCCTGTCAGCATTGCGAACGTCATTTCTCCACCAAACAGGGCCTGGAGCGCCACACTCACATTCACACTACTTCAAACCATCAAACTCATACATTTAAGTGCCGGTACTGTGCCAAGCCCTTTGGCTCTCAGGTAGGGAGGCGCAGACATGAACGTAGACATGAGAACGGGAGTAAAACTTTAAATAGGCCCGGCTCACTTAGCAGAAGAGCATTGCTCCACAGTTCCACGGCACCCAACGATTCTGCTACCTTTGGCAGTGCATCCTCTCCAAGCCATTCAGTCGTTATGAGCACACAGAACGGTCCACCTCAGCAAACCTCTGACAGCTTGAAAACAGAGCCTGGTGCTGAATCTGACCGACCTTTTATGTTGGATGAGAATGGGGAGTCAAAAGAGCTTCATCCTTGCAAGTACTGTAACAAGGCTTTCGGCACACACACCAATATGCGCAGGCACCAGCGCAGAATCCACGAACGGCATCTAATGCCAAAAGGTGTTCGTCGGAGAGGTATGCTCCTGCAGGATGGCTCCTCCCAACAGCAGCAGCATGAACAAGGGCAGTCTGTTTTGCTCCAGGAAGAGTCACCAAGTGCCAGTCCACCACCAATTTATGTGCCCAGTGTGGAGACGGAGGATGAGGGAGAGAGAGAGGAGTGTATGGTTGATATCTCTAACAACATTTCTGAAAATCTCAGCCATTACATGGATGGAAAGATCCCATCTACAAGCACAGTGAGCAACTGTGAGGTCATCGAGGTTGATTCTAGCACCGCAGCTTTGTTTGGCCTTGATGCTCTGCTTCTAAGTCCCAAACAAATTAGTCACGCTTTTAAAATCGAAACAAGGACTTGTCCAGCGAAACAAGTTTCATGTGTAGCTCAGACAGCTTCTAAAAGACGAACTGCTACACCACCACTGCTGCCTGCTGTGAAAATGGAAACAGAAATGGTGTCCTCCTCTTCCTCCTTGTCCTCCCCCTCCTCTCAGTCCTCTTTGTTGGTAGGAAACATTTTCTCCCAGTCAACTGAAACGTTAGCTTTTCAGAAGGAGAAATCCGTTTATCTCTCTCCGAAACTCAAACAACTACTACAGGCCCCAGACGGTCAGAAACCAGCCATAGGTCTAATCACAGATAGCCATAGATTAACCACTCCACTTTCAGTAACTTCACTGCCTGCTGTCCAAGGAAAGTTTAAAAGAAGAACTGCCTCCCCCCCCACAACTTCACAGAGTAGCCCGGCACAAAGAAATGACAGCATAAGCTCTGCAACTGGGGTTTCATGTTCTCTGAAGGTGCCAAAGATTGAAAGCCATTGCATGACGCATTCCTGGAGTTTGTCCAGCAAAGATCATGGGGACGCTGTAAGCCTGACAGGAAAAGACTGGTCTCCTTCAAGAAGTGGGGGGAATTCTTGCAATCAGCAGCCACTTGACCTTTCGAATTTCTTCAGTAGCAAAGACAATAGTATAAGCAAAGGCTCTGGAGAGGCTGTGCTTGACTTAAGTGTGAACCGTAAAAGTCCTGTTGACCATGAAGTAAAGACAAGCTCAGCCACACTAACACCACATGTGAAAAGAAAGAAACCCAATACCAGCATTTTAGAGAAAGTCTTAATGAATGAGTATGCTGGCCTAAACTTGCCTGAAGACGAAGAATCCAACGCTCTCGGAAGCCCTGACGTTCTTTCATCTTCTGAGAGTGCCACATGTGTCGGCCCTTCTAGTCCTGGATCGGGATCAGAGCGCCTTCCTTGTGAATCAACCTCTCCTCCCTCTCTGACCCCTATGACTATTAATCCATCCTCTCCGTCTTCATCTAGTATAGCATCATCTACACCCCCTCCTCCAGTCTTACCCACTATCCCATCACCTCCACCTTTATCATCGCCGCATTTTCAGATGTCAGATGCCTCATCACCTGCCCCTTTTCCTGTGTTGTCCCCTAAAATGTCCCCCAAGGCAGGTGATAGTTTAGAGGAAGTGTCGGATTCATCTGCTTTAACAGAATCATGCCATGATACATTAAATTCCATTGTTAATGAATCAGAGCAAACTGCTGAGCAGTTAGACTCTGCGATTTCTCCACTGCCTCAGGATGCAAAAAGACAATGTACAGCAGATTCATCTTCAAAGTCGGAAACACTACTTGAGGGCTCAACCCTTGATTCTAAGCCTCAGTTTTTAAGAAATGCAGATCAAGCAGGTTCTTCTCACCTAAAGTGGGATACTGCTTCTAAAACCAGCCAAAGCCATTCCTGTGAAGGAACTCTCCCTCAAGACCTCAATGTTAAAACAGAAGGCAGACACAAATCAAAGTCTTCTCTTTCTACAGTACAATCATCTCCTAAAAAGGAACCCTCCTCACCGACCTTCCTCAGCGAATTGGATTCTTCCCAGAAGAGTTCAGCGGTTGATAACAACTCTGTTGTAGAGGATATAGGGAAAAATGAGGGGCCGGTTGATATAACCACAAATAGTAGCAACACTTCACCTGGAACTCCACCAAGAAGTTTTGATGAGGTTGAGACACCAGAGCGGGAGACTTTTGTCAAGAGTTTTGTGTGTAATGTCTGCAAAGAGCCATTTCGGTCCATCAAGGACCTCAGTGGCCATATAATAGAGCATGCATCAGAGTGGCCTTTTAAGTGTGAGTTTTGCGTGCAGTTATTTGGTAACGCGACTGCGCTCCTCGAGCACCGCTCCTCTCTCCATGGGGTGGGAAGAATTTATATTTGCTCTATTTGCTCAAAGGAGTTTGCCTTCCTCTGCAATCTCCAGCAACATCAAAGTGACCTACATCCAAGTCAGAGTTGCACTCACACTGCTGTTGAAAACGGGAAGCTCAGACCTCAGAATTACACGGATCCTGCTTACGCAAATGTGGAGAAAGATGCTGTTCTTGACTCAATTGCTGGAGCTACCTCTGAAGATTCTTCCGAGGAGCGCAAAAGTGACACTAAGAAGGTGGAAGAAGAGGAAAATGGCCACGAGGACCCTACAGAAGAACTATACACTACAATAAAGATTATGGCATCTGAGGCTGGTAAACCGAAAGGTCCAGATGTACGGCTTGGCATTAATCAACACTACCCCAGCTATAAGCCTCCACCTTTCCCATACCACAACCGAACACCTAATGGCTCTGTTGCCTCCGCCACTAATTTCACCACACACAACATCCCCCAAACATTTAGCACTGCGATCCGGTGTACCAAATGTGGAAACAGCTTTGACAACATGCCTGAGCTTCATAAGCACATATTAGTTTGTGCTAATGCTAGCGAATAAGAGACGCTACACCCCTAAGAAGAATCCCATTCCTCTTAAACAGGTTGTGAAACAGTCTCCGAATGGTCTTCTTACCACCACAGAAGCTGCTGCTGGGCAGAATGCTTTCCGCAGAATGGGTCAACCGAAAAGGCTCAATTTTAACCAAGATATAACATCCAAAGCAAAGTTGTCAGCCCTAAATAAGAAGAAAAACCAGCTTATCCAGAAAGCCATATCTCAGAAGAACAAGTCGGTTGCCTCTATAAAGAAACCGACAACCCGGGTAAAGGAAGAGGAGACTCATAAGGTCCATGCATGCCCATACTGTAGCCGAGAGTTCACATACCCAGCCAGCCTCAGTAAGCACATTGCTTGCAGCTGTCCACAAAGACCACAAAAAAAAGGAGCACTGATGCCTCAAGACAAAAACAGGAGTCTCCGAAGTCGAATCACTGACTCTGAAGTCAAACAAGAACCAGATTCTGGACCAATTGCAAAGCCCTTGGGGAAAACCAGAGCCCGAAGCTCTGACCCAGTTGAGAGTGAAGCTCCACCAGCAGGTAAAGGCAAAGCACCTCAGGTACGTCCAAAGAGGCTAGCCTCAAATGCAGACAATATGGCCCCACAAACTAAGAAAGTCAAAAAGAGCAACGAGCCACTGACTTCCATAACTCCTGCACTTACTGATGCCTCTTCGACACTACCGCCGTCTAAAATGCAACGATCTAAGGAGGTTGTTGTCAAGAAGGAGGTTGTTGTCAAAAAGGAGGTTGTCAAAAAAGAGTCTATTGTGAAAATGACACCGTCTAAGAAGGAGGAACGTTTTTCGACAAGGACACGGGAGAGAAAAGGTGGGCCAGTGACACGCAGTGTACAGATGGCTAGTGCTTCAGCTCCTTTGGAAGTGAAATCTGAAGACCTCTCAAACCATGAACCAGGACAGTCTGAGGTAAAGTAGAATTTCACTGTTAGCATTAACATAATATTGTATATATGTTGAGTTGGGAGTGTTTGATTTTTTTTTTCTCTTATGTGTTTATTTCAGGAGTCTCTATTGAAGCTAGCCAGGTAGAACACCACAGTCTCCAAAGGATTGCTTTAGTCAGTGACTGGAAGGGGAACTTCTTTCAACTAAATTGGATTAACCTGATCACAGCCTGAATTTTTAGGGGGACCAGGAGTTATCTCCCTGCTCATGTGTTGCGTTGGCTCAATGGAAGTATTTTCTCAGTGCACTTTTAAAAATAAGCCTTTAAGCCCCTTCCCCCAAAATGGACTGATGAATATGATAAATTAATAAATCTCTATCAAGCATAATATTACTTGATTTATAAATGTTGACCTTCTGGTTTTGTTTAGGTTTTGCAAGAGGCAATCATTCAACAGTTTCTCTTTATGAGACTAATAAACCCCGTTTAATCTGTGAGGTTTTCAGATTCAGTGGTCTCCTAATGCATGTGCTTCTGTATACAGTATGATTAGACTGATCCTCTCTTCATGACTGTACTCCATTTTGACCTGCTCCTCTTTTACTGAGAAAAATGATTTGAAGAGTATATATGTATATTTAAATAAATGTTATCCTTCACAGGGAATGTTTATCATACTGAGGCTCTCATCTGATGTTTTACTTTGTTGTTGATGTTTTTGTTTATTTTGACATAGTAAATGAATTGAGCTGTTTGATACAGTCCGAGTGAGCAGGAGAAAATAGTTTGCTGTATGTAAAAGGTATTTGACCTTCTCCTAAACCAGCCAAAACCGTAAGCCATCTTTTCTTCTTCTTTTTTTTTTTTCTTTTTTCTCTACGTTTTGTAATCTACAGAATCTACAGCAGGGCTGCTGGCCATTAAAATTACACTAAAACTACAACTGGGAATGACAAACTTTCTTCTGCACTTGCATGAAAATGAATTAATAGTTGTAAGTGCCATTATTACAACCCAAATTATGTAATTGGTGATCTGGTCAATCAGGTTACTTGTTTCTAAAGAAAAGCACTTTATTTAGGCTAATTTGCCTTTTATGTATATCTCAAAGTTTGAGGTGATTTTACAATATGTGATGACACCTGCTTGAAAACTGCATAAAAACAGCATTAATTTTTACTGGTATATTATAAGCATGTATGCCATAGCCTGAAGCAACCTCAGAAATTTGCTTCCAGTTTATTAAGACTTAGTTAATATTGTTGCATTATTACTACAATTAGCCGTTATTGCTGTGATGCCACTGCAAGCACTCAGTTTCTTTGGTCACCAAGCATTACACAAATGTTTTGTTTTTATCGTTTCTCATTTTTATAAAATGGATAAGGCCTCTGCTTTAATAGAACATCAACTGGACTTCAAATTCTTAGTGGTCTACCTCCTGGCAAGCTTTGAACTGATGCATTTTCTGCCTTTGGACAGCGTAATCCCTCTCACTCCTAAGCCTGTCTTTGCCGTGTCATTTCCACTTTACAACCTGGACAATGAGGACAGGGATCTGAACAAGATCTGAATGCTTGAAAAGTTTTTTAAGCAAGGAACTTGAAACGATATTTCATTTTCTTTACAGAACTTTCATCTTGCAGTATGTCTTTGCTGTCCTGCATTGATATATTTTTGGGAATGAAATGTTGACTGTGTTTTGTGATTATGAATAATAACCTTCACAAATGTAAAATGCATTGTTCTAATTGGTATATTAAATTGTTTTTTTTTTTCAATGTAAATTTGATTTTAGCTTTTAGTTTGACAGTAGAAAGTATCTAGAGCAGTGATGGGCAAACTTGGCCCTTCCAGGCCACTTTCCTGCAGTGATTTGATCCAACCCTGATAAAACTCACCTGCCTGTAGCCTTCTAGTAGTCTTGAAGACAATGATTAGCTGGTTCAGGTGTGTTTGATTAGGGTTGGAGCTAAACTGAAGGAAAGTGGCCTGGAAGGGCCAAGTTTGCCCACCCCTGATCTAGAGATAAGTACCAGTCGGTTTAATTTGTCACAAATGTAGTCAATATTTAGGCTTGCATCACTACTCATTGTCTGCATTTGATTCATGACTAATCCAGGCTTTTGCGTACCTATTTCTAATAGTGCATTTAAGTTTTTTGTCCAGGTCCAATATAGGTATGCTTTTTCTGAATCACCTGGCTTGTAAAAGTCAACCCATTCTGTTGAGAGCTTTATCTCTCCAGAAGGATTTGTTTTTATTGTGGCTGTCAGAATCTTGTATTTGACCATCAAAAAAAAGCAATTAGAGTGAAATAGTTATTTTCTAGGCTAGCTAACCCTGACTAAATACTCATGTAGCTGTAAGTACTCTTCCAACTGACTGGCTTGCCAATTTTCAAATGAAGAATTGAATATTGAGTGCAAGTTTGTTCCGTTATACAGGATAGATCTTTATGTAGCAGCACATCTTTATGAAAGCACATCTTGTTTATGTTTCCCCCATGCCATGGTACCATATTTTATGGTTCCTCTATTGGCCAGTGCTGTGGTTTATGGTTCCTCCATGCTGTGCATGGGAGAGAAGAGGTGCATGATGCTGTGCTCTGCTTGACAGGATGAAATATCGTCACACTTAATCCTGATTGCTGTGTAAGGTGGCATAGCCCTAGTCATAAAAATGCAGCCCCATGCAGCTTCCGAGTTGGTCGATGCAGTACATTAAGATGAGGAAGTGAAGATAAGATATGCATATGGGTGTTACACACAAGAAATGTGATTTTATTCTAATTTTACAAGAACCATCTTTTATTATTAACATTTATTATACATCAGGTTCCTTCTAAATACCTCAAAAAAGTGTGTCATTTGTAATCCTTTGGGAATCATTTAAAAAAAAAATTAGGTATTGATTAGATTATGAAATCAGCAGTGCAAGTTTGCTAAAAACCATGCCTAAATTTTGGAGTTTGTTTGCAAAAAAAGAAAGAAATTTCAGAAGAGCAAGATTTTTATTTAAACTCTCTTCTTTGACATCTTATGCACCAATAAATTCCATCAAGACCAGGAGCTTGTGTTAATTATATAAATGGTCTGGATTCTTTGTTCAGTTTTAACCTCAGACCTGCTACTAGTTTTATTACTCTCTCTTGCTGCAAAACATTACTTCATCTCTATGTTCAGAGACCATTAAATATTGTTAGCTTACGTAACTAGGTAGGCTGAAGATGTTTGTGTCGATGTGCGTTATCAAATACCTTTCTGCCTCTGAAGGGAGCAGAGGAGTGAGAAGGAGAGCGCACAATCACTCCACGGCAGAGAGAGAGTGAGAGTGAGCTCTTTTGGCAGGGGAGTGCATAGGAAGAACGGCTCTACCCTTCGCAGCTGACAGCTTACTATCTGCATGTCTCCCCAGTTCACGTTCAAATAGAATTTGATTTGAGTGAACCTTCAGTTAGACAGAGGGAATTAATTCCAGCTCGCTCCAGCCACTTGGCATCTGCCTTGTCTGTCAGTTGAAAGCTGTGAAACTCACTGTGCCTCTTGTCACAACTCTAAATTTCAGAGTTTTGCTGATATGAAAGGAAGAAAAAGAATATAGAATTACCTTCTCTTTTCACCGCTGTGGCACTGCAGGCTGTCCTTGTGTAAACCAGTCACCTTTCAACTTCATGACTAGCTGATGTAGCTGGATGTTACATAATACCAGGTTGACCATGTTTTCTTTTAAAACACGACAATATGACTGCACTTGCAGATCTTCCATGTTCTTTTGCCAGAGAGCGGATTCAACATCACACTGTCCTGACTATGACACAAGCCTTCCATTGGACGAATCCATCTGATGAATGGGGATACGCCTAAAAATGAATGCTGAAGTGATTCCCGACAAAGTTTGTAGAAGAATGAAACGGGCCTTTGTAGCAATAATTTCTTTCTTTATCCTGAAATGCAGCTAGATGTGGTTTTTAACAGCTATTTTGGATGAATAATTTGTCACAAAGGAAACTGAAGGTAACACTTTATTTTGAGGTTACAGTGTAATTACAGAAATGATTACTAAACACTAGAGTTGAGCTTGTTTGGTTTAAGGTTAATTGCTTATCATTACTGTTATTGTTATAGTAAGTACATGTAACTACATCACGTTAAAACTAAGGGCGTAATTTATGTGTGTGTATTATATATATATATAATATATATATATATATATATATATGCTAAAAACAAAATTTAGATGGATTGGTGTGAATATGGAAAATGCTGATTATCATTTTAAGCGTGACAATGAAGACACTTAGAAATGACAATGTTGTTGCATCAAATATCAAACCAAGTTGCATCTGCAAATAAATAACGCTATACTTTTTCTCTAACCTAACTTTTTTTTTGCCTTTTTCCCCATTTATTGATTTAAACTACCAGTCTCAATGTAATTTTACTGGATATATTATATATTTTGTTACACAATGCAGACATTCATACATTTTTAAATGTCCAAATACATTTTTGGTCACTGTAGGTCAATACATCCCAAGATCCCCCTTATTAATACTGATATTCTACCACCGTTGGGTGAGTTACCCAAAATGAACTTTCCTTTTCAACCTCTCTTCTCTCCTCCACAGGGGGAGGAATTAAAAAGCAGAGCTGCAAGAGTTGCAAAAAAAAAATCTTTTCCCTGCAGCAGTGCTTCTTACGAAACGGATCGTCGAGTTGAAGGGAGAGAGAAGGCAATGAAAGGGAGGGGTAGAGCCGAGGCAGAGGGAGGAGAGAAGAGGGCACACGTACCCGATCAGAGCACAACAAACGCCAGTCCACCCTGAGCCTGGGGGAACCGAAGGCTTCTCACTCAGTCAGCAGGACAGCGTACACTGGACCAGGAGCTTCAGACCGCCGTGCTCAGGCTGGAGAAACCTGCCAGCGAGGCACAACCTCAACACATGATCATAGAGCAGCAGGAAAAGGCAAGACATCATTGCTCTGATTCTCTCTCTCTTTCAAGCTCGCTCTCCGCACACACTCTCACTCATTCTCCTTGACGCACACACAGACACACTCCCTCATTATCTTGCATGTGAGTGAGGCTATTTCTCTTCATCCCGAGCAGAAACCTCTGTGCTATTCTTACACAGCTGCAACGTTGCTCCAGCTGCTGTTCTCAAAGGGGACGGACGACAAACCGGTGGCTTTTCTGCGTGGCGTGTCATTCAGAGACTTGCCCGTCAAGCCTAGTGGGACATCCCGACCATGGAGGACACTCTCACCTATACTCCCACCACCTTTTCCCAGGTCTTCGGCCGCCAAGGACAGCTGATGCAAGCTAGTAAGTACCTGAGATCTGTCACGTTGTGTCTGAAAAACACGTGCATTGCAAGGTTAGATCAATTTGCAGGCCTTGGGGTGGTAAATATCAAGTCTCGGCTGAGTGCTTGCTTATGGTCTGTGAAAGCTCTGCTGGTCCTCTACAAATCCTGATCTCTTGGTTTAGGCACCCAGCATGCAGAGAGAAAACCAGCTTTTCTTCCCTGCTTTCAGCCCTCTAATGAGCTGCACACAGTCAAGAAATGTGTCTGCGGCTGTGTGTGCCTCATCTTGCTTATGGATGTAGTGATCTTAATAAGTCAGTCATGAGAGCTGGGGCTGAAAGAGGAACATGAAAGTTATGTTGAGCAACTAACTCAGATTTTTCAGGGTAGAGTAAACCTGTCCAGTGCAATTCTATAACAGTGCATTAATTCCTTGACAGCTTCATAAATATTGTACTCCTAAGCATTGATGAATTATGAATTTTGTCTTACAAAAAAAAAAACTTCCAGTGTTATAAATAGGTGCCGCTTCATAATTTCTGTCTCACAGGTTGTACTTCTGCATTTAATGACTTTATACAGGTTTTGTGAGATATTGGCTTGTAAAAGCATACCAAAATATTTTCAATCCTCGTCTTAATTTAGAACGACCACAGATGGAAACAAGTGACAAATTAACAACTTGGAATGAAACTCATGTAACATATTCAAAATTAATATAGATTTATTATATATAATATATAAAATCTTTAATTTATTTGCATAAAATCTGATATTTAATAATAATATACATACACTGTAAGGTGTTATTTATGTGCCGAAATATAAAAGGACTACATGAAAATATGAAAATTTTTAAGTAATATTCACATATTGTGATGTATTTTATTTATAAAAGAGTGTGATTTAAAATGTCCCTCTATTTATAGTACTTTTTTTTTAATCATTCAGTGCTTAGGACTGCAATATTTATGAAGCTGTCAAGGAATTATTGTACTGTTTTAAAATTACATTCAACATTCTGTTAGGTGATGATTGCTTTATGATGAAATGTACTTCTACAATGCTTTCACAGACATCTCAGGTCTATATCAATATTTTATATTACCTTATAGCAGATTTTCTCACGTCAAAGTTACAGTTTAGATGTCGGTGGAGCAATTGAATTAAGGAGACTGGCAGCAGGATGCAATTACGCAAACAGCAGTTTGTAAATGACCGAGATATTAGTGGTAATGACAATCCAAACAGATTTTAATTTGATGCTTAATTCCATGTCTCTACACATTAACATGTCAATTAGCAGAGATAAGCCATACTGCCGAGTCGCCGTTGAAAAACACGTGATTACCCAGTTCCTCTGGGACAGAGTTTGAAAAGCATGCATCTATAACAGCAACCCTGGAGAATATCAGACAGTGAAGATGGTCCATTCTGAGCTTAGATTAGATATATATTTGTTTTTGTGTTTTTGATTAATGCTTTCTTTCCAAAGCAACTCACAGTATTGCTAAAATACAACCTAAAATGTTTGTGATGCAAAATATCAGTTGTGCAAAAATGCTTTTTTTTATATTTCATATTCCATATAATATGGGCAAAAAAAACTGTATATGTGTTAAACTCCATGATTTCAATGCACTGTTTTTTAAAATTTTTTATGGAAATGTCCTTAAATTACCTTCTTCTGCAGGAGATCGTTGCACTTTAAGCCACTAGAGTCTCATTTAAAATTAATTTTTTACTTCTTACAGTAACTGCATCTTTTCTAGAAAATTCAGTCAATTTTGCAAAGTGTGATAAAATGATCATTATCAGAGTGGTAGATTTTATGTGTGGGTGTTTTACCAGAGTGTTTTGAGACCATTGTGGGGAACAGCAGCAGTGAAACAGGATGGTTTAGGGGTGTTGGGTTTGCTTGGATAAAAATGTCCCTCCCTCTGTTTGCTCTCCTGTAATAGAAGAAAACTTTTATAAATAATGCCCTTTGTTTGCTTTATTTCTGCGGACTCATTAGCTGTTTGCTATGCAGGGATGTATTAGTGTCTGCAGAGTGTGCGACATTGCCATGATTCTGCATGTGGCTTCGGAGCGCTGAAAGCCTCTTTACTGAATTTGTGTTTTTGAAGTGCCTGAAGATGAGACTCCTCTGCATAGCAGAGCCTCGGCGGTGCCGAAATACTGTATGCATTACCATCAGCCACTTCTCTGTAGCTCTTTGCTTTGAATGTCTCACATTCTGGATCATCCATAATGATGAGATTTTGTAGTTTCGAAATGTGTTGTTCCCTGTGGACACACTGGACGTGGAATATTCTGAAGTTTCTGCCTTTCTAAACAATGAACTGATTTGAAAGTCTTTCATTTTTTCTTTTCTAATTTGCATGAAAGTCTTCCAACAGGAGGATATGGTGGTGCTTTTCGGTGCACTTTCGCCTTGAACAATTTTCTCTTTTAACATTGATCAAAGTGCCCTGTTTTTGCTCCATAAGTGTTTTGAAAGATCGTCTTCAAGCGACGCAAAATGATCCACGGCGTAGGTCATTGGCATGGGACGCCGATGCTTTTATGTTCTGTGTTGGTGTTTAAATGGGTATGCATGAGCGTGGCTGAGATCCAAGTCTAGGTACTCACCCACCGGCACACAGACTGTTTTGGCTGACGTAACGGACATGGCTGGACGGGGCTGCAAGTGTGGGCTCATTTGTGTGTGTCTGCATATGTTAGCGATGGTACAGTATGCAGCGCCAGTGATTCTAATAGGGACCTGCAGGGCCAGACGGAGTTACACGGAGTCTCGGGATGTGATGACCTCTTTTCCCCACTGCATGTTTGATTGAGAAGTTCTTACTCTGGAAATAAGCCTTGCAACTGCATACTAATTATGACCTCACACATATATATTTAACATGCTTGATTCTTATTGGTCATTTGGAACAATCTGCAGTCAAACATTTTCGTGTAATGACCGATAATTTGTATATTTAGTAGCAATTTCCTATGGGCTAGTTTCATGCTGCATCACTCTGTACTCTCTTTTTTTTCTCATATAATAAAACTATTTCAACTCAGATCAGTATTTCATGTCCATTTATGTGAAATAATTACTGGATGACTATACATTATTCTTTAATTATGTCTCCAGAATTTAAGTGTTTTAGACAAAATTTGTAGAATACAAATGACAGTTTGCTTGATAAATTATAAAACTAAAGGATTAGCTCACTTCCATAATAAAAATGTCCTGATAATTTACTCACCCCCATGCCATCCAAGATGTTTATGTCTTTCTTTCTTCAGTCGCGAAGAAATTAAGTTTTTCGAGGAACGATCCCAGCCAAGGAATAATGGTCTTGTCTAGTGAAATGATTGGTCATTTTCTAAAAAAAAAAAAGAACAAATTTTATATATTTTTTAACCACTGTAATGACATTATCATTTATTTATTCATTATTAATTTGTAATTATAGGGAATTGATGATTATTAATTTATTCAGGTTTTGCTAGAACTCGGGTCTGAATGTCCCAAGTCCACCTGATCAAACCATTCCAAATTTGTTAGTTTTACTTCAAATCAAGGTCGTCCAGCGAGCCAGTGATTCTTGGTATCTTTTAACAAATTTAATATGTGTTTTCCTGGCCACAGTCAACACAATCAAGATTATTTGTATGTTCTTAACAGAGGTAATTATTATAAGTAAGCTACAATCTAAGTAGCAAGCAAGGATATTTTGGCATAGTTTTAACCTTGAAATTATATGACAACAGACAATCAATTATTTATAAATGAAACATGAAATTATTGGCTATTCTAGATTACATAAACCCCTACCTAAACATACCATACACACCAAGATTCCCAAGTAATGATTTGACGGAGTTGCATGAAGTTTTCAAAGTTCTAACTCGTTTTCACGAGTGATTTAAATTCACTTGAGAGAATTCACAAAGCAGAGAATTTGTCTTAATTTTACTGCTTAAATTAGCTTTACACCAGTTCAGTTGAGTTGAAGATTTTGTTCGTTACTTGTGTTCTTTGGCTTGACAGCTGAAAGCAGGGGTGATTCAGTCGCTGTAGCGGACTTCCTGGATGTCTGTTGAGGGGAATTCCTTTGCTGATTGGCTGTTGATCTGACGTTGGAATGACGTATGGATGACGTCCTTTTGGGGAACCCCTTTTGTTGTAGTTGGTTGCCGGTTTGACACAGAGGATTGAGCAGTCCTGCTAAAAGTCTGAGTTTGGAAGACTTTCAAGTTCTCTGAAGATCGCAAAGTGTCACTGAAATGTCTGAGTTCTTAGATGTTCTTGCTATGGCGGTGTTACGGCATGGCGCTTGTTCGCGCTCACCAAGGTGCAAGCCAAACGTCTTGATCGGGTAAAACAAGCAAGCCAACGAGCCCGTGTTGCAGTGGAGTTTTGATCCGCGGCGTAAGTCCATCCCCCTGGTCGCTGTTCCAATCAGATAGTGGCTGCGGGGTTTGGCCACGCCCTGTGTGGTTCCTTTCTCATGTTTGAATCACATGCTGTTTGTGGCGAGTATTTCTGCAAGTTTTTGAGAACTTCTTATAAAACTATCTTCACCGGAAAATGATGCTGAATATCAATTATTCACTTACACCACTGTTCTGTGAACAACACAAGCTCTCATTCAAACTCAAACAACAGGTATTTTGCATACACAGTAATCGTAATTAACTAAAAGAAAAGTTAGAAAGCAACGATTAAGATACCGTGGTTTCAATAACACATCACACACATTAAGACATAAAACATATTATTTGTGAATATACTTACTCCAATACTTTCAATGATTTTTTAATGATTGTCCGTGTACCCTCTGTTTCTTTGTCTGTGACAAAAGGAAGTAAGGGTTTTGGTCATGCGGTATAAATCCCGTGTTTGCGGGCCTGAGGTCATCAGTTAATTTGCTGTCCTTTTCCTGCTGGATATACTAATTCTATGCATCCACGATCACGAGGCATCCATATGTCGTGAAAAGGCTTTTCAGCTCTGGTACAAAAGGTCTCTGTGGTATCTCTTGATTAGATTAATTCAAAGCCTCATGATGGTGATCCAGTGGCATCTCCGTATCCCGTATATGAAACCCTACCCACCAATGCTATCTTGCACTAGCTCTGCAATATATCGCGAGTGCGGCGCTTTGTTATCACGTGAAAGTCATGCGCGTTATCTTAGTCTGTGGTACTTTTGTTCAAAAAGTTATGTAGGCGGAATAGCTCCACTCATTTTTTCCTTCCAATTTCAAAATCGTGCTGACATCATTTTACTTGTTTTTGTAAGGTATTTACTTTCTTGTGCAACGTTCGCTTGTAATCACTGGGTCGGTACTTCCGCCTACGTCACATGTGACCTTTCCATTGTGATTACGTAATGCCTGAAGTCAATTTAGTGCAAGACAAGCGTTTGTGGAATAAGTATAATATTTTATTTTTTTTAGAAAAGGACCGTAGTCCGTCTCGCTTTGTTCCTTGGCTGGGTTTTGGTAGATTCTTTTAAATCTGCATTGAAACTGCACCTTCAACCCAGTGATCTCTACTGAGTCCACTATGGAGAAAATCTTAGAGAAATGTTTCCCTCAGAAACCTTAATATTGTTTCTTTCGGGGGGGACTGAAGAAAGAAATACATGAGCATCTTGGATGACATGGGGTTGAGTAAATAATCAGGAAATTAACTAATTCTTTAAGCAAGCAGGTAGGGATGTAACGATTAATGGTTTGACGATAAATCGTGATAAAATACCCCACGGTTAGTATTACCGTTTCATATTTTAATTATCACTATAACCGTATTCGATTACCATGATTTGAACAACTGAGGATAAATAATAACTGTACTGCACAGGGCTCTAGTGTGCGAAGGACCTCCCCCATTGGCGCAGTGTTGCGATAATGGTTTTCTGCCAGTGCGACTAATTGTGTGTGGGGCGACTGGCGCCGCCCACCCCTTGTTTAAACTCAAAGAGCGTGCAATTCTGGTTGCATGTGAGAAACAGCAAACGGCAAACGAAACTGAAAGCATAACGTAACCGCACGACTCGTTTGAGCTGCTCGTAAGACTTGGAGAAACTTGTTCATGCCTTTATCACCAGCAGGGTGGACTATTGTAATGGTCTCCTCACCGGCCTTCCCAAGAAAACCATTAGACAGCTGCAGCTCATCCAAAACGCTGCTGCCAGAATTCTGACTAGAAAATCTGAGCATATTACACCAGTACTCAGGTCCTTACACTGGCTTCCAGTAATATTTAGGATTGATTTTAAAGTACTATTACTCGTTTATAAATCACTCAATGGACTATGACCTAAATACATAGCAGATATGCTCACTGAATATAAACCTAACAAAGCACTCAGATCATTAGGATCGAGTCAGATAGAAATACCAAGGGTTCACACAAAAAAAGGGGAATCCGCTTTTAGCTATTATGCCGCCCACAGTTGGAATCAGCTTCCAGAAGAAATCAGATGTGCTAAAACATTAGTCTCACAACTCATCTGTTAGCTGTGCATTTATGAAATGAGCACGTTCTATGTCCGAACTGATGCACTATATTATATGTATAAATCGTCTTCTTAATTCATTTTAATAAAACGCTCTAAATCAATTTTTTTTTTTTTTTTTTTTCAAAGTTTTTAAAATCCTTGTTTTATTGTTGTGATTATTGTTTTTTATTTTATTTTATGTAAAGCACTTTGAATTACCATTGGGTATGAAATGTGCTATATAAATAAACCTGCCTTGCCTTGCCTTGCCCTCAATTGCATCGAGTGTAGGTCCTGCTTTTATACTCGCCGCGTCAGGAGAGCGAAGACACGAATATTGAGGAAACGATGGATGGGTTTCATGTTAAAGTAAAGTAAAAGACCGCTTCTTAAACCAGAGAATGTGAACATGTTGGTATTCTTGTGGGAGGGAAGAAAACATGCAAGCACTGTCAACGACAGCAAGTTTAGTTTTACTTTTCTTTTTGTTTTAGTTTTGAAAAGCTTGTTATCTTTGCTGTTTACCTCACTTTATGCTATGGAGGCTCTCTTTTTTTTATTTATTTGATTCCTCAGTGTTTACTAAACGTTCTGTATTTATTAGTCTGTATATAATACAGCATGTGGTGTAGCCTATGCCATGCCTCGTCTTATTCGTTTTTGTTAAACGTTTTGTAAGCTAGTTTGTCTTTGTATCTTACTGTTTTATTGTTGTTATGATTTTTAATTAAAAATAACAATGAATCAATCCTTTGTTTTAGTCTTAAAAAGTGAAAGGTGTGTAGATCAAAAAACGGGCGAATTAGCATGCCCTGCTGTAAATTTTGACCGGTTGATGAAAAACAAGCTTATGGGGATTCTACACATTTAAACAACAAGGTATCTAGTATTATTTATGGAGCAGATAAATACATATAATCATTTATTAATCAATTATCATTTTGACTTGACCCTTTTCTTTATTTAAAAGCTGAAATGTGAGGTTTACCATTTATGAAACTTTTTCAAAGCTTTATTTGAACATTTACATTAGATATTTGAACATGCTATTAGATAAACTGTTGTCAGTCATGTTGTCATTTAAAATCCGGACATCATTGGCAATGTTATTGTTTTAGTTATGCAAACAAAAACTCATTTTATTTGTTGTTTGTTGATTGTAAAATGTGAAAACGTGTGAAATGATTGTGTTCAGTAATTTTGAACATTTCCAGCATTTTTTAACAATACCGTGATAATCGTGATACTGTGATCATTTTGGTCACTATAATTGTGATAAGAAATGTTCATACCATTACATCCCTACAAGTAGGGCTACAAACTAACGTATGAATGTAGGTTTATCTGTTATACTCTCTCTGCGTGCATCTTTGTTGACCTGGAAGCACAGAAGTCAACAGAAGTCGTTGTTTGCACCGAGCCCAAGAATAAGTCACCTTTCTGCATCATTGGCCCGATGTAAAGGAGGTAATATAGCAGTGGGAAAAGAATAGCATCAGCAGAATTGTCTAGAAGTTGGGACATATTTTCTTCTGTCACCTCCACCAATAAAGAGAGGGCTGGTCTGTGTCCCTCTCGAGGGAGGAAGCCATGATCTTGTCCTAAAGCCCTATATTTGTGCAGACAGGGCACAATCAGAGCTCCCCTGTTACTACAATGTTACTACAACAGTGACACTGAAGCCAACATAAAAGTGTTTAATAACAATATTTTATTAATGTATATTAAATATATTATCTTTTTTCTATCATAAGGTATTTATTATTTATTTGCATGAAACTATTTATCAGTTTCTCATCTATTGTCCAAGTACAGTAGATTCACTTCATATAAAAAAAACACAGTTGTCATATTTTACATATTTGAACGTCAGTAGTTTCTGCCACTAGCAAGTTGTTGGTTGCAATGTGACGACAAACACCAAAACAACATTTCTTGCATAATAATCTATGACTGCTTCTCCCATATGTTGTCAGGCATATTTTCATGGGACATTAGATACTCACAGACTCACGCTTTAATATCGTGCATATGTTGCTCACAACAAAATGATACTCGCAACATTGTACTGTTGGATCGTTTCTGATGCACAAGATAGCACAAATTGATTGTCCTGAACCACTTTCTTTGCAGTGGTTATATTGTAGGTTTACTGACAAATCTTTATCGACCCGGGGTCATTAGATGTCCCTCACGAGGCCCGACAATCACTCCATCTGAGTCAATAGATGGCTAATTTGAGATCTTCTCTTTCTTAGCCACTATTATTGAATGTCACGTCCATCCGATCATTGGCTTGAGAAGCTGCTGAGACGGAAAGGCCTCGTGTTCATGCCATTTGATTTTTAATTTCTAATTACTGTCACAAAATGCTATAACAATAGGCCTGCCAAGTTTTGTAGGGAAGACTTTTGTACCAGCGTGAATTTGATGATCGAATGCCGCAAATATTAATTCCTAGAACTTTGGTGTTCATATTTGGCCGCAAATCCATTTTTCTTCTAAGTCTATTTGAAAGAAACTGGTTTTAAGTGGCGACGCAGCCGTTAGTGCAGAAAAGGCTTAGCTTACAGGCAGCGCGTGTTGATTAGAGCGTTCTCATGAATTTTAAGCAGGGGCCAGTTTTGTTTGAATTTAAGCTTTGGAGTTTGGAGATTGCTGAACTATTTCACTTATAATAAGAAAAGTGATGTAACCCCCTCTAAACTGCTAGAAGTACACACAACATTTCCCCTGGAGAGTTTCCATAAGGAATAAGTTGAGAAATGATGTAGCACATGAGCCTGCGTGGATTTGCCTGATGCTGTTTACCGTGAGGTTAGGTGTGATTGTAGGCTAGCCTGCAACTTGGCATGCCAGTTTTATCCAATTGACGGGTTACTTTGGAGCCTAAAATTGCTTTGGATATCAGTCCCTACACATGATGTTCTGAACTGCTCTGAATAGTGTTTACATCTGAGGGAATATATTTTGACAGAGGCAGCTGGCAAGACTTGAGCAGCTAAAGAACTTCCTGCATGCAAATTTGTTTTCTTCTGAAACCACTTCAAAGGGACCTCGTAATGTGTCTGTGGCAAGTGCGTCGTATTTTTATTTATTTATTTTGAAAATTTGACACATCATCCGGAATGTGGGATTAAATCCACATATTTCATTTTCATTATCTAACTTGAAGACTGCTTAACATTATCAGATCCTCCCCAGCCTCCCCCGTCATTCTCTCTTATTTTCCTCGCTGTAGTCTTTGCGCTGTAGAACTTTTTACACAAGGGTCAATTTCACACCTTCCTGAGTTTACGCATTTGGGAAATGCTGTAGCGCTTTCTCCTGTCTTTATTGCACACGAAACCTTGTACTACAGTTTTATAGCAAAGAGCTTGTTTTGAGATTAGGTTTCTGTCATGCTTTAGTAGCCAAGCATCCGTTTTTAACATCTGCAGCAGCAGATTATGCTGCTCTCTCCTCTCCATTGAGAGAATCATTTTTATCACTTGCAGCCTATATGGTACCTCTGCCTTTATATAGGATTTGCTGTATATCTAACCTTCTTACTGCCTTATTTTTAACCTTATGTCTAGTCTTATCTAAAATCTTATGCTCACCCAGACTGCATTTATTTGTGTAAAAATACAGTCAAAATGTAATTTATTTCTGTAATGGCAAAGCTGAATTTTCAGCATCATTACTCTAGTCTTAAGTGTCATGCGATCCTTCAGAAATCACACTAATATGCTGATTTGCTGCTCAGGAAACATTACGGATTAATAATATTATCAATTTTGAAATGAGTTCCGCTTAAAATGTTTTTTGAAAACCGTGATAAATTATTTGATGATTAAACAGTTCAAAATAGCAGCATTTATTTGAAATACAAATCATTTGTAACATTATAAATGGTCTTATACTGTCACTTTTGATCAGTTTAATTTGTCCTTGATGAATAAAAGATAATAATAAGAAAATATACTGACTTGAATGGTAATTTATACGTAACCCAGTAATACCAAAGTTCAGTAGATCCAAATTTGTGGACTCCACATTGGAAAGAATACATTTTTCAATTTCTGCAATGAAGATTTTTGTAGCTTTTCAAGTGAAAAAATAAATGGGAAGCTGCAGTAACAAATCTCAAACTTGATGGCTACCTACATGATTTTTTCATTGTCGACGTGAACATTCATGAGAAAATGGATGTCAAACATTTAATAAATCATTCACCACCTCGTGCGTCAATCATAAAATGTGATTTTGGTTGATGTAACCTTTAAGAGTGGCACACTTGCTGGAATTTTCCATCCAGTTAGCTTAATAGCTGGTTGGAAAACCATGTGCATTATTACTCTTTTGTTTCGTGCGTTATCATGTAGAGAGGTTGCTCAGTTAACACTGTTATTATCTGTTTCAGCCTTAGACACACACCGCTCTCCCATCTGTGTGCAAGACGTGACTAGAATATTAAACCAGTACATTTTGCTGCTCAATAGTGATGAGTCTCCTGACGTAAACTAGGGTAGACGTGTTTTTTCTCTTCGTCAGACGCCATTGGCTTAGCCTGTAGGATTGGGACATATTAAAGAACATGGGTGGAATGTTCTGCCTGCTCTTCCTAGATGTATTATGAGAACTGTGTTGAATGTTATATGCTTTGACTTTGATTTGACTTAAGGCTCAAGCTTTATCTTTGCTCGTTCTGCCTCATCCTTTGCTCAAGGAGGAGTGCTGCTGTCATTTGCTTGCAAAATGGCAGATATTAGCAAACAATTCAGCTTGTGTTGAGATACAGGGATTGAGAGGTGTGACAAAAGGGGTTTATTTTAAGCAAGATGAGGACACCGCCATGAGTTCTGATGTCAGCAGCCACGTTGGCTTTGCTCGGTGACATGTAATAGACTAAAGCTTATTAGTGATCAGTCACACTTTGGGCTCCCTCCAGGCAACGCTTGATTTAGACTTCTGAGGCAGAGCTGGGGAAAACTGTCTCGCTGATTTAAAATGATTAAAGGTATTACTGCGATGAGAAGTACATTCAGAAGCCTAAAGGTTAAAGATGAAAACTCAGTACCCAGCAGTGTTAGGTAAAGTCCATTGATTGCCCAGGTAAATGTCCTCTTGTTCTTTATTTCCTTGATCAACATTGTTGGGTAGTTATGAATCTAAAGTGTAAATCATGTTTATTTATGCTAAATTAATATTATGTTATATTTGTTTGTTTGCCAAAAACGATTCAGGCAGCTTTGGGTGAACCATAGTATACATCTGAAATGTTCCTAAAATTGTTATTTACATTTACATTAAATTTTGCATAAAACATTTTAAATGTATTAATTTTGTATAGGTGCTTTTCTTAGGTGCATTTGGTATAGGCATAAATGTAACTAAAAAAATACGCTAATCTAGAAAAATCTGGTTAATTCTCAGTATTATTTAAGACTAATCGAATGATTTTTGTAAGTATAAGTCTTGTAAGTATAAGTATAAATGTACCTTTTATATCAGTATATAGAATAGACACACATTTTAATATGTATGCTGATTTGGTCAAGTAACATTTTTTATTATAATAATGTTAATAACAGTTGCTTCCCTAATATTTTGTGGAAACAGTGCTACACTTTTTTCTGTATTCTTTGATTAATTTGAAGTTCAAAAGAACAGCATTTATTTGAAATACATGTAACATTATAATGTAACATCACTTTTGATCAATTTAAGGCATCCCAGAAAAAAAATTTTCTTTAAAAAAATATCATATAAAATATCAGTTGAATTTTTATTCAGTTCAAACATGCCTGGAAAAATACTTTTGTAATCCACCCGCTTCCCAGCATGCATTACTGCATGAATAATTAATATGAAAGCATTGTTTGACTGTTTGCCAGTTTTATGTAGACTGTTGTTGATTTTGTTGTCACATTTAGTCATTTATTGTCTTGTGATGTCAAGATGTGTTTGTTGTTCTGCTTAAAATGATGTTAGCTGCTGATGTTAGTCTTGTTGTGCTTGATGTACCAAGCGTTGAGGTCTGTGTGGCATTTCAAGGTATTTTTAATTAATCAAACAGGGCCGGAGTGGGACTCCTTTTCAGCCCTGGAGTTTCATGCCTTAGACCGGCCCACCTTGTATTTCACGACTAGACTGAACTATAGCTAAATTACATAATTGATTAAACCCCCAGTATATAAGTCTGCAATAGTGCACTGTTCTCTACAGCCTTGTTATTCACTATATATTTTTCTACAGCTTTGTTGTTGTTGTTTTTTTTTTTAACTGGACTTTTCAGTGCCACATTTGCACTTTCTATTATCCATTTTTGTATCTATTATTTTTTGCTCGCATATCTCCAACAAAATATTTGTACTGTACCAATGTTTGCCTGCAGTTAAAAAGTTCTCAGAAATAATCACATTTGTTTTGCTTAACCTATTTATGTACAATTATTCTAAAAATAATTTTTGTCATACAAAAAATGTCATCGGCCTAAGTAAATTGTACCATTATAGAATTGGTGATGCGCAGTAGTTTAGTAATTGGATGGAAAATGTTAATTATACTATAATGGCAAGCCAATTGGAAAGCATAGGCACTGAACATCTATGAAACTCATTCAATAATATTTTTTTAAACACATTTTTGAACTAAAATAGGCTATTATTGCAACCATATAGCCTATGAATGAATGAAAATGCATATTTTTCAATTAAAGAAAACTTAGAGAGTGTGGGCTAGTTTTGCTTTCACAACGAAAAACACAGCGGCCTAGCGAGAGCGGAAGCCCCAGTGAGCTGAGGCCGGGCTAGAGTGAACAGAGGAGGCTGGGTCGAGAACGGTGCACCCAGCGGATTCGACGAAGGAGCTGCAACCACATGTGACGACCCCGGACTAGACTCCGCTTCGTCCACGGGTTAAGCGCTCCGGCGATCCACACCTAAGTGGTGATGTAGTTCCCTCATTGACCCACAGTCAGCTCTAGCATGAGAAGGGCGTATATCGTCCTCTTTTGGAAGGCCAAACAAAGTAGTTTCGCTTTCACAACGCAGCCCTACGAGGCGTCTTGCAGACAAATAGAACAGAATCCGCGGCACAATACTAAGTGAGAATAAAAGTTCCGGCGGCCTTCTTGCGTGAACCTTGGCGGGCGTTGCAAATCTTCCCACATCGTGACGTAAGACATGTGGGGGCGTGTAGAACGAGCCGTTTTAGGTAGGCGTATTTGACTCTTAACTTTTATAAAGAATACGCTTTGGATTTGATACTTTAGTCTTTGCAACTTTACAGATTTTGCTTTATGCACCAAGAGCTTGTAACACTCCACAGAGAAAGGAAAAATTGAAATCACATCATATGACCCCTTTAAAATTATGTAAATACCTTGTAGAGTAATTTCACAGGTTTGGCAGGTTTTAAGAGTTTTAATTATAATTGAATAATTTTTTATGTTCCACGAACACCTTATTTTCAGTGCATGACAGGTCTGTAAATTTTTTGACATCTGAGGTGGACCGCTGCAGAGAGTTCATTGTGTGCAGCCCACTGAAGGCACGTGATTGACTCAACATGGCAGTAACATTTCGATTTTGACATAACCTAGCTATGGGCAATAGACCTGTCTTGAGCAAGCTAAAGGCTTCCTGTGCTCTCAAATGGCTGGATCAGCATTGTTCAGCTATGGATGAAAGTAAACAATCACAATCCATAGCGTAGGCGCCCTATAATTCAGATTTATGGAGGGGAAAAGCTACCCTCTGCACTCTTCATAACTGTCTTTTGTCTTCTCTCCCCATCAGACTGACTAACGGCAGGATGAGGTCATATTCGGCAGTGGCAGATGGAGAGGAAATGAGACAGGGGTGAAGAGATTAATTCATGCAGGTCTTGGTCTTGTGCGGGATGAGAGATCCATCTATCATGGATCTGAGAGCCTGCTCTCCTTGCACTTTGAGCAGAGATGTCTGGATTATGGGCTGAAATGGCTGGAGTGAGGCTGCATTTAGCGAGCACAGCATCTTCAGCAAACCCCTTTAAATATTTTATAGGTTTTAGTTTAAGTAGATGCTACAAAAAGCTTGGCCTGATACATTGTTTCTTCCATATCTCCTCAATTCAAACCAGATATTGCTTGTCAGCTTAGGTAGTAAGTCATAAGATAAATAATTCATAAGATTGTATTAGTGTTTGAGTGCGCATCCATGTTTAGGAATGGGTATTTTGAATAATTTTGAAGTCGAGTATGAGAAATGTAAAACGTAATTTTTGTCTTATATTGGGGGGGAGGGGGGGGGGGTGAACTTTCGATATAGATAATAAAGATAATATTGTTTTATATTAGGTAATTTTATATTGTTTTATTCACAACTATATAGGGCTAATATCTAAAATAAATACCTTCTATTCAGAATGAAATATGGAAATTCAATTTCTGGCCTTGATGTAAAAAAAGGTTTATAGTGTACTTAGCATATGAAATAAAGTTCTTCGAGATAAAAGCACCTTATGAGAAATAAAAAGAATAAAATAATGAACGAAATGTGGAAAATAAAGATACAATTTTTTTTATTTTAAATGTTATTTTTGCTTCATATTTTTTACTTCATTTTATATTTGCCTTTAAGAAATATACTGTAAAAATAGAAATGATGTTTATATGAAATTTAGTTTTATTCACCAATAAATAATATTTTACAAATAAGCTTAAATACCCTGGTTATTCTAGAATTTTAAATAGCCAGAAAAATTCACAGTACAAAAAACTAGTATTAAAATACAAAGATGAATATTAATATAGTAACCTATATTAAAATTATGAACTGGTGTTAATAATGTTAACTGGTGCACTCACACCCGTTTTGAAAAGAAGATTACTGCCATAGAAGTGATTCACATAAACTCTGTATATGTGTAAAGGATAGACCTATTGCAGTTTTTCAAATATTGCATTATTTTTTTTTAACATGTTTAAAAAAAAAACAAGTGTTGAAATTCTTAACAACATGGCTTGCTGTGAAGACAATGAGCTTGTTGCTACAGGGTGTGTTGATGCTGGTTTGAAAAGCAATTGCGTGTCTGTAGCGCTTTGTGTTTTCTTTCCGTCATTAAACCAGATCCTCATCCGGTGGGATGCACAACTCTAACAATAGCCAAATATACCAATAAGAATCAAAATAATGTCACACCTGAATATGCACATACCATTATCTCCACATCACACAACCACAGCGCCGCACAGTACAGTCAGTAATAATGACAAGATTTTAACAATATAATTTAGTGGGGAAATACATTTAATTTCGGTAACACTTTAGTATAGGGAGGGATCAATTCTCACTATTAACTGGTTGCTTATTAGCATGCTTATTATTAACATATTGGCTGTTTATTAGTGCTTAAATAGCACAAATTCTGCAAATTCTGACTATATTCTACATACCCTTAATCCTACCCTTACTAACTATTAATAACCTGAAAAATTGGGAGGTTATTGAGGCAGAAGTCATAGTTAATGGTTTGGTAATAGTGAGAATTGGACCTATTATGCAAAAATCACTTTTATAAGGTGTTTGAACACAGTTGTGTGGCCGCAGTGTGTGAAAACAACCAGCCTATAATGTTAAAAATCCACCCACTCATTTTTTTATAATACCATTAAATCAAAAACAGTCTCTCCAACCAAGCAGTTCCAGATTTCTCTCTATGTACACATCACCATAGGGAAAAGGTCCCGCCCATTTGTGACGTTCTCTGCCCTATTAGCATAGACACTGCTGACAAGCAGCAGTCCGACATTACTTTTTTCTTGCTGTAACGTTAGTTGCTGGAGATATACAATGTCTGCGCTAAAGAGGCATTAAAAGTGTTATGTTTGGGATGCACCAACGAACATAGTAGTCTCCATAGACTCACTCCATCTGAGTCGCTCAGGACACAGTGGAAATATTCCGGAAAAAATCGGTCAAGTCCCCTATATGTTTATGGATCAATGCAATGCTTTGTGCGTAACGTCCTTCCAGACAAAGCAAGTACCACACATTTGTTTTCCAAATTGCCTTTCTGAAAGAGCTTCTTGGCACTCTGTAAGTCTAATGTTGCTAAAGCTACCATTGTCTCTGCATGTTTACACTGATGCTGCCTTCACGTGCTACCAGAATGATCGTGAATAGGTCTTTGTTAGTTAAAATTGGTGCAAATGAAGCAATGTGATTCGACCCGTCCGGTTGAATTTTGTCGAACTTATAAGCCCAAGTGGGACTTAAAAAGTGTGTGATGAGGCAACCCAAGCACCATTACCCACCTATGTCATTATTTTTAAATCGGCCAGTGCTCCGTCTCCTGTGTAATTCATAAACACGTATTTATTATGCACAGCACAATCAGATGACTGAATTTGAAACTGAGTATGTTTTCTGTAAAGATAACAGGGCTTGTACTAATAGTGAATGTTTATTTGCAAAGGCCAGCACTCTTGAAGCTCCGCCCTCTTCTGAAAAGGGGGCCAGGAGCATCAACTCATTTGTATTTAAAGGGACAAGACACAAAAACGGAGCGTTTGGCTATACCCTAAAGTGGCAATTTTTAACAAGCTATAAAAAAACCTCTTGGGGTATTTGTGAGCTAAAACTTCACATATACACTCGAGATTTATTTAAACATCTGTAAAAAGGGCTAATGATTCCATCGCAGATAGGTGTGTTTGAATTGGCTAAAAAGCATAGGACTGGTGTAATCTCTCTGGAACCTGTTTCAGTCATGTAGTTGTGCATGAGTGCGCTAGATGACATGAATATTCAGTGCAAAATGATGTTTGCATTACAATGCACTGTTTGCGAATTACGCACTATAGCACGCCTAAAACAAACCTGATGCTCCCGTGGGTCTCTTTTTTTTTTTGTTTATGAAAAGTTTTTGCACTTGCGTTCTCTTTTTTAGAGGTGTTGAGAAGTGCTGACCCACTTTCCTCCTCTGAATATGACAGGCGCTGGCATTCACACACAAACACCCTTAATTGGCTCAAGCCTTGTCACAGGTTCTCCCTGTAGTCCTTGCTTTTGCAAAGGCACATCATCGAGGCATTAAAAATCGACGTGCGCTGTGTCAGTGCTAATCTGCCTCAGGGACGCCTCTACCTAGTCATATTTATCTTTGCTTCGCATGTAAAAAGTTCCCTTTGACTGTTCTCTCAAGCTGAGTCTCAGCAGGGAGACTAGGCACATAGGCCTACTTACATTTGCATTTATATTTCATTTAGCAGACACCCCGTACAATACTTCTTCCCTTTGTATGTGGTCAGGTGGTTCTTAATTTACCCAGTCTGAATGTAAAAAAGCCAGCAGCGGCTTGCATCTCATGAATACATTTTGCATGTGGAATATTCCACAGTATCAAAGGTAATTTGATTTCACAGTCGCACGTCAATATGAACCGAATGTCAGTCGGCTGTTAAGGTCTTTATTATTGTGGCGTGGCATTTTATATTCAGAAATGTCTGTGGCAGGACCTGTCTGAACTTCATTTGTGTCCTTTCGCATTGTGGAAAAGTAATAGTGCTTGTGAGTATGCAAATGCGATTTGACCTCTTGTTTAGTGGGATCAATATGGACAATTAGGCAAGCACCCTGTCCCTGTCTCACACAACTGCTTATCTACCCTATTGTTACATGCTTCATTACAAGTGTAATTGGTGCTTTGTGCTTCTTAGCTCTAATGTCAATTTAATTCTCTCTCGCTTTTTCTCCCTAAAAGGCCTGACTAGCATTAAGAGGAAAAAGGGAGAAAACATGTAATGCAATTCAAAGGCATCCAGCTAGTCCACTGTAAGCCCTGGGCTGGTTATCAAAGGGTCAGAAGAGGCTTTTATCTTCAAAAGCTTTGTCAGAGCTTGTATTGCAATCTGTTTTTCCAGAGGCTTAAATTCAGTGAGAAGGCGTCCAAAGCATAGCGAGCTGTACTGCAGGATGTCTCACTAGGTGGCGGACTGATCAAAGATTTCACCTGAGGAGGGCAGCCACTGCGCTTCTAGTGTGACACGGCTATATCACGACGGTGTGCAAACAGTGATGCCTAGAAGTATTTGCTCTGCTCTGTGTACTGACTTGACCTCAATTTTCCCCTTCTGTGAGTAACGGAAGCACTGGTGTCAGAGATTGCTGAGAAACAGCTTTGATGGAAGAGATCACTCATTTGGGCTGTGTTTGGCATACTATCATACTACTCCTATCATGCCTTTAGTATGTACACTACTGTTCAAAAGTTTGAGGTCACAACAATTATATTTCAAATAAATTCTACTCTTTTGAACTTTCTACTTATCAAAGAATCATGAAAAAATGTATAACAGTTTCCTCAAAAATATTAAAGTGCGACACATTTGTCAACATTGATAATAAGAAATTTCTTGGGCACCAGATCAGCATATTAGAATGATTTCTGAAGGATCGTGTGACTGTATATTTAGCAAATGAATGTATGCTTAGTGAGCATAACCTCAAACCTTTGAAAGTATTTGTGCATACATTAAAGTTCTGTGTACTACATTCCGAATGCCGCTCAATTCACTATTTTTATGTTGAGTGGTAGGCTGTGTCTACTCTAACTGTATCAAATTTTGATCATAATTTTAACATTAGGTAATGCTACACCATGTCCCTCAAATTGCCCACAAGATCCACTTTCCTGCAAGTGACCTCTAACCCTAACAAACACACCTGACTTTCACTGTGTGTTTAACATTGAATTAAATTTGTAACTATTCTTCAGGATCATTAAACATCATAGGTATTGGGAGTTTAAGGTCAGGTTTTGGAGGCTCACTCGGGGGGCTAGGAGAAGCGCATGGGCCCTCCAGGGCAGATTTGAGGGAACCCTTGGCTACACTGTGTATAGCAGTGTGCCCAACCCGTTCCTGGAGAGCTACCTTCTTGGAGAGTTCAGCTCCAACCCTGATCAACACAACTGAACCCCTATTAAAGCATAAAGGAGCCTTATCATTCAGACAGGTTTGTTGGAGCAGGGTTTGCACTGAACTCTGCAGGAAGGTAGATCTCCAGTACCAGGATTGGCGACCCGCTGGTATAGGTATGCCTATTTCTGTATCTATATTCACAAAGACTACGTCCTACTGCTGTACGTGTTTAAAGGGGTCATATGATGTTGCTAAAAATAACATTATTTGGTGTATTTGGTGTAATGCAATGTGTTTATGTTGCTGTTTAAGGTTCAAAAAACATAATTTCCACATACTGTACATCAGGGTTCCAAAAACCTGTCCTGGGTCCTGCACATTTTGTATTTTCTCCCTAATCAGACACACCCAATTTAGTTCTTGCAGTCTCTGCTAACAAGATGATGAGTTGAATCAGGTGTGTTAGATAAGGGAGACATACAAAAGGTGCAGGCAGGGGGGCCTCCAGGACAGGTTTGGGAACCACTGCATTACAATATTGTTTCTCCTCTATGCCCCACCTTTCTGAAATGCGTCGATTTTTACAAAGCTCATCGGTTTGAAAAGCGAGGTGTTTCTCTGATTGGCCAGCTATCCAATGCATTATGATTGGCCGAATACCTCAAGCGGGTGAACGGAAATGTTACGCCCCTTACCAGACTGTGATGCCCTGTCCGGCCGGAGCAACGAGACAAAAACATTAAAACCCATTATAAACAAGGCCTTTGTTGCATCCAGTGGGAACATAATTACTGATTATAATTATTTATACTCGGGCTTACTTTGTGCCGGAACAAGCCGGATCCTGATCCTGCACCTCCGAATTTGTCCGAAATCTGATCTGGCACCTCATTTGACCGATCCCCTCCTCACGCACCAATGAAAGACGTTTGTGTTGACCTATAGCGTGCATATGTTTCATTTAAAAAAAACTTCTATTATGAGCAGGCTTGTCTAGCATCTACATTTGAAACAACAAACTTGAGCGCACAAAGAGATGCGAAGTGGCTGCTCTCACAAACCCGAATGCACAGATCCAATACTGATACACATATGTTTTCTTTCTCAGATGTTTACATTTAGTTAAGACAAAACAGACTGTGTTTACGAGGATAATCGCCAGGACGGCCATTTTGACGTCATTTTTTTGGTGTGTATTTGGCTGCATAAGCGCAACAAGCTGCAAAAAATAACTCAATTTGGTACTCGCGAGGTGGCGCGATATGCGTGCTATGGATGTGACTGTGAGCGCATAGGAAGCCCCCTTTGGAGCACGCGAGTGTCGAATGGCTTAAACTTAAAAAGATGTGCAAATGATACAGTTTTGTGACGATGCAACAATGACTCGATTAGGCAAGTGACAACTCTGTCCACTGTCCCGAAACCCGAGCAAAAGTCTTATCGCAGTATGCAGTAGTGCAGACGAGATGTGCTGTTGTGAAGCCGCTTTGAGCGTGAGAGAAGACGTGGTACAGCTGAATCACTCACGCTGTTTTCAAATGACTTATTTAATCTGATAGTATGTGTGTATTTATTTATTCATCTAACCTACATGCTCTATTGAATATGTTTGCAGGAATTTCCCTCATTATAAACTCGAAAGCAGATTAAACTTAATTCTATTATACAGAGTGTTATAAACTCACTATTTATATCGGATCAAACCACACAGACGCCTGATTGAACTTGCCATCCACTTTTACTACCACCTCTTACGTGATGACGTCACACCAATACACAACATCCCCCCTCTACTTGAATATGAACTTACCCTATCTAACACATTCTCATTCACATCTTCTTACAACTTACAGATTTCAGAACATTCAAGACATGTAACAACTTTTTTTTTTCTTATCAGCTCTTCACGACTTCATAGAACATCCCCAATGCTTTTAAAACAAATACATTGAACCATGACATAACTCATTTGGGACCTTTTTTTTTTTTTTTTAAACTAACATAACCTTTAATGTCCTTGGAACTCCTTAAACTTAAATGTCCTCTTTTTTTCAGCATTTGAATCTCATTAGTCACTCAATAACATAGTCTCTAAGTCTTTCAGGCAGTTTGATTTGTCGCTGAGGCCTGCACGGTTTAGGAGTTTGTTCCTCTTCGTGAATTGTTTCACAGTTCATTTTGCATTCCTCTGCAGTTCCTTTTTGTTCCTCATCTGAATTTGGCTTTTGAGCACATTTCATATCACGATTCACTGTTGGTGTTTCCATTGAATGAAACTTCTTGACAAATGTTGTGTTCCGAGCATATTTCGCTCCAGTGGGTGACTGAACAATAACACTGTTACCTTTTCTGTGTATGACTTTGTGAGGTGTACTGTGAAATGTTGTTGTGAACTTGTCTGTTTTGTTTTGCCTCACAAGCACTTGATCTCCAACCTCTATGTCAGATGTCTTTGCATTCCGTCTGTTGTCTGTGTATATTTTGGCTTTTCCTTTTTGCTCTGCATCCCTGTCTCGAGCTTCCAGGTCACTGTGGGGTGTTGCAATGTCTGGTAACTTTCCTCTTACCTTCCTCTGAAAAAGAAGTTGTGCTGGGATTTTGCCCGTTGTGGAGTGTTGTATGGCTCTGTAGACAGTCACATACATGTGTAGCTCTTTTCTCCAGTCCTGGCCTTCAGCTTGGGCAATTTGTATTCTCTTCATAGGTGATGCATTTTGTCTTTCCACTTCCCCATTTGCTTGCGCCCACTTTGGGGTTGTTTTAATGTGGTGGATTCCGTTTTCCTGACAAAACGTTTGAAACTGACTGGTCTTGAATTGCGGCCCACAATCTGAACTGATTGCTAAGGGAAGTCCATGCCGACTGAAAATGTCCGCCAAACTGTCAATCACTTTTTCTGCAGTTGTGGATTTGAGGATCGCATATTCGTAGTACTTACTGTAATAGTCAACAACGACCAGGATCGAATGTCCATCAGGTAAAGGACCAAGCAAGTCTGTGGCCAAGTTTTGCCAGGGCCCTTCAGGCATCACTGTGGGTGACAGCGGTTCTGGAACATCTGGTCTCGCTACCAGCTGACAACCATGACATGCCCTTGTAATGGTGCCCATTAGCTGAGTCTGATTCATGCATGTTATTGTATACATGAATGATTTTTGTTTAGTTTTTGATTGTTATTATTTTTATTTTCATGTATTTTGTGTGCGTATCATGTCATATTTACTCTGTGTATATTTGGTATGGGAACAAAGCTTTATAACATGTCCTGGAAGATAAAGTATGAGGTGGAACTAGCGTGTTGATATGTGGACTCGGAAGTATATAAGGGGAACGCAAAGCGGAGAAGGGAAGGTTTTTTTTTACGGTTCCGCTTATGCCTTGCGAAACTGGACTGGCGTTCGCTTACGTGGGATACTTCGTCGAAAGTCGAAAGGATGGGCCCTGTTTCAGACTTTTGGACTGAGTACACATTTTCCACGAGTGAGCTGCGCTGTCACAAAATGCCGATGTGGTAAGCAGCGGGAGTTTGAATGAGTGAACCGCTGTGTTCTGCTTATGCTTGCTAGGAGTTCAAACAGCCGCAAAATGCACGCGTTTAAAGTGGACTAAATCGGAAGAGATGGTAAAAACAGACTTTGTGAAATGTTCTAATGGACTCTGGGGACTATTATGGTGTTGAATTTTTCTGCTGATTATGTGATGTAACTGGTGTTTTTTTAAAGATACTGGGTTATGAGCAATGTAAAGCTATGTTTGTGTAAAAGGGAAAAGGGGTTTTGACAGATGAGAAACGGGGTCAATACATGCACGCTGTTTAAGCAATTTACGAAGTATGATGTGTTCTTTGTTGTTGCTTCCTTTTTATTTTTATTTATTTTTTATTTTTGATTAAATGTTATTTGTAATCACAATCGGATCCAGCCTATGCCCTTGAAGCGTGCTGTGAAGTCCCTTATTGTAATTTTTGAAGAAGTATAGGTGGATTGTTACAGAGTGGTGGCTCGTACGGGGAACATGGATGTATTTTGTGAATGTGATATGTATGAATTATGTTTCCTTTTCATTTTTTTTTTGGTTGTTTTGTTTTGTAAGCAAATTTAAATTTGTTGTTATTTGCATATATGAATTGGTTATTTTATCATTAAACAAATTAGTGATAAATGTAAAATAGGGTGGATAATGGATAGGGTATTGTCTGAGGAAAATATAGATCAATGTGATCAAGATGTTGACCAGTTGAATCCTTTTTTGACCCAAGATAAAACATCACGAAATGAGGTTAGTGAGCTTGCTAGCCTTTTGGATGAGATGTATATAGATCAGAGTCAGGAAGAGGAGGTTGTTGTAAGGGGGAAAGAAAATTCAGTAGATGAGCAGCTAGAGCTCCTCAGAGAACGTTTGGATATTATGGAAGAACGTCATAAGCAATCAGTGGATAGTATCTTGAATAGAGGAGATGCAGTTCGTGCTTCAATTGATGGAGTAGTTGAAAATTTGAAACGGTATGTTGATGATAAAATGAAACATTTAGATGAGACATTAGTAGCATGTCTTCAGAGATAAGAAATGGGAGGAAGAGCTAAAGAGGAATTTTCAGAGGAGCCGTTTGACCTGGACACCTGCAGATAGTTCTATGCCTACTGTAATTAGTGGTGGAGCAGGGAGTTCTGGAATTATGTCTCAAGCTACTCCTGTAAAGCCTCCAATTCGTATGGCTTTTCCACAGCTTGGTCATTTAAGAGAGTCTGTTGATGTTACAGATTTTATTGAACAGTGTGAAAGTTTTTTGTCTTTACGGCCAATGAGTGACCAAGAGTTATTAGGGGCGTTGAATACGGTTTTGAAAGGACCAGCCCGAAGTTGGTGGTTGGCAACTCGTGCTAAGATAAATACATGGGAAGATTTTAAGAAAAGTTTTTTAGAAGCATTTTTTCCTATGGACTATGAAGCTGAGATTGAGGAACAGTTGCGAACAACAGTACAGGCTCCAACACAGTGTTTGAGGGATTTTGCATATGATTACCGAGCATTGTATTTAAAGTGGCGACCAAATATGTCAGAAGAGGAAATAGTTAGGCGAATCCTTAATGCTTGCAACCCCAGATTGGCCAGTGGATTGAGAGGTTTGGTACCTACTGTTGAACAACTGGTAAAGATAGGTTCCTTGATTGAAAAAGATTGGAGCAATACTAAAGGGTACTGGTCCAGGGTGCAGTCGACTGGTGTGGATCGTTCTTTGAGAAAGATGGGAAAAAAGGGACACGATAGAGGAAGGGATGCTGATGTGGCCATTGTTTCAGCAATTCCTGACCTTTTGGTTGTACCCATTGGGATTCGAGGTTTCAGTGGAGATGCTGTGTTCGATACAGGATGTACATATTCATTGATGCGCAAAAGTTTGTGGGAAAGAATTAAGAAGGAGAATGAGTTTTTGGATTCTTGTATTGGTCAAAAGTTTATGATGGCTAATGGGCAAGAGAGTCGAGCCATAGGGAAGATTAATTTACTCATTCACCTTCATGATACCCATTTGGTGGTTAATATCTATGTATTGGATGACACTCAGTTATATATGCCATTGTTGCTGGGGTTGGATTTTCTTTGCGCAGGTCAGGTTACTTTAAAGCCTTACCTTGGGAAATACATCTTACAAGGGGGTAAAGAATATAAGTTCATTCAGAAGGCAGGTAATTCACTGCAATGGGAAGAGCAAGTGTCTCAAGTTAATTTTTATTATGCTGTCCAGGAGTCCATGACACAGCCAGTTTCATGCCCACTGTTGAATTTGCAACCTGAAATGGTGAGACCAATGCTGGAAAAGTGGCTGTCGGTATGGACTCAGCATAGGGGGAAAACTGATATTTCATTGCATGAGATTCTAACCACTGACGAGGTACCGGTGCGACAGAGAGCTTATAGGGTATCGCCTCAGAAACAAGCAATGGTTATGGAGCATGTTCAAAAGATGTTGGAAGAGGGTGTAATTGAGCCATCATCATCGGCATCCCCTGCTGTTTTGGTACCAAAGAAGGATGGGACTTTTCGTTTTTGCGTTGATTATCGTAAGGTAAATGCGAAAACCCATCATGATGCATATCCCATGCCTTTGGTGCATGAAATTTTAGAGTCTTTGCGAGGTGCACAGGTTTTCAGTTCATTGGATTTACAGAGTGGATATTGGCAGGTGGCTATGGATGAGGGTAGTAAGAAAAAGACAGCTGTGATAACACCTCAAGGGCTATTTCAATTTATGGTTATGCCGTTTGGGCTACGGAATGCTGGTGCCACTTTTCAACGGCTTATGGAAAATGTCCTTGGGGGGTTGAAGGGGAAGATATGCTTTGTGTATATCGATGATGTGATTGTTTTTTCACAGACACCAGAGCAGCACTTATGAGATTTAGAGGCTGTTTTCCAAAAGCTTCATGTAGCTAACCTTACCTTAAATGTCAAAAAGTGCCATTTTTCATGTCCGAAATAGTGTTTTTGGGACATGTGGTATCGGGTAATGGTGTGGAGGTTGATCCAGGGAAAGTGCAAGCAATTTCTAATTACCCTCGGCCCGGTGATTTGAAAAGTTTGCAGCGCTTTATTGGCATGGTGGGGTGGTATCACAAGTTTATTTCCCACATTGCAGATATCATTGCTCCCTTGAATAACTTGAAAAAGAAGGGGCAACTTTGGGATTGGACATCGGCATGTCAGGGAGCTTTTGTAAAGTTAAAGCAGGTATTGTTGCAACCACCAGTATTAGCTTTTCCAAGCTTTGCCCAATCGTTTCAAGTGTATACAGATGCTAGCAATGTTGGTTTGGGGGCTGTCCTGATGCAAAATTTGAACGGTGAGGAAAAAGTTATTGCTTTCGCCTCCAGGGCATTGACAGGAGCAGAGATCAAATATTCAACGGCAGAGAAAGAATGCTTGGCGGTGGTCTGGGCAGTAGAGAAATGGCGTCATTACTTGGAGGGTAATACCTTTGATGTATTTACGGACCATAGTGCTTTATCTTGGGCTTTTAATTGTCCAAAAGCTACTTCACGACTGACAAGATGGATCTTGAGGTTGCAAGCATTCTCATTTCGGGTACATTATCGAAAAGGTTGCTGTAACGTAGTACCAGACGCTTTGTCCAGGTCACCAGAGTTGCCAGAAGGCGATGTGTGCGTTGTTGTGGCAAAAACGTCTTGGGCAGAGCTACCTGTAACCATGCATGACATTGAGAAGGCACAAAGAGCTGATATTATGTGTGAAGATTTAAGGCAGCCTGAAGTCGATCTTATTCCAGGGCGCATTGGCTATAAAGAACAACAAGGAGTTTTGTACCGGGTTGTGCCATCTAAACATGGTGGGTTTAATTATCAACTGGTTGTTCCCGTAGAGTTGAAACCACAGTTTCTTTCCTACTTCCATGACAGTCCATTTGGCGGCCACCTAGGTAGAATGAAAACCCTTTTGAAGATTTTAGAAGTGGCATGGTGGCCATCAGTTAGGAAAGACGTATGGGACCATGTTCGTACGTGTATTACCTGTCAATTCCGTTTAGCTATAAACACAGCTGTTCATGAAACTACTGGGGTAGCTCCTGCGTTGCTGGCTCTAGGACGGAATATAAAAGGTCCATTGGAACGTTGGATTAATAACACCCCCATACCTGATACGTCAGCATATAACACTCTGCAAAAGCAACTGGAAATACTGGAAGAAGTGCACAGACATATGGGTGTAGCCAAATCTAGACAAGCTAGATATTACAACGCACGACGCAGAGATGTACACTTTGAGGTCGGGGATCTAGTCTGGGTAAGGGCTCATCCTTTGTCTAAAGCTGAAAATAAATTCTCTGCTAAACTTGCGCCACGATGGTCAGGGCCAGCTAAAGTAGAGAAAAGATTGGGTCCCATAACGTATAAAATTAGCGGGGTGTTGAGTGATGGGAAATCAGATACAGTTAATGTAGTTCATTTGAAACCCTTTTTTAGCCCTGATAAGCCGTAGGCTGGGGGGGGAATGTAATGGTGCCCATTAGCTGAGTCTGATTCATGCATGTTATTTATTTGATTGTTATTATTTTTATTTTCATGCATTTGGTGTGCGTATCATGTCATATTTACTATGTGTATATTTGGTATGGGAACAAAGCTTTATAACATGTCCTGGAAGATAAAGTATGAGGCGGAACTAGCGTGTTGATATGTGGACTCGGAAGTATATAAGGGGAACGCAAAGCGGAGAAGGGAAGTTTTTTTTTAATAGCGGTTCCGCTTATTGCCCTCCTAAACTGACTGGCGTTCGCGTTACGTGGGTAACTTCGTCGAAGGATGCCGTTTCAGACTTGGTTTGGACTGAGTACAAATTTTCCCCTAGTGAGCTTCCTGTCACAAGCTGCGGTGTGGTAAGCAGCGGGAGTTTAATGAGTGAACCGCTGTGTTCGGCTTATGGCGTGCTAGGATTTCAAACAGCCCGCAAAATACCACTGCGTGGTAAAGTGACTAAATTGGAAGGATGGTAAAAACAGTACTTTGTGAAATGTTCTAATGACTCTGGGGACTATTAGGGGTTGAATTTTTCTGCTGATATGTGATGTAACTGGTGTTTTTTAAAGATACTGGGTTTATGGCAAGTAAAGCTATGTTTGTGTAAGTGAAAAAGTGTTTGACAGATAGGAACCGGGTTCAATACTGCACGCTTTTTAGCATTTACAAAGTATGATGTTGCTTTTTTGTTGTCTTCCTTTTATTTTAATTTTTATTTATTTATTTTTTTTTGATTAAATGTTATTTGTAATCACAATCGGATCCAGCCTATGCCCTTGAAGCGTGCTGTGAAGTCCCTTATTGTAATTTTTGAAGAAGTATAGGTGGATTGTTACACCCTCACGAACCTTTCTGCGGCCCTGTCCATTCCGGGCCAAACCTTTGTTCTCAGGTGTCGTTTTGTTCCTATTACACCAAGATGACCCTCATGAGCCAACTGTAATGCTCTTCCACGCAGCGACTGTGGCAAAACAATTCTTGTCCCTCTGAGTATTATTTGTCCAACAACACATAGCTCACCTGCAATATGTCTGTATGCAGGGCAGTCATCAAAACAACCTGTTTGAATGGCAGTTTTCAGTCTCTGTAATTCCACATCATTTGCTGAGATCTGCTCAACTTCCTTGGTGGTCAGGGCGCTTGGTGTCGCACAAACAGCTATGAATCTCACATATTCCTCTGCTTTATGTACATGTGTCGCACCTTTGGCCGATGGCCCCAGCAGGCGTGACAAAGGAGCTGCAATGTTGTGCGTTCTGGGTATATGAATCACCCGAAAATCATAGGGCTGTAATCTCAAGACCCACCTTTCGATTCGTGCACATGGTTTTGAACGAGGGCTGTAAATTGCCTCCAATGCCTTGTGGTCTGTGACCAGATCAAACTTCTGACCATACACGTATGGGTGCAGTCGTTCACATGCCCACACCACTGCAAGTGCTTCGCTCTCCGTTTGCGAATATCTCTGTTCACATTCTGTCAAGCTCCTACTCGCATAGCAGACAGGAACCATTCCTCCTCTTTGGTCCTGCACTAGTACTGCTCCGATGCCTTTCGGTCCAGCATCAGCAATGACTTTCGTTGGAGCGTCCTTGTTGAAATAGGCCAGTGTTGTGGCTTCAGCCAACTTATCTTTGAGAATTTTAAACGCTTTCTTTTGCTCAGTCCCAAAATGAAATTTGGCGTCCTTCCTTGTCATTCTGCGCAGAGGTTCTGATATACTTGCAAATTGAGGTATGAAACGGCTGCTATAGCCAGCTAAACCAAGAAAACTTCTCACCTCTGAAGCATTTTCAGGTTCCCTTGCCTCCACGACTGCTCTCACTCTTTCTGCTGTAGGGCCAAATGCCTTTCTCTGACAACAGCATGCCCATAAAAACTAACTTGTCCATGTTAAACTGGCACTTCTCCGCATTCAGAGTCAAGTCGCAGCTTTCCAATCTCCTTAGTACTGCATGCAATCTTTCATCATGAGACTCTTTATCAGGTGCATGGATGATTATGTCATCGGATATGTTCTCTACTCCTTCAATGCCAGCTAGAACCGTTGCTATTTCATGTTGGTACTGCTCACTTGCAGAGGAAACTCCAAATATCAGTCTTTTGAATCTATATATGCCATTGTGAACGGCAAAGGTTGTGATGTCTCTTGACTCAGGGGTCAACTCTAACTGATGGTACCCCCACTTCAGGTCTAGTTTGCTGAATATGGCTGATCCATTCATTCCCTGCAACAGTTCATCCACTGTGGGAATTGGAAACCTCCCACGAATGATTGCAGCATTCGCCTGCCTCATGTCTAAGCACATCCTTATTTCTGCATTTGCTTTAGGCACAATGACAACTGGGTTTACCCAAGGAGTTGCTCCATCAACTTTCTCAATAATGTCCATGTTAAGCAGTTCATTTATTTTTTCCTCAACAGCCTCTAAGGTGGAATGGAACGCGCCTCAGGGGCTGTGCAACAGGTGTCACTGTGCTGTCTATATGCAGGCGGATTTGTTTTGTGTTCAATTTGCCTACTCCGCTGAACAATTTGGGGTATTGCTGTCATATCATGGACTTCAAATCACTCACTGCCACAACGTTAGCTCCAATCCTCAGCACTCCTAATTTAACTGCTGTGTCTTTTCCGAGCAGTGGCTCCCCACGCCCACAAATAACTGTAAACTCTGCCATTGTACTGCGTTTTCCAATTCCTACCTCACACCAGAAAATTCCTTTGACTGGCAAGGGTTCACTTGACGAGTACGCATACAGTTTCTTGTCTGACCTGGCTGAACTGCATTTGATCTTCTTTTCTTTTAGCATTTCTCATGTTCTTTCATCTACTATGTTGCTTGTTGCTCCTGAGTCAACCAACATTGGTAGTTTGATGCCCCCTACTGAGAAAGTTATTCTGTCCATATTGCTATCTTCTTTTACAACAAATGCAAAGTCTTGATTATTCTCTTCTGAGTCAACTCTTTTTATTGTCTGTTTTGAACTGTCTTTTGTTTTACACATTTTTGCGAAATGATCTTTCCCATTGCATTTCCTGCATGATTTTCCACGTGCGTGGCATTTATAATCTTTTGCAAAATGACCTGTCTGTCTGCATCTGTAACAAGTTTTATCCGAATCTGTTCTTCCTTTACTGTATTGCATACGTTTTTTCTGATCTCTCGCACCTTTTTTGGACACAAGACTCACCGTCTCTTTTATCTCAGATTCTGGAGAGATGTGCAACGCTGCCATCTGCAGTTCAACACGTTCACACTGCGCTGCAATTTCAAGGGTGCGAGCAATCGTCAAATCAGTGCCTTCTTCCAGCAGCTTTCTACGCACATATTCAGAATTGCATCGGCTCAAAACAGCATCCCTTATTTGGTTGTCTTTATCAGCTCCAAAGTCACAATCCTTGGCCGCTTGCCTTAAACATGTGGCAAACTGTTGCACGGTCTGTCCAGTTTTCTGCTTGAGGTGATAAAATGTCTGTCTTGCAAACGCCGTATTTACCTGAGGCATAAAGTATGCGTTTAGTGCTGTCACTGCTTGCTCATAGTCCGTTGGCCCTCCCGTGTCAGCGAGTGTGGAAAAAATATCCTGCACATCTGTCCCAGCATGAAGTAAAAGCAAGGCTCTCCGTCTTTGTTTTGTGGCAACAGATGCATCGTCAGTCAGGATCAAACCTTTCCCATCGGCAAAAAGTTCAAAATCATTTAGCCATCTTGTCCACCGCGGACCTAATGTGGCTGGATCGCTGTAGCAGTCAAATTTGGGGATTGAAGCATCCATCTTTGACACGTACCGTCTATCTCGAAGCTAAACTTTTTTAATTAGCTGAAATAAACTCCTCAAAGTGACGCACGCCTGACTCACTTTCAGATTTAACTAAGGAGCCAGTCTTTGTTATCCTATCCTCGTCGCCATTGTTATAAACTCACTATTTATATCGGATCAAACCACACAGACGCCTGATTGAACTTGCCATTCACTTTTACTACCGCCCCCGGGGGGGGGGAAGCCCCCTTACGTGATGACGTCACACCAATACACACCACAGAAATTTAAGGAGAAAAAATCCATGACTTTTCCTAAACTTTTCCAGGCTTGGAAATGGCTATTTTAAAATTTCATGACTTTTCCATTTTTTTCATGACCGTAAGAAGATGCACGCTGTTAATCATGTAAGCTGGTCCGCCATTGCGCAAATGCTCCGTTATCTCTTCCTCCTCTAATCATGCCGGATCCGTCACCCCACTTTGTTCCGGGACCTCGCAATTTACAAATTAAGCACTGCGTATACTGTCTTTTTATGCTTTGACGTTGCATCGCGCCAGGTAAACATAAAACCATGTCTGCATTTGTGATCAGAGAAATTACAAACAACAAGCCCTACTCTACACTGCTCAAATTCGCTGTTTGAATCGTCAGTGGCAAATTCTTTAAACATAAAAAAAACTTACTTACCTCTGTGAGGTGCAGTACACAGGCGCGGCATTGTCGTTCACTCTCCAGGATCGAAACAGTCCTTCATAAATGCCCTGGCACATCTGAATATTTGGGTTGAACTGTTCTGGAACAGTGTTGTAAATACAACTGAACCACTGATTTTTAGTCGTGTCTTCTTTTGGAAGGCCAAACAAAGTAGTTTCGCTTTCACAACGAAACACAATGGCGTGCTAAAGAGCGGAGGCTGGAGCCTAGAGAGAGGCGGAGGCCTGGATGCCGTAGTAGTGAGCGGGGAGTCCCACAGGCTAATGAGCGGCAGCGGGCGGGCTTGAGAATGGCGCAGCCGGTGATTTCGACAAAGGAGCGTCCGGAAGGCTTGCGGCAACCACATGTGACGATCCCGGGCTGGACTCTGCTTCATCCACGTGAAAGCCGATCCGGTGATCTACAGCACAAACTTGTAGTATTTCCTCAGCAACCAGCAAGATCAGCTCCAGGCATGACGAAGCAATATCGTCCTCTTTTGGAAGACCAAACAAAGTAGTTTTGCTTTCACAACGAAAAACACAGCGTCTCCACAACATGGTGGTGGTGGCAACAATACTACAGCGAGAATCGAAGTTACGCCTTCGTTCTTTGCGTGAACATTTGGTCGGTGTTATGCAAATCTTCCCACACAATGACCTAGACATGTGGGGGCGTGTTAGAACGAGACGTTTTAGGTAGGCGTGGCCTGTTAGTCTTTGCAACTTTACAGATCTTCTTTATGCACCAAGAGTTTGTAACACTCCAAAGAGAAAAGAAAAACTGAAATCGCATCATATGACCCCGTTAAGTGATAATTAGTATGGATGTTGAGCACGGGTGTCTTTATGCTATTTTCAGCATAGCATATTACCATAATACATATTTTTTCAGCAATAAGCATTTAGTAAAAAATTCTTTATAATGTGTTCAGAATCGCATACTTCTCTTGCCATTTTCAAGAGGCACAGTATGCAAATTTTAAAGGAATAGTTCATGAATATACACAAAAATGTTCTCACCCTCAGGCCATTCAAGATGTAGATGAGTTTGTTTCTTGATTGGAACAGATTTGGTGGAATTTATCATTACATCACTTGTTCACCAATGGATCCTCTGCAGTGAATGGGTGCCGTCAGAACGAGAGTTAATTAAAAACATCACAATAATCTACAAGTAATCCACATGGTACCAGTCCATCAATTAATGACTTGTGAAGTGAAAAGCTGTGTGTTTGTAAGAAACAAATCCATCAAGATGTTTTTAACCTTAAACCATTTGATTCCGTCTTTTTCAGACCCAAAAGTGAACATGTTTTTCAATAAACCTGGATTAAAAATTCATTCATTTCTGAGATAATGTAGCATACAACCATTTGAAATGTTTGTTTTTGCACAATACACAGTTTTGCATGCTTTTTTAAAAGTAGTATGCTGTAAGCAGTACACAAGTATTCCATTCCTTACATATTCTCTCTCATTATTTCTAATTATCGTTAAAATAAAATGTGTTGTCAGCATACAATGTACCTGAACCTGAAACTCATATATTATAATATTTGGAAAAAAAAAATTTGATTTGTATTTATTAATGTGTTTAATGTAGTGGAATCACTCATCAGATTCACATTCATTGCTTGTGTTGCTTGAGTTGCTATAACTTTCAGAACCATATGGGGGCAATATTGTCTCTTTGGAAAGTCAAACGTACCAAATATCATACCTATCTGGCTCATCCTAATGTGATTTAACGGTTGACTCGAACACAGGAAGCACTTGAATAACACCTAAATGCTGAATAATTAAAAAGGTGCCAAGACACCTTCAATAAAGTTATTTTTCTAAACCGTATATAAATCAAGCAACAACGTGAGGGAGATATTCTTTTCCTCAATTTCATTGTTGATTTGGAAACACTGCTAATTGCAGCTGCTGAGGTGTAATGAATTTGACAGAGTACAAAACATAATATAATAGTGATGCAGAATGCATAAAGATCAGTTTGTTTGGTATTTTTAAATCCGAATTTATCATATGATAATTGTTCAGCTGTGTGTGATGGGAAGTATTTCCTGTCATTGAGATTCTAGCATAGCAGACATTCTTCCCTTGAAGTTCACAGATGGGTGTGAGAATATGATCCACAAAATTCTTGATGATACTGTTGAAATAAACCTAAGTATGAGCTCTGACTGCAGTCACCAGAGCTCTGTTGCTTTAACAAAATGTCATGTGTTTGCTTTAAAAATCCTTGAGATCTAAGCAGATCAATAGGCAATTATACAACTCATTCATGAAGAAATATATACAAAAAAAAGAACAGTTCAGAATGCTATAATTGAGAAAAAATCAAGACAACCAGCCCTTGTGTGAACTGCTACAATTGGCTGTGGACAAATTCAAATTGCGCTGTGGGGTTCATCTTCTGTGAAGAGCGGGTCAGTGAGAAAACTCTGAGCAACTTTGCTATGGTCTAGGTGCAGCCATGATTAAATGTGACAGGTAAAGAGTAGTTCTCTGAGAGCTGATAAGAAGGTTTTAGTCTCTTGCTGAAATATAGCCTGGCTGTGGTCTTCAAAGGTGATCGGTTGACATTTGCTAAATGTTACTTCATTACAGAAACACACTCAACTCGCTGACTTGTTAGCAAGTATCTTTCCTCTACATTTAATGCTAATTTATTCACTGCTAACATTGTTGCATTTGTAATTGAGACAGTTGAGTAGCCTACTTGAGTAACCCCTGTTAATATGTTATATATGGTTCAGCTGCATTTATGCTACATTTAGTCACCAATTGTGAGTTCAATTCCCAGGACCGCCATTAATTTTTTTTCTTAATACATTCATAGATGTTAATATAATTTAATATAAAATTAATTGGACACATTTATTATGTATATGTATAATTTTTTATATCTATATATACATATACACCACTGCCGTTCAAAGGTTGGGATCAGTAAGATTTGTAATGTTTTTAATGGAGTCGCTGTGCTCATCCAAGCTGTGTTTATTTGATCAAAATTACAGAAAAACAATATTGTAGAGTATTTCCATTTCTATATTGCTTTTCTGTTGTCATATACTTTAAAATGTTAATTTAATATTCCTCGATCAAACGAAGTTGTCAGCATCATTCCTCCAGTCTTCAGTGACACATGATCCTTCAGAAATCATTCGAATATGCTGATTTATTATCATTGCTGAAACACTTGTGCTGCGTTCATTTTTTTTTTTTGTGAAACGTGTACGTTTTTTCAGGATTTTTTATTCATAAAAGGGAGAAAGGGAAAGAAGAGCATTTATTTAAAATTAAAATCTGTTCTAACAATATGAGTCTTTACTATCACTTTTCATCCATCTAACACAACTTTGCTGAATAAAAAAAATTTACTGACGCCAAACCTTTGAAGTGTATAATGTAACACAAGTTTCAATTTTGTAATAAAATTTTTTGTATTTTTTAAATTATATATTCATAAAATAATCCTGAAAAAAGTATCACATTTAAAAAACAGTAATGCAGCCCAAATTTTTCCAACACTGGGATATAATAAATAATCATATTAGAATGATCATGGACACTGCGACTGGAGTAACGATGCGGAAAAATTCCGCTTTGCATCAAGAATAAATTATATTTAAAGTTATATTAATAGAAACTGTTTAGTTTAAATTGCAATAATTTTCACAGATACCAGGGTTTTTTCTGATTTTTGTGTCAATAAAGACAGCCTTTGATGACAGCAAAAAACATAAAAAAATATAAAAAATCTTACTGATACCAAACTTTTGAACGGTAGTTTGTGTATGTGTGTATATATAATAATTTGTAATAAAACCTATTCTTTGCCAAATAATAATGAATATATTAAGTAATAATAAATAATAAACAAGATATTCATATATATTTAATACAGTGTTTAAGAAATATCAATCTCTTTTTAATAAAATGATTCATACAAAATCAATTTCATATTTGAAATATTATTAGCAATGCTGACTGTACACATTGTGGTTATTCATTCATTTATCTTTTTTTCATACTTTGGTGATTTAATATGTTGATTGATATGTTTTTATTTATTTATTCAATTATTTTTGTGTTTATGTATATATATATATATATATCTATATTATATATATATAGGTTTTTTTTTTTTTTGTATCGTGTGGTGTTCTGATGATCATGTGATCTTCTAAATCATCATGGGATTCCTCAAATTAAGACTTTCATCCCGCTTGTGACTTTTTGATGTTTGAGTGTGCAGACTTTTTTCAAGCTTTTCACTTTTTATAATATAAAAAAAAAAACATAGGCTTATCTTAAAACCACTCTAATTTGCTTTACATAAAAGCATCTGCCAGGGACATGAAAATTACCAAAGATTTGGAGGGGGCTATGAGCACAGAATTTTCTACATGCAGCTCAATCTACACAAGGATTTATTTGTTTAGTAACAGGGGCACCCCAGGGTCCCTTCCAACAACATTATGTTCATTATTGTTCTCAGTGTAGAGCCGTCAAGCAATCTTTGAGTGACAGCCCCTGGGAACACGCTCTCCTGCCTGATAAGAGCAAAGACTCTCTGCAGTGTGCATTAACATTTATCTTATAGCAAAGGAGGGTGCTTTGTCACCATGGAAACCGGCGCTGAGACGGTCTTAAGTTAAACTTTCATTTATTGATGTAGGGAGTTTTCCCCACCCTCATTTGAATTTTGATTGCAGCGACTGTTGAAATACTTTGAATTTTGTGTAGAAGAAAAATTAAGTTCACTCTATCTGCCTTTTTATTGTTAGTAGAGGAACCTAGCCGGTTCTTTTGGCACTCTTATCGTGGAAGGGCTTTTTTATACTACAATTACTGGCAGTCACAAGCAAAGTACTACAGTCGTGTGCAGTGAAAAAGTTCAAAGCTGTAATATCCTCGTAAGCCCGGTATGTTTGGTGAAGTTTCGACTGCATATTTTCCATCACCAAAGAGAATTTCCTTTGTGACCGCTTCATACTGAATGTTTCAGAGGGATTAAGAGCAAGTATGTGGGGAATTTTTGAGTTTTCTTTGGTAATTTGAATTTTGATCAAATGTGTGGTCATTGCCGTGTAATTCCATTGACAGAATCCTTCAGCTTATGGAAACAATTCACCTATGGAGGTTAAATGGAAGACAGAACGGATGAACATTTCTGGAGGGGCTAAATGCGAAATGAGGAACATAAAGAAAATTCAATTTAAAGTTGGTTGTATAAATCTTAAAGGCTGTGCAACTTTTCTTAAGACTCAGCAGAACTCCTAATGTATCCTAACTGATAAGGGCACATTTATAAAAGCCCAGGTTCAGTCTATGAAAATGTTTCCTTTTATCATTTTTATGCCTGTGTCACACTGACAGTTTTGCACGAAGGACGTATTCAAGATTATTAAAATCAGATGTAGCACTCCCTGTAATTTGTTTACTTTTGGAGAATATTATGATGTAGTTCTGCTGTGCTTCTGGTTGCGTTTTATCGTGCGTGACTGCTGATGCACAAACTTTGAAATGCTTATTCCATCGCACTCTTCTTTAATTCCACCTCTGCCTAGTAAAAGTATCTGACAGTGCGGTTGCATTCAGGCAGCCAGGGCTGTAGTTTGGAAGAGCTTGAGAGCTCGGGGGACTGCAGCTTGTGTATGCCACTGATTAGAGGCTTTGTGGAGGTGTCAAAAGGTCTTTGGAGGTCTCAAAGCCAAAGAAGCCTGTTGCACAATGAAAGTCAAGGTGGTTGAGGAGGCCTCGGGGGAGCTGGTTGACAGGCTGGGAAAATGGCAGTGGATGGATGTAAGCTGAGGGAACAGCATAGCGGTGCGGTTACTGCTGACCTGCTTCAATGTTTGTTTTGGAGATGCCTGAAGTTATGGCTTGTGATGAGTCTCTAGTATACAGTGGGTACGGAAAGTATTCAGACCCCCTTAAATTTTTCACTCTTTGTTATATTGCAGCCATCTGCTAAAATCATTTAAGTTATTTTTTTTTTCCTCATTTAATGTACACACAGCACCCCATATTGGCAGAAAAACAGAATTGTTGACATTTTGCAGATTTATTAAAAAAGGGAAACTGAAATATCACATGGTCCTAATATCACATTCAGACCCTTTGCTGTGCCTCATATTTTAACGTCAGGTGCGTCCAGTGTTCTTCTGATCATCCTTGAGAGTTTCTACACCTTCATTTGATTCCGCTGTGTTTATATTACTGATTGTACTTGATTAGAAGGCCAACACCTGTCTATAAAGACTTTACAGCTCCAGTGCTGTCAGAGCAAATAAATAAATCATGATTTCAAAGGAACTGCCTGAAGAGCTCAGAGACAGAATTGTGGAGAGGCACAGATCTGGCCAAGGTTACAAAAAAAATGTCTGCTGCACTTAAGGTTCCTAAGAGCATAATCCATAATCCTTAATGGAAGACGTTTGGGACGACCCGAACCCTTCCTAGAGCTGGCCGTCCAGCCAAACTGAGCTCTCGGGGGTGAAGAGCCTTGGTGAGAGAGGTAAAGAAGTACCCAAAGATCACTGTGGCTGAGCTCCAGAGATGCAGTCGGGAGATGGGAGAAAGTTGTAGATATTCAACCATCACTGCAGCCCTCCACCATTCGGGGCTTTATGGCAGAGTGGCCCGACGGAAGCCTCTCCTCAGTGCAATACACATGAAAGACCGCATGGAGTTTGCTAAAAAAACACATGAAGGACTCCAAGATTCTTCTTGTCTGATGAACCAGAAGAACTTTTGGCCTAATTCAAGCGTATTTGTGGATAAACCACACTGGCTCATCATCTTTCCAAGACATTCCAACGTGAAGGCATTGTGTTGGCCGCATCATGCGGTGGGGCGTTTTCATCTGCAGGACGTACGCTGGTTGCATCGAGGGGAAAGATGCATGCGGCCGAAGTACAGGGATATCCTAAACGAAACCTTCTCCAGAGTGCTCAGGCCCGTCAGACTGGTCCGAAGGTTTCCTCGCAACAAGACAGGACCCTAAGCACACAGCTAATATAACGTAGGAGTGGCTTCACAACAACTCTGTGGCTGTGTCTTGATGGCCCAGCCAGATGCCCTGACTTTAAACCCATGAGCATGCTCTTATAACTAAAAAATTGCCTGTCCGCACGTTTACCATCCACCTGACAGCACTGGGAGAGGACCTATCAAGGAGGATGGTATAGGAGATCCCCAAAAAAAAATCCCCGGTGTGAAAAACATTTTTGCATCTTTCCCAAAAAGACTCATGGGTGTATTAGATCAAAAGGGTTCTTCTACTAAATACTGAGCAAAGGGTCTGAATATTTGGACCATGTGATATTTCAGTTTTTCTGTTTTTAATAAATCTGCAAAAATGTCAACATTTCTGTGTTTTTTTCTTCATGATGGTTGCGGTGTTACGTATAGGAACCAATTACTTAATGATTTTATCAAATGGCTTGAATATACAAATAGTAAAAATTTGAGGGGGTCTGAATACTTTCCGTACCCACTGTATATAATCCTTAAAGTCCAAACCTGTTTCTGGAGGGCCACTGTCCAGCACAGTGTAGATCCAAAACTAATTAAACACTACTGAACCAGCTAGTCAAGGTCTTCAGACTCACTAAAAACTTCCAGGCTAAACTCTGGAAGACAGTGGCCCTCCACGAGCAGAATTAGACACCCTTGCCTTAAAGCAATAGTTCACCCCAATATGACAATTTAGACATCATTTACTCACTTTAATGCCATTCCAAAGGAGGAGATTTTCTTATGTGGAATGCAAAATGAGAAGATTACAGTTCAAATAAATGGTGGGCTGTAAATATCAGAGTTATGTTTAGTTAGTTTCTTTGTCATGGACTTTTAGTTTGTTTTTCATCACTTTCTTGTTTCTTTTGTTTTGTTCTAGTTTCCCACCACTCATCACTTTGCATGGACACTCATTAAGCATCACAGCTGTTTGTTGTTTAAGTTAATCATCTCTGTGTATTTAAGTTATTCTTGGTTTTCTGTTCCTTGTCGGTTGTTGTTTGTGTTTTGGTACACACTGTTACGCATTTGGAAGTTTTTCATTAAAATTACCTTTGTTTTGAAACTTTTTGCCTCTTCTTCATCTTTAGAATTTGCTATTTTTTGACAGTAAAGCTCCACATATGACAAGAAACACTATTAAAGAAAATCTAAAACATGTAAGTTTCTATTTTATTTTTAATTTATTGTTTTTTACTCTATCATTGTTATTATTTTCTAGTCCTGCATTGTTTAATATTTTGTAAATTTCTATATTTTAGTGCTGGCAAAGTTAATGCACTAACTGGTATTATCTACAAATGTTTAATAGCATTACATTTATTGGTACAGTCTAGTTTCTTAGTGTTTGTAGTGTTGTTTTAGAATATCACTAGTCTTGTTTAATGCAGGGGGTTGTAAAGATTTCAAGCTTTATTTTTTATTCGTATAATATATATAGCCAATTATAAAATGTTCTGTAAAATAAAGCTAATACAGTAATTTATAATCAAACGAAAGCTAAAAAATAAAAGTGTTTATTTTTACTAAAATGTTGTCATTTAGTGTTTGACAAAACACTTCACTGCATCATGAGTGCCAAAGGAACATGTTTTAATATCTCATCCCCCATGAATGTCGAGAATTTGAATATGTGCATATTATCCATTTAACTGTTCAGACCATGATTTTTGAAATCACCACATTTAAATTTTTTTCGGGCTAACCGATGACTGACGCTTGGGTACAACCTTTAACACTTCCCTCCGGCCTCTCACTAAGCCGGCGCTTGAAGCAAATTGCAGAGGTGCAAAGGTCTAAATGTTCACAGATGGCTAACACATGCTAAAAATCCCCCCGCTAGATGAAACCAGTCTTGAAGAAAACAGTCTATATTGGTTATCTGTGGCACTTATCTTTTTTTTCTTTTCCTGTTGAGCCAAATCTCATGTCCAACTGGCAGAATCTTAACTGTCTTTGTACCAGGAATGCAGGTGCAGGCTCACAGTCTGCCTCTCAGGAGACCATACAATCAAAGGCACTCAGGGAATGGATTGCACGCTGTCAAAGATAGATGTCTATTACGGTGATGTAAACAACAAAATTGCAGGTTCCTGAGTGAGTGATGCAAATGGTGTGGAATTCTGTTATAATATGCAAAACAAAGGCTTGGAAAACTATAATAAAACTGTCAGAAATGTCTAAGCTTCCTCTGCCTGGCAATTAGCATAAATCTATTCAAATGGGGCCCCCCCCCCCCCCCAAAAAAAAACCCCCCCCCCTTGGTTTTGTGTTTTTCCCCCCCCCTGGGGGGGGGAATCTGATTTCACCCTTGTGGTTGCTGAGAATGTGAATGTGCTCCCCCCTTTAAGGCAGTTTGAGCCATGTGTTTCTTGTTTTTTTTCTGTTTCGTCTCCATTTTGATTTGGTTGTGTTTTTCCTTGGTAATGGGGTGATGCCGAATGCATTCCCTTGAGCCCTTGGAAACCTGCGAGGGACCAAACATCCATTTATCTAACTCTGCTCCTCACTTTTGAAGTGTGAAGCCATTGGAAAGCCCTCAAATTGCCTTCGCAGTCAGTGCCCCATAGTGACTCCTTTTGCTCCCAGCAACTACAGAGGAATCAAAGAGCTCATCAGATCCCCTCTTGAACAAAATAGTACTCAGAATCTGTTTCTTTCTTGCTTTCTTGCTATCATCTTTCGTTGCTTGTGTTCTGAATGCATTAGAAATGCTTTTGTAGACCTAAACCAAATTTTAATGGAGGATAAACTGCGGTTAAGTTTCAGTATGGGAGTATCATGTCTGCAATGAACACTGACACCGGTAAAACAATGCATTTTAATTTATCAGGCATTTCCATATCTTTTTCCAGATTATTCATCATGAAAAATGGTTTTTGAAATGATTTTGCAATGCACCTTAATCCATTTGATCCATTATGAAAAATGTGTAATTAATAAGGGTCGCCGTGATTTTGCTAAGTAAGACATGATCCTCGATCAACATTACTGTCCAAAAATACAGACTTGACTTAATCCCTACCCCTAAACCTAACCTTACCCATAATTTATTCCTAAAATCAGAGGGAAATGATAGCTGATTAACAAGGGTGTAGAAGCACCTAATCCTGATTGTAAGCCTAAAACTGACATTTCCTGAAAAGTTATCGCTCAGTTCTGATTGGTTGATTGGAATGATGTTCCAGGATCAACAAGGATGTTGATCCAGGAACATGTTGTACTTGGTCAAATCACGCTCACCAACTAATAAGATACATACACTCTTAAAAATAAAGGTTCTTCAAAGGTTCTTCACAGCGATGCCATAGAAAAACCATTTTTGGTTCCACAAAGAACCATTCAGTCAAAGGTTCTTTTAAAGAACCATCTCTTTCTTACCTTTTTATAATCTGAAGAACCTTCTTTCGCCACAAAGAACCTTTTGTGAAACAGAAAAGTTCTTCAGATGTTAAAGGTTCTTTATGGAACCATTTAGACAAAACGGTTCTTCTATGGCATCGTGAAGCACCTTTATATTTAAGAGTGTAGAGTGGCATTTAGACTGTTGTTTTGCATTAGATTAAAACAAGCAGAAACAAGATCATATCATTTATTGACATTATAAAGCACTTTCTGACCTCTATTTTTAATTGAATTGGCCGAGCAGCATTTCAAGACATTTAGTAGGGGCTGTTTACATAACAGAATGCGTTTTAGCATTCCACTGTGCTTCTTTTCTTTTATTCATTCATTCATTTACTTAAACACGACTTGCATCTTTGACCGTTCCTCGCATCTTTTGCAGCATCTTGCACATGACAAAAATCAATTTTAATAAATGTTCCTAGACTGAGTTTTTTCACGTTTTCTGCGTGAATCAGCCTATATTGCCCAGCAATGCTGGGACTTTGCATTGTTTGTATCGCCCTCAGAACGTCACATTTACAGACCATGAGTCGAAAGGTCTGGCTACACATTACAGAGTGGCTATCACTAATAATTATTTTCATTTTATGGACACAGATTTCTCTGTGAATGTTCTGCTGGTTACATTGTTACACCAGTAGGTGGCAATAAGTTACTGTCTTTATGAGTGAGTCAATGAGTCATTTACTGAACCAATTCATTCAAACACACTGATTCATTTAGGAACACTACAACACTGTGAATCAACAGGTGAATCAACTTTTTGCAACTACAGAGCAAAAATATCCAAAGTAAGTGGGAATATTGTGTTTAAAATGCGAGTGTCTTCAATATTAACTTCCGGATTATTGAGCTGTTGTATTTTTGCAAAGTAACATGTGTAGTCATGCTTTTGGTCTGATTATCATGTCTGCATTCATTTAACTGCAGCGCGCAAGGCTGCTAATATTGCTTAAATATATTGATTCCTTGTTAAAACTCGCAATCGAGCTTCAGTGATATTCAACCGCACTCTTGCTCATGTGACGGCACTAAAGACAACATTGTTATGACACTAAATTAAATATTTTCAAGTGATAACTACTTCAACATGATCATAAATAGGTGAGACAGCCAAGATGTTTTATATCATAATCCTTAATCTCACATATCCTGGTTTATCAAATTCACCACCATCCAAAATAAACTCTTTTGTCTGAAAGTGGCGAGTATCATTCATTTGTGTCCAAGCCTGGTCGAAATGCACAACAGATTACATAGATCTGTGTGATTCATCCTATCATCTGGTCTTTGGCTCATAAAGAACTGATCTCTCTCGATCCATAAAACCCCAGCTTGGCTTATGACTCTTGAAATCATTTTCCACTCGTTCTCGGAAAGTTTTCATATTTTATCTTCTGTCGGAACGTTTAATGTTTCATTTCGCTCTCTGAGAGAGGAGTGCGTGTAGTCATTTGCATGGTAATGTGTTGCAGGGCCACGCTGGCAGGGTGAATGAGTGGGCGGCCCTGTGTTAGCTTCAGCATAGGGCTCTTCTCATCTCCTGTCAGGCAGGGAGAGAGAGGACACCAGCCATCAGTTGTCTTCATCTGAGAGCAAGATTAGAGATCAGATGGCCACAGGCTTGGTTCAGCAATGTTTTTTTTCCCTCTGTCTTTCTCTTTCATGTCTCCACAGGGAATCCGCAGTCTGTTGTGACGACACATGGTTCTTTGATGTAATTATGAAACTGTCACTTTGAACAGTGAACTTTATTCCATTCATCTCCCAGATCAGATTGTAAAGCTTAATTAAAACTGACATACACACAAAGAGTCACGGAAGAGAAATGTTTAACAGAACTTTAACAGCAATGAACAAATCTTGATATTCTTTCGTTTGTCAATGACTTTTAAGAGGAAACCTTGAAAGACGCGTTGTGTTGCTGTGACCAGGAACTCCCAATAAAAAATCTTACCTAAGCAAGTATGTTGAAGATATATTATGTCTTTACATACAATATTTAGACATTGCTCTTTCATAGCTCAGGATCTTAATACCCTAAAACACATTTTTGAAACAAAATGGCTCCTCTCAATATTTAAAATAAAGTTTGATGTTGTCAATATTGTGCAACATTAACATCTCAAAAATGCTGTTGGGTTTCATAATGGGTGTTCTAGGTTTTTAGAAGGGCTGTCAGTCTGTGCATTAATGCAAACACTCATAATTATTGCCATTTTATCCCACAAGTGACTCTTTTTGTAAGTTACATCATTACGTCAGAAGGTTATGATTTCTTTAAAAACAGGGATTCATTTAATAAACAAACAAGTGGCTACCCTAGTAATACATTTATTTAATGCTAAGTATAGTTCAAATCTATTAACATATTTACTGACATGTCGCTCGAGACTTGTGCACAATGCACATTTCCTATTATTACATTATTACATTTCCTACGTTAGCCAAAAATGTGTTTTAATGTCAATTTTGATGAGGATTGTAAAAGGGAAGATGTCCTTTTAAGCAGATGTTAGGTATACCTGAAGTATACTTGCAATATTTCCACTTTAGCACAATCAAATATTACTTTTACTTTTACTTTTATTAAATATTACTCTTAATATTACTACATTTTTAGTTGGACCTCAGCACTACTTCAGCACAATTAAAGTGTATTAAGTACAAAATTAGTTGTTCCAATTTAGCATATTTTAAGTATACCGTTTTAGTATATGTAGCGTCTGGGACCATCAACACACATTTTTCTTTGATTTAACAAATCAGTTATTCTTAAGATTAAGAAATCGTCACAGTCCCTCACCCCAATATACTGGATGCCAGGACTGTCAACGACACCAGCCCCCCCTGGTTACATGGCAACCCTGACGACCAGATCCATGTACGACCTAGATGGAATGTGATCAGGGAAAATCACCGCATGTTTCCATAGCAGAGTCAAATGCCCAGTAGAAATAGACTTTCTACTAATGAATCATAGTAGACCTTTCTGTTGAATGACACACATTCCTTCAGATAATTGTTGATGTGGTTCTGGAGATTTTATACTGTGTTTATGCCGGCTTATGATGGCAACACTCATTGTACCCATGTTTAGTATCTATGAATTCGCCTTTTGATGATCTAAACGAGCGTGTATAGTATATGTTGGTACATAGGCAATATATTAGTGTCCTGAGAATCTTTAGTAATTTCGATTAAAGTTCCATTTGCAAAGTACCATGCCCTCGCACAAAGGGTCATAAAAACTCCCCCAGTATCTCAAAACTCCCACTTGGGATACGGCCTTTCTCATTGGACAAGCCCATTTTGAGAGGCGGGAATCTTCCGAGACATTAAAAGCCCCACACTAGGGACCCGCCCAGAGTCGTTGGTTTCGCGGTTGGTATCTGATAAGGGGGATGAAAAAGGTGAGCTGCAATGCGCAAAGGAAATCCTTAAGTTTTGTGCCAGGCCTTTCGGCCTTGACTTTTCCATTTACCAAGATTCTCTGACTCAAACTGGTTGTGTTTCATCAACCAACTTCAGCAAAGATCAACTGGAACCTTCAGATTACATCAAACCTCTCTTTCAGACAGATGAGACTTGCAAGTATTCAAACTTAGTCTTATTAATTGATACATTAGGTATCATTTGCACCTTTTTACAAAGGTGTGTTTGAACTAAGAATCTGATGTTTCCCTCAGGTGTATATCTGCTGAATATGCAAATGGTTCTATTACTTCATATTCTTATTTCTCTTCTCTTTGCTGCGTTAAGCTTTAACCCTTTCCTAAACCAACTGTACGTGTGTGTGTGTGTGTATGTGTTCGACATTAAGTGTTTCTGTGTATGTTAGACCAGTTTAAGTGTTTATGTAGTTAATAAAGCCTTACTTATATCATACTTGACGTTGTTCAATGTTTGCTCATAACTGGAGTCACTTAATCATGCAGATTTATGCTACAAGCTCTTTGTAGAATTGTACAGTAAGAAAGTTAATTCCCTTAACCAGGAAATTAACATTCTAAGAATTGACAAGACAGTTTGCCCTGAGAGGTCAGCTAAATATCTCCCCTAGCTATTCGCCTAACATATACTAAAAGTACAATTGGCAGGGTTTTTATTAAGAACAATACATAAGTAAATGTATTTTTTTTTAGTATAGCTTCGCATAAATAAATGATTTGTCAAATAAATTTTTAGTTATATATATTTTTCACTAGGGATAACTTTTGGCAAATGAGTCATTTAATCGTTCACAACGTTAATCGAGGAGTATTTATTCAAAAACACTACTTCATGTAAAGGTCCCCTGAAATTCTTAGAAACACGCAGCGTTACTCTGTGTTGACAACATTTTAACTGAAACAGGAAGACAGGGCGGTACATATCAAGCAGCCCCGCCCCTTTTAAAATAGCCAATAGCGTTCGTTCATATCACAGCTTGGGCTAGAGCCATTCAGAGCCATTGAGCTCCGTAAAGCTGCATTTGACAGGGTATGCCAGCCGCAATCTCATCCATATTGCTATAAAATATAGCATTCTGTGTATAATTCAAATAGCTCTGATACATTTTGTGGTCTGCACCGACTCGCACATGTGATCCACTCCGTGCTATCGTGTCTCTGGACCAGAGCAGAGTGTGTGTGTGTGTGCGGTGCGGTGGTTAGCGTGACACAGCGCGATACCAGACTTCTTTTTTTCCTCAATGAAAGCATATTTACACTGTTTGAATCTTCCCTGTCCCCTATATAGTGCACTAAGTACCATTCACTGTACAGAAAATACTAATACTGTGGACAAGTGACCAATTTCAGCCACGGCTTCAGAGTCTATTTTATAGTGTAGGGGGCGGGCGCTTCGAATTCTAGAGAGCATTTGATTGGACAGAAAGTTTGATGAGAAGCTGAAGTACGATGCAACGTCAAAAAAATCGTTGAGCCGTTTTGGCAGAAGTGACGAACTGCAAGCTTTGAATGCTTATATCTTCTAAATGCGAAGTTTGTCACTGTGTTTGAGCTCACTGCCTTATAGATAACCTTAAGACTAACATATTGCTACTAACACCCAAACTGGTCAATTCATTCCAATTAAAAAATGGACCCTGTTCCGTGTTTGTGTTTTTTGGTTCCCCATGTGTTTCGAATACCCTTATTTGGTTTTCCTGTTCCTGCTCCCTGATTGTTTCCCATTTGTTTCCAGCTGTGTTCCAGCCCAGAGAGGATTCCAGTCCCCGTGTCTAGCCCAGAGAGGGCTCCTGTCCCCGAGTTTAGCCCAGAGAGGATTCCAGTCCCCGAGTCTAGCCCAGAGAGTGCTCTTGTCCCCGAGTTTAGCCCAGAGAGGGCTCCAGTCCCCGAGTTTAGCCCAGTGAGGGCTACTGTCCCCGAGTTTAGCCAACAGAGGGCTCCTGTCCCCGAGTTTAGCCCACAGAGGGCTCCTGTCCCCGAGTCTAGCCCAGTGAGGGCTCCTGTCCCCGAGTTTAGCCCAGTGAGGGCTCCTGTCCCCACGTCCAGCTCAAGGAGGGCTGCAGTCCCCAAGTCAAACCCAGGGAGGGCCACAGTTCCCGAGTTAGGCCTACAGAGGCCCTCTAAAGACGATATTCTCCCCAAGGATTTTTTTAGGGGGGGTAGTAGGGGTCCATCTGTGGAGGCCGGGCTGAGTGCCGAGGCCAGGCCCTCTGAGTTCCCTGCTCCGCCATGGCTCCCCAAGCTCCCTGTTCCACCATGGCTTCCTAGTCTGCCTGCTCCACCATGGCGCCCCGAAGTGCCTGCTCCGCCATGGCCCCTGAGCTCCCTGTGCCGCCATGGCACCCTGGACTGCCTGATCTGCCCTGAATCATAATCACAAAACCATTTTTGCTGATTAATTTAGGAGCAAAACAAGTGGCTGTTTTTACGAGTAGTCATTTTAAAGTACTGTGGACTTTTTCTCAAGACTTCAACAATTCTCCTTGGACATGAAATTTAATCATATTTCTGTCTAGAAAAAAACAATTGACACACTAAATAGATCTTAAAAAGATCTCCATTCTTCAGTTGACCTGTCATGATCTGCCACAGGTCCGATTGCAAAGTTTCTATAAATGATCAGTGTGAAACATAAACTCTGTTCTTTAGCCATTGCTGTGAAGGCAGATTGCGCTCTGTCATTACACTGGCATTGAGACTCAGTCTTTATTGATTCTCTCTTGGAAAAAGTCTCCAATGAACCACAAACTCCATGACAGACAGCACTGCTGGAAAATTGAAACAGTGTATTGCACTGCGTTTCGGTATGTGATGCCGTGTCACTTTCAATGTCGTGGTTTCATTATCCTCTGTCACATCTTAAGGTATCCTCTTCAGACGCGCACCTCGTAAACGGCTGAATGTGAAATTAGACTCCATTCGTCTGTTGGCACCATAAACATTTGATTTAGCTTCGGCTTTGATTCCAAGATGTGCTGCACTGCTCAGAGACAAGGTCTGATCGTAAATCTGCTCGACTCATATGCTCTGCAAAATGCAACTGCATTTTATGGCAAGCCTGTCTTACAATCTCAAAGTTTTCTGAGAATGACCTTATTGGTCAGGAGCCCACACAGGCTACGACCTTCTTCCACATGACCTCTTTATCCCTGTGAGGACTTTCTTTACTCAGTTATGACCACACTGTTACTGCAGGTGTTTTTGAGACTGATCATCTCTATTGTTCTTTTAATGTGCTCTTCTGAGCTATATCGTTTGTGAATAAAGCGGATTGGCTTCAAATGAGTGATTAAGTGTAATTAGAAGTTATTACTGCCATTTAGATGTTTTTTTCTGTACTGAATTATTTACAGATAAATAAGGGATAATGTACAGTCATCTGTTCATTATGCAGAATAAACCTAACAGGGTTTAAATAATTTTATTATCTTTCTAGTATAGTTAAGAAAACTTTTCCATAACATCATGAAAAATATCAACACTACAACCAACAATATTATTAATTCATATATTATTAATTTTAGTCTGGATTCCAAGTTACTTTTTCTACTTAGAAATTATATATTTCCATTTTTGCTATATATGTAGCACTTCATCTAGCTTTTTGAATCTTCTAGCAGTAGGTGGTTCTTGGTTTTTGTGATTTTTTTTAATTGGGTTTTTAACCAAAGATGCTTGAGCTTTTAGTTGTCTATCAAGGCTTTACCCACAATAAAATTGGCCATTTTTTACCGCAGTTGCACTGCCAAAATGTGTATTTCATGCTTGGTTTGTAGTCTTATTCACTTTGGATAAAAGTGTGCTAAATGATATTATGTGACTGTATTTTTATAACTTAGTATTTTTGTTTTCCATTACAAATATCTAAACATTGTTGAAACAAGATGCATTTACTTGAGAAGCAGCATTATACATACTGACACCTGTTTTCAGAACATCTGTTTTCAGAGAATATAATATATCTTTTACAAGTATGACTTGTCCAACCACACTGCCACATTTTTATAAGTTAAAAACAAGTGAAAATGTCCGCCACCGCAGCAAGACAAAATGCAACTAATACATTCTCTGAAAAACTGCTTCTCAAGTTAACTTATCCTCAAACATTTCTATAAAAAAATAAAAAAATAAACCTGCAGTGAGCATTTTGACTCGTACAGTGAGATATTTGAACTCGCATTGATATGAAAAGATAGATGATGAGTGGATGCCAAAGACCTGAAAGTAGCATCGGTATGTAGAAATATACAGTTTAGCAGTCATACAAATGTGTTTGAGCACTCATTCACGGAATCGACCAATCAGAATCAAGTATTCTAGAGCGCCATTCAGCAAGGTTAAAATGTGTATCGCCATCTGTGATATTATTGCACAATGCACAGACTTCCACTAAACTTGCAATTCAGCAGTGCTGTTTCTAAGCAACTTCTCCCAATATTGGTGAATGGATTCAGTGTTTATAAAAACAAGATTCCTCACTTTTATCTCCAGAGTGGTTGAGGATAATAAGGAAACAATGTGATTCCGTTCCAGCATTGTGTTATGCCAGAGTCAGCAATAGCAGAGATATTGTGGTATTTCCTGAAATGCGATTTGAGCATCTCCGATCAAACGAAAAACAATCCACCCATGGAAAATGGAAGTAATACTGGTTGGAAAACTCTCTGAGAGGAGACAGTAGAATTTATTTGCTGTCTCTATGTGAAGGTATCTTTCTCAAATCTTAAATGACCCCTGCAATGCTGTAGCTGACTGCACCAGATTTTCAATCCATACCTCAGTGCGAAGGGAAGATAGTAAAGGCTCTTTCATGCCCTTGTGCTTCTGTTTTTGCTGCTAAGGGCATTTGGATCTGCTGAGTCACATCCTCCCAAAGTTAATTAAGTTTTCATTAACTGTGCATTATGAGATCCAACTGGTCCTTTTTTTCATCCAGTGAATGACTCCATATTCTCTCATTTGTCAATGGGGGGGTTAAAGCATAGTGGATCAATATGTGGGCTAGTAACCCAAAGGTCCAGGTTCAAACCCTGAAACGCATGATCCGCAAACTAGAGATTTTTTTTCCTTGACTGAGGCACTTAACCGTTAATAGTGAGGCGTACTGTATATACACTTCATATTGCTTTAGATTAGATGCAAGTATTGAAGATGGAAATATTTTTAGTAGACAGAACAGATGGAGTAAGTAGAATTGACTTATTTCCTTGAGGTTTTAAACATAGTGAAGCATATCAGCCAGGGCTGCTTTTCCACATGATGCATTGAGCACTAACAGTCTCCCTCGATGAATGACAGCTGCAGGATGTGAGAGATCTTAGCCGAATATTAAAGGGACAGTTCACCCAAAAATGAAAGATATGTCATTGTTTACTTACAGCTCATGTTGTTCCAAACCTCTATGACTTTTTCTTCTGTGGAAGACAAAAGGAGAAATTTATCAGAATGCCTTTTCTCTGCAGTGAAAATGAATGGGCTGTCAACACACAAAGGTGTTTGCCGTACACAAATTTAAAATCATAAATATACAAATGTACATTTCACACAATATTTCATCACTTCACAGTAAGGTTCCATATGTTGTTGTTTTTAATGGTAATTTCTAGGGCTGTCACTAACAATAATTTTGGATTAATGAGGGCTTAGGACGATTATTGGTGATTAATCGAGTAATCGGATAGTATTATTTTTTGTGGTAATAAAAATAGACCAATGTGAACAAAAGCCTTAAATTACTTGAAGATACATGTATAATAACAATGAGACGATAATAATTATTCTAAATAAAAATCAGAAGGAATCATATGGTTTTATGAACAAAACTGTTAAAATACATAATATATTATAAACAATAGAGCTAATGTACAATATGCATTATAACAAATGACTGCAGACAGCGCCAATGGCCTGATCATTGTTCTACACTTTACTGCGCGATCTAATCCTCGTTTAATATTGACTAAACATTTAATTCAAATGCCCACTTAATCTTTAATATTTGGCCTTTTATTTACGACAGAAATGCTACAGCCACTGTAATTTCTTGAATATGTGGACTAGGGCTGTCACGATTCCTCCTCGATCCAATTCAAGTACTTAATTTTTAAAAAATCCTTTTGATTTGATCAAAAAAGGTTTGATTACAATTACACAGAAAACGCCATAAACACTTTAGGTGGACATTTTTTCATATGAAACTGTCTCTAACTACAGGTCAGTTTTAATTGTAAGCCCAAAGTAGATTTTTCAGCATTAGGCTACTCCTCTTGTGTTCCTCTGAAGAAAAAACATCATACAGGTTTGATTGGTTGATGACTTCTTTTTCTGTCTGACTAATTCTCACTCCTCTTGATTGGCCCTACAGCACTGGCTTGTTTGCCATCAGAGCTGATGAGTCGTACAAAAACTGTAATTATTGGATGTGTATGTCGGCATTAGTTTCCCGGCCAGCTGAGGTCAGTGCCACACTGAATACTCTTCAGTGTGATGTTGTTGTTGTGGGGAAGAAGACTGATGTGCCTCTTTTAATTTGTTGGATACGCTGATGCACTGATTGATAGAGGCAAACAAGGGTCAGGCGTGATTTCTGGGGACTATGAATAAATGCATTAAAATGGGCATGGATGTGAGATTTCTACAGTGGTAATGGACTTACAATAATTCTGGCAGCCTTCGCTAAGTGAGAGGGATTAATGGTAAATGGAAGCTTGCGCGGGGAGCTGCCGAGCCCATGGGAGAAGGATTAGAGAAGGGCAGACTGCATGCCAATGAGCCAAATCATCTGGAGGGTTGCAGCAAAGCATGATGAACTAACCAAGCCAGACACATACCAGCTGAGATCACGCACATGGGCACACCTATGCCAATGAAGGCAAACAGGGGCTATTAACTGATGACATTTTGAAAAAACATGGTGAAACGTTTCCACTTATGTCATTTCAAAGTGACACATACAGTAGTCACATTTTTGCATAGGTGCACAAATAGAAAACATTGACAGTACACTATAAACGTAAAACATGATCCTTTATTATATAAGCTTTTCTGTGAAGCAACAAGAAATGATCAAGCTAACTAATCACCCAGCATTGTTTGCGCTGAAAATATTCAAGAAATCTAAGTAACTTATACTTTGGGTTTGGGTTCTGTTCTTTGTAGGATAATTACCATTTATATTGTATGTAAAGTACCATTCAAATGTTAAGGTCTGTAAGATTTTTGATGTTTTTGAAAGAAGTTTCTTACCCTTACCAAAGGCTGATTTTATCTGATCCGAAATACAGTAAAACGTTAGAGTGACATATTATTGCAATTTTTAAATATTGTTTTTATTTACTTATTAAAAAATTGATTTATTCCTGTGACTGGCACAGCTGATTTTTACCAGCCATGCACACCAATCGGTTCAGAAGAAATCGTTCTAATATGTCAAGCAAATTTCGTTAATTATTAATGTGGTGCTGATTAATGTTTAATCTGAAAAGCCTTGATAGTTTTTCAGTATTCTTTGATGAATAGAAAATTCAAAAGGACAGTATTTATTAGAATTTTGTATAAATTGACTTTACTGCCACTTGACTGTATGCAAATGCTGAAAACAATAATTTTTTATTTAAAAAAAACAACTTCCCAGAATGGTAGTGTAAATGCAGTCTTGCTTTTCTCATGTAAATTCGATTTTATAATGATCAAGTTTGTAATCCTTTTTAATGACACACAATAACAGCTATTTTACTATCACAGAAAAATACTCTGTAAGAGCTGCAGAAACACTCTCAGTGTGAAAGCCCAATGCGAGCATGCAGAATTTGTGAAAAAGGCCTTTGATTGCTATCCTATGGTTGACACTTGGTCCAAATAGAGTGCCAGCGCTGGCTTTATTTTTGATGGGCTGTGTTCTTTTTGTCCAGAGCAATTCAAGAAAAGCAATAACAGCTCAGAGAGTCTCATGGCCTCATGTTATCTGATATAAATGACAGGGCAATTATTCCATCAGTGAAGTTATAACAGTGCTTTATGTATGGGCAGTTGTTGCTGTATAATGTAAACTTGACCGTAATAAAATATCAAACACATATAGGCTGGGATGGAATCAGTGTGTGTGCTGATTCTGATCCGTCTTTCATTTGTTCTCTCCAGCTGTGCAATCTCTGAACAGCCTGAACGACCAGATCGCTCACTTCATGGTGAACAGACCCAACGCCATGAGCCATGGGGAGGACACCTTTCTGCCCACCGAGAGGGATACTTTGAGCCAATCCATGGCTCTAATGAGACACCTGCTCATGGACGCACAGGTAAAAAAACGCCTTATATCAGTTAAGTTTGTGTGCCATTGAAAACTGAACCAAGAATGTCTTTTAAATTTCATTGCTATTGCTGAATTTTGTATTTGAACTGACTAAACTAACTGCACTGTTTAATTTAGTAACAATATTATGTTACATAATATAGTAAATTATATTATCTATCTATTGATTACAATATAAAGATATTGATTATATAATATACTGTATATAATTGTTTGACAGTATTAAACTTCAGTGAATGTCTAATCGATTGGGGAAACATTATTCAGCATTCTAAGTATTCTACATATCAGGGAATAAAAATTAGCATACTATTCAAAATTAATGTTGCAATAATCCAATATGACAAAATCACAAAAAATGTGTTTGAATAATTAAATTCCTCATTCAAGTCAGATTCCAATTCAACATCCTGTGTGGCCAGTTCCATTGCAATGAACACCTAATAAACTGACAGGGAGGCAATATTATGTTATATATATTCTGTAATTATCGTCATTTATCATGTAAGGATAGTAATAATCATTTTATAACAGCAATTCGAACAAAAACTGCAATCAATTAGCTCTGAGGAATTAATTATATACCTGTTTGATGCCTCTCCAGCCAACTCGTTTCTGAAGGAGCTGAAAAACGATTGTTATTCATGAGAAGACGAGACTCAGAGGGAACATCAGCGGTTCAGCTTGTGATGACTCATTCCTAATTATTTTCAATGGGGACATCATGAAGAAATTTCAACACATTAATCAAGGAGCTTTAGCCTTAGGCAGACCTCTGTGGCATGACACTTAACTCCTGATTGCATTTATGTCGCACAGGCTTCAATAAGTCAGGACAACACATCTACACCCCCAGATCCATTAATGGCTCTCTCCGTATAGAGACGCTGTCCACAGTCACAATAAAAACACAATCTGTAATCACTGAAAGATTTCAAGCTCAAACCGGTTTATGCCAGAGGTCCTAAAACCTATGTGACTGCAATATTTCTAGTGTGTTCCTCAATCATCTAAGAGAAAAAAATTCTTGTGACCGACCTCTGTTGGTTTCTTCCCTCATGTTACTGGGTTCAAGGACTTTGGTGGATATGGAATGATTTATCTTTTTTTATGAAAGAAATTCATACTTTTATTTAGTTAGGATGCGTTTAATCAAAATTGACTGAGATCTTTTGTAAGATGTCTTCACTATTTCAAATAAATGCTGTTTTTTTATTTTCTATTTATCAAAGAATCCTGAAAAACGTATCATGGTTTCCACAAAAAATATTAAACAGCACAAAAACCATTTCACCATTACTAATGATAATGATGATCGAATGATTCTGAATAAAAATTCAGCTTTGCTATAACAGGGAAAAAAAACATTTCATTTTAAAATAAGGATAAAATATAACAGTTAAAATAATTCATTAAAATGATACCATTTATTGTAAAATTGTAATAATATTTTACAATATTACGGTTTTATTGTACTTTTAATCAAATAATGCAGCTTTGGTAAGCAAAACAGACTTATTTCAGAACATTAAAAAAAATGTTACCAACCTCAAACTTTTGAACACTATGTCTTAAAGTGATTATACACCACAAAATGCGTTTATTAATAGACCATCTCTTAGTTTTTGTGTTCCTCAGAAGAAGAAAAAAATTTTTTTTTTAGCGAACTATCCCTCTAAGACAGTGGTTCTCAACCGGCGGCCCGTCACAAATTCAAATGCGGCACACCATGTTGAACACAATTTAAAAAATTACTTTGTTTTACAATTCATTTTAGTTTTTACAATAATTTAAAAATGTACTAAATAAATAAAAACTATAGCCTAATGTTTTTATGTAAAAATTTTGTTTTTCATATATTATTTTCAGACATGAGCAGTAATCACATAGCCTAATTAACGTTACGCATTTAAAGTAAAGACCAAGTGGCCAGCCGCAGACAGTGAGCATATATTTGATCAATTTAGCCTTCTCAAACCATCACGACTTGACTAAAATAAAATTTATAGATATAAACAGTTTCACGCATATTAAACAAATGTAAACGTAAAACTAGCGAAAGGTGCGCTCTATCCAGAAAATTGTGCAGAGAGTGGAGTGAAAAACAACGCGCTTTGCAGTGACCTGGAGGCGCCAGCGCTATCACTTGCATTTTTTTCAGTGGAAACGCCTATTGCGTGCATTTGAACGCAGAAATGTTCAAGCTGCGCTGACGGCACGCACAATAAGGTGTGCTGCTGGACACTAAAAACACGTTGAGCGCTCTTGGCGCTGGAAACATCGGTCCGTGTGTTACACCCGAGTGGCAATTTTGTCATCATAATGATGGTGTCTAAAATATATCAATAGGCGAACCTCTAGAAAACAGTCCCGAGGACCTGCCCGTGTCTGAGATATGCGGCCCTATTAAAAAAGCGGGGACAGTAAGGCCCGGGCTGAAATGCAGGGCTCTAGCTCTGATCTAGCACACAGAAAACATTTTGACTGAAAATTTATCAGAAGAGATGAAAGAAAGATAGTGGTTATCTGCGCAATTCGGAAAGAGAGGCGGTTTTTCTGCATTAGGTATGTTTTTTTTTTTTACTCTTTGTACATCAGTTATTGTTCATTCTAAATTAATTTTTTTAATGTAGAATGTGTTACATAAATACATGAAATGTAGAACATAATAAAGTGCTCGTGGCTTGTCTGCCAGTGGTTGCCCCCCCCACGCATAAAAGTGAAACTCCGCCTATTGTGCCGTTACTCCTTTTTTTTTTTTTTTTTTTTTTTTTTTTTTTTTTGAGCCGAAGTCCAAAATTGGGGGGTTATTTATGGGGAGTAGAATGTATTATTATGTCAATGATGTAACGATAGCTATCAGAATATTTAGGCTTTAATATTATAAATCAGGTTGGTTTGTATTGCTAACGTAATATGTAAATGATATGCGTGCGGCCCCTGAGACTTGCACTTGGACCATAGTGCAGCCCGGTGGAAAAAAAGGTTGAGAACCACTGCTCTAAGACATCACTGGCTGCTACAGTACCACTATTGTCCTCTAGGGTGAAGTGTGATCTAAGTAAAGTGTGTAATTTATTCTCAAACTAACAGACTGCACTTCCGTTTAGTGCCACTAGTGGTTCAGAATTCAGACATTTCTAATAATCTATTTAAGTGCTTCCCTTATCTGTATTCATTTTGCATAGTGCTGAAGATGTTTTGGCAATGCTTTTGGGGTCACACAGAAGTTCATGCATACAGGGTCAAGGGAAGTCGATGTCGAGGAGGACCAAAGCATTTTTAAATGTCGTAATTTGAATAACTGAATGTCACTTTGTTGAAAGAGGCGCATAAATAATTTACTGCTCCCCAGTTTTCTGACACTGGAGATTCAAATGGACCATTCAGAAATCATTAGCACACTCTCCTTCTTTGACAATGGATACTGCATTTAACCGGAATTGCTCTTTCCGACCTGGAAAACAGTGGAAAGAATAATCAAAGGAAGCGTTTGCTTGTGTGGCTAGTCTGGGGCAAAACATTTTATGTGCCTCAGGATGTCGGATAAAAAGTATCCACCTGATTTCGCTGTTGTTGTTGAGGGAAACTAGTCTCCCTGTGCTGATCCACTTAATTGTTTCCTACTTCCATCCCCAGGACGTCGAGGGAATGTTTGTCCGCAGTACAATGCCTGCCAAAGGCTTTTTAAAAAGTTCTTTCCTGCACATTGAAATCTTTCCTTCTCATCTAACACCGTTGTTTACATACACAACAGAAACACCACTCTGTCTACAAACTGTGAATGTTAAAGTTTAAAAAGCATCCACTAAGTTCCGAATAGGTAACCTGCTGGGCGCTTGCTTAGGCAGCTACAATGAGTTTGATTGGTGGATTTTACAGTTGATTTTCCCTGTGCACATTCTCATAACTCTCTCGCTCATCCTTGTTAAATGATGAATGTTCACGGTGACGGTACATAGTGATGTATTTGGCTAATCAATTAGATACAACGCAGAAACGCTTGATCGATAACATGACTTGTCCCCATTTTTCAGAATATATTTCTTACTCGCAGTGTCATTGATTAAGGAGAAAGTAATTCAGCAAAAGGCCATCGCCTTCAATTGTGGGCGGCTGCGTGCCAACTGTGCAGAGAGATTGTTAGCCCCAAGTTACTTTCTCTTTCAGAACTGGAGTAGCGAGACTTTATGATGGATGAGTGTGAATTCATGAATAGATACTGTGTCTCAAGTGCTGTTAATATGTAGGGCTGCAATTGGATTTAAAAAATTTTTTTTTTTAAAAAAAGCAATGTGATTGGCAATTATTATTACTAGCTATTATTCATGAGTAATTTAACAAATATATTATGATTGTACATATATAAATCAATAATTTAACAAGATAAGAAACATTAATTGTTTAATGTTATAAAAATATTTTGTAATATTTCACTGTAAAAAACCAAATATCAGTATTTAAGAAATAATTTGATTATTTTACATACAACAGTAAAATTGCAATACTAATATTTACGCTTTTATGTTTTAATTTAGCCAAAAGTAAAATCTGTATGGGGAACTTTTTTGCCCTCACATGAAATTTCTCAAAGCAATGGTAAACCTCAAAGATAGAAACTGTTCTAAAAAAGTATTCTTATGAAAAATGCTGTTTTGCATTTCACACTCTGGTGAAAATGACTCTCACTGAAAAATATTAGATAGTTGAGGGTTTATGCTGTTTTGTTATGGATTTTGTGCCAGGTTGAATCTGCTTAATAGTTCATAGCATAAATTTGCATTCTCACTGCATTGCAATATTATAGAAAAACAGTACTATTATCTGTACATCTTTAGCTTTATGATAGCAATCCTTCACTATCAAACTGCAGTTTCAGACATTATAGGGAGAATAAAAATCACTCAAGGCAATCAAAGCACCAGCTCCCTCATTTTATTTGTAGAATGCCGTATAGCATTTTAGATAATCAGCCATGATTTCATTGCTCTGACAACATGAGCCAAGGAGCTTGTGCTTGCAAATGTTAATCCTACATATGAGTCTAGAGCTAAAGAGAAATCCCAGATAAATAATGCGTCACAGAAACTTCCGTCTGCCTGTTTTTGCTACACCAGCAATGCCAGTTGAAGCCTGAGGGGATTTGCTGGGTACATAAACATACAAATGTCTAAGAGTCTAAAACACTGACAGCATCAGTCCTTACTGAGAGTTTGCTTCCTTCCACAGTTTTTTGTTCTCTTTATGAGTTGGCTGGGAAGCTCTCTACACATTTTGCAGAGCCTAGTGCGCATTAACTGCGAAGACTGCCCTTGAACACCATTACAGTTCAATTCAAGGCGATAATGGACAAGCACTCCAGTGCAAGACTTTATATAAACGGGTTCATAATCGTGGCTGAAACTCAGGCACATTTCCAGTATACTTGAAGAGATGTGTGACGGAAAAACATCAGCACAATGCTTAAGCTGAATCCAAAATAAATTGCTCGCTGTCAGACCTCTTTCTTGGCTGTCAGGTAATTTTGGGCATCATTTTCAGGCAACCTGAGCCTCCGTTCAAGCACATTTCAACTTTATACAGCACATGCACGTTAAACCTAATTGTTCTCTTGAAAGCCGTGATGTGTTTTGACCTCAGGAACTACGAAATGACTCCGTCAGGATCCACTCAAGAACCTTTTGCTGCTGGAAATCTTTCAGTAAATTAGGGCACAATGCAGGTGAAGTGCTTTTGTGTGCCATGCTCTTCATCATTAATTGCACTTATCAACACTGGTGGCAGCCTCTTAGGAGATGAGGAGTGTTATTTTTTTACACGAGCACTTGCAATTACATTATGCCTGATTTTTGACACTTCCCCCATCTGTGCACAAGAAAATTAGAGCCTTTTTGTATACATGCGAAACATTAACCCTGTAAAGCCTACTGTGTCGTATTTGATAAGCACACATCCAAGGCTCAAAAATGATCAACATGCTCAAAACTTTGCTGAAAAAGCTGTTGTACACAATCGACTACATGCCTGCTTTCATCTGATTGATAGTTTATACTTTATTAGCGGTACACGTGTGTTTCTGCTTTGTGATTTTTATAGTAAACACAAGTCTAGTAAACATAAGAATAAATGTTATATCGTTAGTATATCTTAAGATTAAGTGGACTGAAGCAACTGAAGAGTGACAACTGATATTTATATGCATTTTATGTAATGATTTTTATAAAGTAAACCTAAGAATAAATGTATCACTTTACAATAAGTTAACATTACTTAAAAATTAACTCACAAAAAATAACAATGAGCAATATTTTTTGTTACAATATTGATTAATTCTTGTTATTTAATAAAAAATATTATTGTTAGTTCATGTTAGCAGGTGCATTAAATAATATTAACAGAAAGAACTTTTGATGTTAATAATGTATTAATATATGTTGAAATTAACGTTAACTATGATGAATAAATACTTATAATAGTTTTTATTGTAAGCTTATGTTAACTAATATCAATAAATGAAACCTTACTGTAAAATGAAACCAAACTAATTTTATATTGCTAGTAATATTTCAAGATAAATATTTACTGGACAGAAGCAACTTAGGTTTGCTTAATTATCTGTATATAATTTTTTTGAAAATCACGATAAATTTGTTAAGGCTTTTTTTTCAGAAGTTTCAATAAACTGTTCAGTTTCAAAATTAATTTTTTCAGACTTATTATTATTTTATATTGCAGACTTTACAGAGTTGCTAACAATGTGAATAAGTGTTGTTCATTTTACAGTTTTATTTTAAATGCAGCCTCTGTGTAGTGTCATGTGAATGTCTGTGATCAATATTTTAATCAGATTTGTTAGTAATCCAGTGCCCACTTTTCCTGTAATTTGTCGTCTCTTTTTGTTTACTTGCTACACGCCGTTGAGGCCTCCGTTCCATTGTGAAAGATCATCTGGAGAAGTTTTAGCATATCGTTGGGCAGATTGTGATAGGTAGAAAATTAATTTGGATAGAATTTCCAATGTTTCTCTTTGAACGTGCTCCAGGGATTGATTGCTTCATTTGTCATTTGCACAGATGAATTATGTATGTGCTGCTTGCTAGAGGGGAGGGATTAATCAAAAGCATTTTGATAGGTTGTGTATATGTATGTGTGTGCGTGTGTGTGTGTGTGTGTGTGTGTGATGCGACAGAACGGTGCCTGTTTGCATGCAGGGACAATGGGATTTCAAAGAGTGTCAGAGGGACCAATACGGAAGTGTTGATTGGCTGATAGGCTGTGACAGCTCATACTGCCCCACTCTTTTACAGTCAGTGATGTTTCCTGTTTGGAACTGAGGACTAATTATATATAATGATGTCATATATTTTTTCCCCTATACATCTCCAGACTAGTTTGGTCTAGGTCAGAGGTCAGTATGAGGTAAGAGTAGAATAACAATCAAGATACACATCTTGAGACGAAAGGCAGAGGAGCTGGCTATATAAATTGATCCCAACCAGAATGTAAACAGTAGACAGAAAAAACAATCTGATAACACGATGAAAAGCATGATCTCACTTTTAAGATGAAAATAAGAGATGATGGCTTTTAGGCTAGATGCTTTTAACTGCCTGGAAATGCTATAATCTGTGAAGGGGCTAATTTATTCCATTATAATACAGACTTTTGGCAAAATCGCATCTTTAATTACTTATTGACCAATCAAAGTTGAGCGGAGTGAATGCAGGCTGAGGCGTCTGACTGTTGTGATTAAATGGTTTCAAAGGCTGAGGTATTGATCAGTGTGGTTTGAGTTGCACCCACTGGACTGATTCTTGGCTTGAGCATTTAAGATATACAGTATTCTTTACTGCTCAATAGAATCAGTGATGCAAACCATTGTGAGAAAATGAGTCAGACAACAATTCCCAGGCATGTTTTACAAGTCTTTTTTTTAAGTTTTTACACTCACATACACTACCCTTTAAAAGTTTGATGGTACGATTTTTTTATATTTTTTAAAAGAAGTCTCTTATGCTCACCAAGGCTGAGTTTATTTGATCACAAATACAGTAACTTTGTGCAATATTATACATTTAGTTATCCTTTTTTATTGGAACTATTTTAAAATGTAATTTATTTCTGTGATGGCAATGCTGAATTTTCAGCACCATTACTCTAGTGTTCAGTGTCACATGATCCTTCGGAAATCATTCTAATATGCGATTTGCTGCTCAAGAAAAAATTCTTATCATTATCAATGTTGAAAAGAGTTGTGCTGCCTAATATTTTTGTGGAAACCTTTTCAGGATTCTTTGGTGAATACAAAGTTTAAAAGAACAGCATTTATTTGAAATAAACCTTATGAATGTCTTTACTGTCAGTTTAGGTCAATTTAATGCATGCTTGTTGAATTAAAAGTATTAATTTCTGTTAAAAATCTTATTGGCCTCAAACATTATTTTTGTTACAATTATTGTACAATACACTTAGTAGTGTGCTATACAGTACAGTATTTCATATAATAAACTATTACTAAACAGTCAATCAGAGAGAGTATGTACAGGGATTCTGACAATGACTCTACATTTATATATAGAAGCAAATAGGTATCACAGCAGTGGTGGGCTAGTGTGAAACACTGAGATAAAGACTCTCTCGAGCTTTCTTTGCATCTTAACTCTTCTAGACCTCAATGGATTTCAAGAGCTCTCATGTGAATTCTTAAGACTTTTCAGAATAAAAGGTTCAGTAGAAAAACAAATAGATCTAACACAGAATCAAAGATAAGAGAAATTTCGAGTGGAGGGTGTTTGGAGAGAAAAAAAAACTATTTAGACCGCTTGTATTTAATTTTAATTAATGCGTTTGAGTTTCATGCAAGGCAGCAGGGGAACTAAGAACTGAAACAACAACAACAAATCTTATTGAACCATATGGACCTAGCTGCAAATGATAATGTAATACATTAAGTCATAAAATAAATGTCTCAATAGATAAACTGTAGACTGTGTAAAGTTTATTAATGTGAAGTTATTATTTATTCTGAAACACTGTAATAGTTAACAACAGACACAAATAGACACAAATCTTTGTGAATACATACAATTTGTGGTGATTAAGACGTACTTATTTAGTTATGTTAAGTGTTTTCATCACTATTATTACAAAAGTTAAATGTTGATTGTTATTTTGAGGTTAATACCATGAAATAAAGGAGACGATATGCCAATTTAAAACAAGAAGATAAATAACAAAATCTTGACATTTTTAGAGACATTTATTAAATAAGAAATAAGGTAGCTAAAATCCTTTCTGTGCTTTGATATTCAGCAGACCTGCATTGTTTGTGGTCAGATTTCATCTTATTAAATGTCAGGCGTTCATAGCCATTACCGTGAAACAGACGGGCTGCCAGAGGCCTGTATGGATTGTACCGTTGTTTGAAGTGTAAAAAAGCAAATTACATCGTGTTGTGGGAATAGAGCCGAGATCTGGAGATCAGCCCATATGCGGAAATGATTGGAAGGCTTTCATCCAATGTCAGTCTGTTCCAAAAATAGACTGACTTGCCTTTATTGCTAATTCTGTCAGTTGTGGCACTCTGAAAAGAGCAGAGGCTATCATTAATTGACTTTTAGGGAGTCAAAATATGTTTCTACTGATGTTTTACCTTTTCGGCCCAAAATTTTAGAAGTGGAACACACTAGCCTATATGAAAGACATTTTGGTACAGCATTCATCACCTGAGTGTTTAAATTTGATATTAAGTAAAGCAAGTATAGACATATGTTCACATTTTAGACATATGCCATATTTTAGAATAATAATAAAGTTGTCAAACAGTGTTGCCAAAAACAAATGGAAACTATCTTATATTTGAGCTTTACAGAGTATTCTCCTCTTGAGTTAAGTAAAAACTTTGGCGTGTAGGCGATTAGTTAAGTGACATTGTTACATAAAAGCAGTAGGTGGCAGCAATTGACTGTCTTTATAAGTGAATCATATAGTTCAACCGATTCTTTTCAGAAACACTGTTCGAGTCTCTGAATCATTCATTCAACCAAATTGTTAAAAAAAAAAACTGATTCATTAAGGAACTAAACAAATGACTTACTTCACGAGAGTCATTGAATCATTCACTCAATCAATTTGTTGATTCATTCAGGAATCAAACACAGCTGAGTTGCTCCGAGATGTGCAGCTTTTCTGCTGTGGATTTGTTTGGAACTATTTCGTTGGTGGATGAAAAACAGACAAAGTAACTGGCAATGCTGCCTCTAAAATGTAAGTTACTCAGCATGAACTTGTTTATTTATTGAAGTAACATTGTTTTTCTGAATCAGCACGACTGATTTGACTTTAAGAGCGATGCCGCCTCAGATCTAAAACAACAGTTGTGTTCTTACATTTACATTATTTCTAGATTGGCCTTGCTGCAGTTCTTCTGTTATTAAGTGAGCATTGCTTATCAGTAAGGTTTGATTGGTTTGCATTTTTGCTTGGCTCATCTACATTTTGCAAACAATACCTTTTTTTTTTCTTTGAAACAATTAATCAGTTGAACACTCAATATCAGATTGAATGCAGTCAGGCTTGGGCGCTCTATAATAAAGTATGTGCTGAGGAATATGTGACATTTTGATACACCTCATATGGCAGTTGTGACAGCTCCATCAGTTAAATAGATATTTCCACTGAGACTTGCAAAAATGGCTCTATTTTTTTTTTTGTATGCTTTAACCATGCCTACTGAGCTGGAAATGCTAAAGAACATTTGAGATCAGAACCATTATTCCTGTCCAGTGCTTTTAACATTACTTCATTTGGTCAGCTCAAAGACTGTGTTAACCCAAGAACATCCTGATGCTTTCCATGTATATTCAGAAACATGCATATGGGTTGCATTAAGTGGACTTATAAAGCTCTGGGCCTACTTTGTATTCCAAAGCTAGTCTCTTTCTGTTATAATTGCTCTTAGTGTGCTATAGATAACGGGCTTCGGCTTCAGCAATTTCCGGCCATTTGACAAATGCTTTTCATCTGTTTGTTTCTCCACAATGTTCCTGCGGTGTTGCATCCATGAAGATTTTGAGCTGTGAATAATTTATGAGAGGCATCTTCTGCACTCAGCTTTGTGCTCTTTGCCCAGAAATGGTGACAAACAATACAAGTCTCTTGTTTATTCGCTCTTGCCCTTGTTAGGTTCCGTCTGATCCTTCTCTCTTCTTTAGGCTTTTTGTCACGTGCCATTCCTATACTCCTCATCCTGAATTTCTTCGCCAGCTGTGTTTTAAATTCAGAGTGGTGGCAAGAAAGACTACATCTGAATTTAAATCCCTGGTCAAAGCAGCTGTTTTCTTCCGTGAATCTCTGTGGAATTCAAAATCGGCATGTTGTCTATATGTTTTTTTGTGCCTCAGGAGAAGCGGTGCCGGAATTACGTTCCCTGCCGACTGATTTCTGCCAGTCACAATCTGTTTGAGGCGCCCATTCAGGCAGGCCCGGGGCACCGTGACACATGGCGAGCCACTTTATCTCAGAGTGATTCTGTGAAAGGCTTCACATTGATAAAACTTTCTTGTGAAAACTGCTTCTTCAATGGCTATCAGATGCTTGCTGAGTTTGTCAGACGGCACTTGCCTTTGTCTGATTGCGCCAAATATTTTTATGTATGAAGAGAGTGTCATTAAAAAAAATTTAGCATTTTATTTGCATGTTATATTCTTATTTTGAGAGATGATTGTATTTTTTAAACATATTAAAATGTGTTGATAGTACTGCACTTACTTACTAGCTGAAAGAATATTCAAATAAGTCAGTTCGTAATTTGAGGATATATCAGAGCTCTATCCCTGCTGCTGAATGTGTATGATATGCCAACAGGAGATGGATTTCTTGTTTTTATCTGATTTAGCTAAGCCATTAGCTGTGAGGGTCAGCATTAACATCACTGATGCTGACGCTCTCAACAAGATGACTATTGACTCTTTCACTGAGGGATAAAGTGTTTTTTCCTGCAAGAAATTGTCTTACAAAAAAGTACTGTGGTTATATATTTTATACATACACTACTGTTCAAAAGTTTTGGCAGAAAGATTTTTAAAAGATGTCTTATGTTCACCAAGGCTACATTTATTTGATTAAAAGATTAGTAAAATGATGAAATATTATTACAAATTCTATTTTTATTAAAATATGTGAGAATGTTAATGTTTTCTGTGATGTCAAAGCTGATTTTTTTAGCATCATTACTCCAGTCTTCAGTGTCACATGATTCTTAAAATCATTATAACATGCTGATTTGTGCTAAAGAAACATTCCTCTTATTATCAATGTGCTGATTAATATTTTCTGGAAACCATTTTTTGGTGACTCTTTGATGAAAAGAACAGTATTTATTTGAAATATTAACTTTTTGTAACATTATACATGTCTTTACTGTCATATTTGATCAATTTAATGCATTTTTGCCGAATTAATTTCTTTTGGTAATGCATAAGTTCATAGAAAACTTCCAGAGCATATGATTAATTGTTGTGTTGCTCAATGGGTTAAACCGCAGATTCCTCTCTCAGTGTTACAGTAGAATACTGAAATCTTTTAATTGTCTCATCAGTCCTAGCTCATTAAAAAGTGGTCGACCGGGGACGGCCAGTCAGCTTATCCTGTTAATGCATATAATCAAGACTATTTCAGAAATTATATGACATCTTCAGGCTTTTTTGGGGACATTTTAACTTTCGTGTTGCTTGTGGGCAAATCCATTGTGAAAGTTTGAAATACAACCCGTCCTCCAAACCACAGTCACTCATTGGTTTCCATACAAGTGATGAATCTGCACCTGCTGTGATGGCGGGTGGAAGGGGGAGCTGGGTGGAATGTAATACGCAATCGCAGCAGGTATGAAATCCCTTCAGGCTTGATTCTCTGGAAAGCGTTTTAGAGCTGATAGGATGAGCATTATGTGCATGCTTGCACGCTTTGGTAATTTTATTTTCAGCCGCTGCATACTTCAGGATGTGTTATGACTGTTTCGGTTAGCCTTGCTGTTATTCTTGCAGCCCGTGGGGTACTGAATATCTCACACACAATTTCTCCTTCAGCCACACATTTCAGGCGATGTGACATTTGTCCCGGAGGACCCATCTCCGTAAATTAGAGCTTATGAAATGTCTATGCAGAGAAGCAACACAAAACACAAGGAATATTAAAGGACAAATTTATTATTAAAAAATCTGCCAGAAACAAATCCATTAAACTGAATTTGCACATTAATGCTCATCAATGCATGTATCACACCATATGGAGATTTTAATTCAACTGTTATGTTAGCCTTTGCTTGAAGGCTATATATACTGTATATATATATAATTTATTTTTAAATTAATTATTACTTTTACATGTGGTTAAATGTCCTGTATGTTCTGGAAGCTGTTGGCTGATGCTCCGGTAACAGGACAACAAGTGTTTTGTATACAGTACATGAGTTGTTCCAGTCTTCAAGTAATTACACAGTTTTTTAGGACTACTTGAAAGCAGTTTCTGTTGTAAAGCTTGATTCAGGAGCAGAAGTAATCCATTTGGCATGCCTGTTTACTGTAGCATTGGAAAAGTGCACAGTAATCCCCATACTCTGAATCAACAGGCCAAACATAACCATTTTCCCAAAATACCCCTTGTGTCCAATATCTTTTTACCCTAATGTTACTAAATTACACTTTCCCTGGTGGATGATCGCATTGGTCCAAGAAATTGAGTTGTTTATATTCTAATGCCGATGATCTGTGTTGCAGGGCAGATGTTGATTTGTAAACTGCACTGGTGTTAAAATCAGATCAACAGTTTTTCTGAGTAGAGCATGTGATTGTTAATATGAAAGATGGCATTAGCTCACCGCCCAAGCTGTATTGTGTAATGCGGTCTGTTATCTAGCCACAACAAACATTAACAAGGTTCCTTTTACGATATTGCACATTACATGAAGCTAATATCTGCCAGAGAGGCTTGTCTCCAGACAGCATCTTATTAAATGAAAATATTATGATAGTCATGTTAGTCTAAAGTCAATTAACCTCACTGGGTCTGGGCTTAATTAATATGGGGAAAAAGTGAAATGCCAAGTTCACCGATTATACAAGCATGATATTACTTTAAACACATTCATTTCAAATGTTTCTGAGCCTATTGATTTTCCAACTAGGTTATGTAATCCCACTGTACTTGACCTTTTGTCCAATAATCTAATGTCTCAGAGGAAATGAAATCAATTCCAGGCTTACCTTGATGCTGTCTGAAGATAAACATTAAAGCGGCAGGACTAAAACACTAGGGCCCAAAGACACAGCTCAGGTCTGCTGTTATGTGAGGCAAGAGTGTTTGCCATCTTAATCACATTTGTTGAGGTTTCAGCTTGATTCATAAAATTGTATTAATTAAATTTTCTGTGATATAATGTGTATATACGTTTTATTATATATATTGATAGTATGGGGGAAAAAATTATATGTATGAGAAATATCACAGGAGTAGCAGTGCGATATGGCTGTATATCAGCATGGCTGTGATTCGGCTGTAGACACGATGCAACAGGTTATCACAGCGTGCCGATATGCAGCCATATCGCACTCCTAAAAGTGTGATATTGCATTTATACAACAGTTTGACGGCACGAGTGTGTAAATACAGAAGAAACAACAACCCAACAAACACTCTTTTGTGCAGAATTAATTCCTTCCACCACGGATTCAAATCTCAAGTTGACTGTTTAACAGCTGAGCCCAAGCCCTTGTTACTAAATCGAAAACGTCACTTTAGAACTAGTAATGAAGGAACGTTGAGTAGGGCTGCTTGATTATGGCAAAGATCATAATCACGATTATTTTGGTCATATTGTAATCACGATTATTTAACACACGTATTTTCATTCTCAACTGATTACCATTCACTTAAGACATAACTGACGAGGGTTAATGTGAATAATAACCAAGCGCCACATTTTGACACATTGAGATTCGAGGACCAGAAAGAACTGTTGTATAAACTTTTATATAATAGAAAACCACAAAATAATAATGCAAAGTTTTAACTGTCAAAGTGGTTCTTATATTTCTAGATTTTCATTTTTAGTGTCATAATTTCCGTCATGCCGTTTCATGATTTTCAGTCATGCAGTTTGCCGCATTGTGTTAAATTATTAATGTAAAACTTTTTGCATGCAGAGCAGATTTATTTGAAATGGAGTTGAGCAGGAGGAATTGACAATGACAAGTAGGAAGACAAAAAATAAATTTGCACTCAATTTATATCAAGAATTGAGTGCAATATCAGGACAGATGGTTTGCTCCTTTTCTGACTAACTTGATATAAAAACCCTGTGGCAAGTTAAAAGTTTTTTTTTAAATATATATTTTGGTGCAACATCAGTTTGTAAATCAGACCTACATCTTGCAGTCGATTTCATAACTAGAAAGATAAAATAAATGAGATCAGTGTCAGCACAACCTCCACCCACACAGGTGTCTCCTCTGTCATTATATTGGATTGACAGCGACAAGCTTGATACTATAATTCACACACATGCTCAGCATTTCTTCTATTGATTCAACTGATCAGCCTTCACTTTCCACCTCTCCATTCTGCACAGAGTCTGTCAGCTGTCAAACCGAGAGGGGAATCAGTGAATGGGTCCCAAGAATGAGGATGTGTTGGTGCATGGTTCCCACTCGCTGGTAAAAGCGACAGGATGTGTTTAACGACCTATTTTAATTAAAGCCTATCGCTCTATCTCCCCATGAATGTAAATGCAGAACTCTTCGGGCTGCTTTGTTTGAATTCAAATCTACAAAAATTGCTTTGAAAAATATGCCAGAGCCAGGCTGGTATGATGATCAGATGTTTTGATGTTTGCATTATCGCCGTGACCGGCATGACAGCCCTGATCTCGATCTTTCTTTACTGTTCCTTACAGGCCATGACATTTTCAGGAAGACTAGTTACCTTTTGGTTTTCTTGACTTTCAAAGAAAGGCCATTGCAAATGAAACCTTTAATCTATATGGCAACATTTGAGTGATTCTACATTCTAAATTCTGTGTCATTATTGCATTTGTCTTGTCAAGCAATTCATCAGTTTGCTTGAAGTTACAGGAGATCTTTGCACCAGAAGCTTGGCGTATAATCTCATGTTGGTTCTTGCTGCCTCTGTTTATTAGATCCCATAATCATCTGGGGTTGAGTGACATACAGTAATGCTGAGATATGAAATGTTATGGGAATTTTTCTGTCACAAATGACACATCAGTAATTTTTTCCCTCCCACTGCAATCTCCTCATAAGGTGTTTCCAGAATGCGAGTTGATCATGCAATAAATAAGGCGTAAAATGTTATAAATCATGTAACACGCTAACATTTTTGGCGGCCCCAAGATTTGATCACTTCTGGGAACAGGGAGGCTGCACCGAATCAGTCTTACATGAACCAGAACTGAAGGGAGGGTGATCATCGCAAATATCCTCTGAGATACACACAAAGCAATTGACATTTATCATTTTAGAGACCGGCCCTGACAAAAGCAATAAATGGTCTTCACATCGATATATTCTACATAGGCTACTTTTGATAAATGAGACCGTATGGGACAAAAAGGCTAAGGTATAGATGTAGAACATCTTTGTGCATTGTTATACAGAGTGACATTTATATTTGTAGCTTATGTTCTCAGGTTAGCAGAAGCAAGGAGGTGGCTAATTTCTGAGTTAGGGTGAGGAAAGCAAGTGCTAGACCTGCAGAGCTGCTCAGCATTTTTTTTTTTGCTGTGCCCTCAGGGTCTGATTAGAATGCTGAGCCATACAAAGTCTGCAGACAGAGGGGAGCAAGGTGACTAAGACCGCTGGCAGTGTTACTCCCTCATTCCCATAGTTTCTAGAGGAAATGGAAAGGGTTTTAAAGGTGCTGTGAGTGATTTTAGCCATTTGGCTAATTCCCACCTGAGTTAGACCACACCTGTCCTCGCAACCACACATCCTTTATCCAAAACCCCACTCACAAACATCACCAAATTTAATGGCAGCAACTGACTTGTTTGTGCTGTTTACAGAGTCTAAAGCTGTCTCAGATTTTTTGTCCGGTTAGAAATTAGTATGGAAGCCGGTTTCCGCCATGGTATAGAAAAATAAAAAAGGTAATAGTGACTATTTATCTTGCAATTCAGACTTTTCTCATTGTTCTTCAGTTTATATCTCTAAGAATTCTGAAAGAATTTTGGGAAAGAAAAGGCAGTGGGAGAGAGGAACTCAGAATTCTTCTAACTTTCTTTCTTGTGATTCCAAACTGACATCTCTCAATTATGAGTTTATATCTTGCGATTCTGAATTTTTTCTCAGAATTTACATCTTGGACTTTTTTGACAGATTTGCAAGAAAAAAGAACTCAGAATTGTGAAATTAAGAAATAAATCATGTATGTATGTGGGTGTGCGTGTGTATATATATATGTAGTTATATTTGATTTTTGATCAGCACAAGCTGTTTATCCTCATTGCAATTGAACGGTTAATATAGTCTTGGTTATATTTTTGTATATTTTCATTAGTGGTCTTTTAAAGATGAGGGTTTGTTCATGGTGTCATTTATATATATTTACACTGTGTGTGTGTGTGTGTGTGTGTGTATATATATATATATTACATACATTACACTTACATAAATTACCTTCATAAATGAAAAATACACTTGTTATATTTTGAAATTTATTGTTCAAATGGGACAGTAGTGGTCCTTAGCATTAGGTTACTTTGAAAAACCCCTGTAACTAGAGCTGTAGTCAAGTCCAGCTTTGTCGAGTCCAAGACAAGTCCAAGACCAGGACTAGTCGAGACCGAGTCCAAAGAGGTTCGAGTTCAAGTCAAGTCCAAGTCCAAAAGTTTCGAGTCCAAGTCAAGACCGAGTCCAAATGAGAGAGAAAAAAGGATCCTCTTCAAGACCACATACTTAACTATTGATAATGTATATGATGCGAGAGACAGCATATCTCCTAATCTATGAAAATAATTTTACATTATTATTTGTAAATAAATAAAAAGCATGTGCAAAGTAACAACTCTATAGGACAGGGGTCTCCAAACTAGATCCTGAAGGGCCAATGCCCTGCAGAGTTTAGCTCCAACTGGCCTTAACACACCTATCCTATTATAGCAGACATATCCACTGATTTGCATTGATTTTGCATTTCTAATAGTCCTGCACGATATGAGGAAACATATATGAGGATAACAGTGGAGTTTTTTTTTTTTTTTTTGCAATGATGATTACTTGTGATAAACAAATTAATAATTAACTCTGCATATTAGGGCCAACAAATAAAAATAAATATTTTTTGTTTGTTTTTTTGTTTTTACAGCGGTGAGCATTACAACCAATAACATACGATTCCATTGAGTTTATTAATGCAATGGCCAATCAAAGGGATTCAGATGAGTCATCGCTGAAATGCCAGAGTTTTGTTGAGTGCTGAATTCTGCACTCTGGCGCCTAAATCCACCAACTCTGCTATTTCATAGCATGTTTCGGTGCCCATTGCTAAATAAGATGTTCATACTGCAATGACAATGAAAATACGATTCATCTTTCAGCCCCATTTCTAACCTCATAAAAAGAGTCGGTAACACTTTACAATAAGGTGTGTGACAAGAATCAACCAATCAGCTTCATCCTTTCCCGTAACAAAATTGAAAGCTAAGCCAAGACGGAGATACAGCTGATCAAAGCTGTACAAGGATAGCCATTTTTAAAAAAAAATTTAGTAGCAGAGCTACCTCAAGAGATTTTTAGTGCTGCAAATCCATTTATCCTTTGCTGAAACTTCCGCGTCTTCGTGGAGAGCGCAGGTCATAGTTGCTTAGCAACGGCAGACGCCACGGGAGCGCAAGCATAGAGCGCAGGCTACGGAGTGCTTTGGAAAGAAGGAGAAAGCGGCGCGCCGAGCGTTTTCCACGCGTTTTCAGGCGCGACATGCAAATGTGGTTTTGTTTTGAAGGAGAAAAAAGCATATTGCTGGACTCGGTCGAGACCAACGAGAACATTTGGCGAGTCCAATGACCAAGTCCGAGACAAGTCCGAGTGCAAACACCAACGAGTCCGAGACAAGTCCGAGACCATAGAAAAATGTCTCGAGTCTGGACTCGAGTACTACAGCCCTACCTGTAACACTGCTCATTTCACATGCAAACAGGGCTTTTCTTAGTGATGGACGCAATTGACCATTTAATTAGATTCGAGGAAAGAGTGGAAAATATTCATGGGAAAATTACTGTTTTGCTCTAAAAAACTTTGCTAACATCATAACTTGACCTCAGGGGAAAAAATTAATAAATAAAATGAAAAATGTATGCTCTGTCAGACAACTTGATGCACTTGACTTAATGACTTCACTAGAAGTGACACCGTGAGGTGAATATCCTTGCAAAAGTGTCATTCAAAGTGTCTGAATGGAAATGTTTTTCTCCTTTTGAGGCTCAGGTTCTTTATGAGTTTCATCCAGCATGTTTTTAGCTCGCATCTATAGACATTCTAGTGACCACTGACACTAGGCAGCATTTCTTTAGACATGCCTTGCAGTATTATGTAAGTAATAAAGCCTTCAGCCGCCTTCTCCCTTGCCTCCGTGTTAGAGCACACTGAGCCAGTCTCTTTGAGCGAGGGCTGTAATTGCATCCGCTCAAAGAGTGAGGGAATCAATTAGACATCACAGGCGGTGCTAAGGGGGCAGTGCTGACATGCAACGTCTGTGTCAACACCGTCGCATTCCCCCTCCACGCCTCACGCCGCCATGTGCCACACATCACTCGCTGTCTGTGTTAAACGGCAGCGTCCGTGGGGCTTCGAGCCAGTGATTGGTGGGAGGGAGCCACAACAAAGAGACCAAAACACAATCCTGATCCACGGAGTTATGACATCGTGTCCTCCCTCCAGGGCCTAGCGAGGGTATAATGAGAGCAGAAGGCCAGTAGAGGGCAGGGGAGAGAGAGGCAATGTGATGTCGGAGAGGAGAGAATACGGCAAAAAGAATTAAGGCTGCAGCACTGGGCTACTCCCCCAGTTTCACTCACAGCTGCAGGTCCACATTAGCTTTAGCTGCATTGCAGCCTTTTCCAGGTACACATGAATTACCTCATTGTGCTCCTAGTGCAAAAGCTGCAGGGAGTTTTTATGTGCTGCCAAGCATATAAAAGCTGTTGTTATAGTCAATCTAGTGAATAATATTATAAGAATGATACATACACTATTTTTACAGTGGTTGCAAGGCAGCACAGGATTGATGTTTCTAAAACATTCTGTTTAGGGATTTGTTGGGATCTATCTATCTATCTATCTATCTATCTATCTATCTATCTATCTATCTATCTATCTATCTATCTATCAATTTGGTGTTATATTGTTCTGTCATTCTATCTATATGTATGTATTGTTCTACAGTATCCATCACATCCATCCATTACATTTATATGACTCCTTGTTTTCAACTGGCTCACAACCCTGATGTTACATTTTCTACTTTGGGCTTGATGTTGTATTTATGTAATGCATTCTGGTTGGTCTTCTCTTGCACATCCATTTGCATAGTGAATTGCAATTGTATTTTTTATCTTTTTAAACTTAGTTTGTCATGTGTTGATTTTCCCTCACCTGACCGAAAAACAAGTCCACTGAGTGTCATGACAATAGAATCTAATGCAGCATTTCATTTACATAGAATTGAAGCCTCAAGCCTGTTATCTAAAACTATAACACAATTATTTGCTTCCCTGCAAGCAATGGCATTTCCTCCAGGAAATGCAAATTTAGTTTAACTGCATCAAACTCAATTTTCCTTTCCTATGAACTCTGCCCTAATGCAGGAATGCTCGCAATAGTCACATGTCATGCACTCCAGCCCTTTCAACGCATTGATCTTTTCGCACGCGTCGTTTGCTGTGAGCACAAGTGAGCGGTAATGGGGCTATTTATTCACATGCCTAAATCGGAAAAGCAATACTTTTCATAGGTAATGATTAGATCATCATTGCAATGGGGGACATGAGCGTTCTCATTTCTCTAAATCATTACCCACAAACCCCCTTGAACACGCACATTCCATTCATGCCCTGTTCGCCGCCGCTGCTTGCGAAACAATCTCATCGCTTCATAATCAAAATCACATTATTCAAATTTCTGAATGTCGCAGCGGCCACAGGGCAAACAAGAAATCAAACAGATTTTGAACCATAAATGAGTTTTATTCATGCACGCACTGCCCGCAAGCAACAGTATTAAAAGTTTTGAAAGCCCATCCTTTTGAATCCATTCGCTCTTTCTTTAAAAAACTTTTCATGTGTTAAGAACGAACCAAATAAGAGCGTTGAGACCTGCTTGTTTTAAATGTCTGTCATAAAAGGGCAATTACTCGCAGCAGTGCCAGTAATAGCCATCTCTTCTTGCTTAGACCTGACAGTGAGAGGATAATGCCGGCGAGTCCATCATCTTTAAATCTCCCTATAGCCACCATAGCGTCATTTATACTATACCAGTCACCTGCATCTCATCTGTAGCTAAATCCCGGTCAGCGTCTGATTATATTTAAGTGGCGTGCCACAGATCCAAGCTAGACAGAAAGTTCTTGCCTACGTTTCCAAACATTTTAGCATTTTGACATGGATTCGCTTTTGAATTAATGGCTTGGCCCCTTCAAAGTCAAGCTAGCCAACAGGTTCAAGGTAGAGAAAACATTTCTTTGTCACTCCTTTCCAAACCTCCCAGCCAAGTCTTATCATAATCCCCATCAGAGCCCTCAGCATCTCAGCACCATGACTCAGAGCGCATGTTATCGGGGATGGAGGAATCGGGGATGGAGAATGCTGGTGGAAGTGGGAACTAGCACTGGAGTTGAACGTGGGAGCGGATGGTTCTATTGAATGGGCTTTGGGGAGGTATGGATTGTTATCTTGCTGTCAGACTCCCAGTTCTTATCTAAGTCAACATAGCCTGGCTTCATTTACTCTGGATTTATCTGTGTTTGAGCTGAAGTTGCCTTGCTAGGACATAGGGGCTACATTCAATGCGTCAATGGGTTTGTGATGTTGTTTGCTTCTGATATGGATCAGCTCCCTGCTGAAAAGAGCAGAACTGATCACCAGTGTATGCTGTGTTTTGGTTGCTGGTGTGTCGAATCCCTACCATATTATTGCTTAGCCAGATTTTTTGTTTTAAGATTTATTTTTTGGCATTTTTCCTTTATTACGATAGGACAGTGTCGAGCTGACAGGAAGAGAAGTGGGAGATCTGGAAAGGTCTTAGAGCTAGGATTCGTACTCTGAACGCCCACAGTGCAGTGATGCTGTATGCCAGCGCGCTGCCCACAAAGCTATCGACACTGACCCTAGCCAGGCTTTTGACTTTTTGCTTAAAGGGTTCGTTTTTCTCTTTTCCCCCCCCCCCCCTTCTCCCCAAAAATGAAAATTCTGTCATTAATTACTCACTGAACACTGAACGTAAACAGCGCTGATTACGTTGTTTCTGTTCAGTGGATACTCTCCAAAATGGCAGAAGACAGTAACTCTGGGAGAAGAATTGTTGAATAAATTGTTATTATTGTTTTCTTTGCTCACAAAAAGTAGTATTGTATCTACGTAAAATTCCGCTTGAACCACTGATGTCAAATGGACTATTTTACCGATGTCCTTGCTACATTTCTGGACCTGGGAACATTGCAGTTGTATTGCTGTCTACGGAGGGTCAGAGAGCTCTCAGATTTGATCAAAAATATCTTAATTTGTGTTCCGAAGATGAACAAAAGTCTTACGGGTTTGGAACGACATGAAGGTGAGTAATTAATGACAGAACTTTTGGGTGAACTAACCCTTTAATATTGAGTCCTTGCTGCTTGTCTTGGCTTAGAATTATTCACGTAGACAGATGACATGAAAATGACAACAAAAATTGATTGTCATGAAAAAAAGGCACAGCAGTGTCGGTCCACAACTGGCTAGAAAGAATACATCAGTAAAAATAGCATGGATATGTGTAGACTTTCGAATCAAATTTTATGTTGTCAGAAAGTTTTGAAAGCTGTTTTGAAAGTTTGTGGTCTACAATTTTTTTTTTGTAAAGAAGTTCCTTATGTAACCATAAGGTATGTACAAAAATATAGTAAAAACAGTTTTGCAATTGAAAATAGTTATATTGAATTAATATATTTTAAAGATTTTTATTTTTGGCGTTAATTGCCTTTTTGATGATAGGACAATGTAGAGGAGACCGGAAGTGAAGTGGGAGAGAGAGAGAGGGGGGTGGGATCGGGAAAGGGTGGGATGACTGTAATGCAACGGTGTCGTATGTCGGCACACTGCCCATAGGCTATCGGCGCAGACAAATTAATATGTTTTAAAATGTTATTTATTCCAATGATGAATTTTCAGCAGCCATTTCTCCAGGCTTCAGTGTCACATAATTCTTCAGAAATCATTCTAAAATTCTGATTTGCTACTCAAGAAACATCATGTAAGATTTGTGAGTAAACTTTACATTTGAAGCCACTCAAATCTGGCGAACTTTGCCAGTTCCCTGAGGTTGCGTAAGGTTTGGAACTGGCAGTTTTCTGCTATCGCTTGCCAGCTTGTGTGCAATGTGCGCATGCTATTCTTGCCAGGTCTCATAACTAACTTAACTAGCATGACCTTGTTAAATCATGTTAGTTTCATCAACAGGTTTTGCTGGTGAACATCTTTGCTATAATTGTAAACCAGCTAGACCAGCCCAGACCAGGAAAAATTATATATGTTTGACTGTATTGCAAAGATCCTTGTTCTCAATGTTCGCAAATTGCATTTATTATACAAGTTAATATGTTTCCCTTTTTGTTGCCTGGGAGATGAACTTGTTTATTTCCATGGTGATGTGGAGTGTTAACGGTTATACCAGCAGCAGAGCATCAGCGGTTTAATGAGAAACAGCATGTTTCTTTCCCTGTGAGGCTATGCACGTGGTGTGGGAGGTGTACGCTTGACTGGGTTTTGGGCCTAATTATTTGCACCTTAACTCTCTGACATTGTACTTTTATAATTTACACATCTTTGCAGCTTTCACAAGTGTTCTTCGGAGACCAGATCTTGCCCTGTTGCTGCCTATTAATAATGATGGATGTAGTAACTAGTTTGACTGATAAGTGGCAGGAGAGGGGGGCTGCGACAGGGCTGTGCCAGGCCCTCGGGCTCTGTCATTGTTCTATATTTGTTAGTTTAGGAGTCAGCGCATTCATTCAGCCCAATAAGAGATGAAGAATGAGGGGCTGGCTTCCGTCTGCCGCCCCTGGCAGGCCTTGCGTCAATGCCCCTCTGTCCCTCACAGGCTGGGCACCAAAACAAAGGCCAACCACAGAATGTTCTCCAGCACACAACAAACACACACACACACACACACACACACACACACACACACACACACAAATATGTACTCTCATCTGCCCAGTTATGACATTTACACAATCTCCCACAATGCTCTAGCCTTATTATTTAGAGGTATGTAATGAGCTGAATTTACAGACTTCTCTCACATTTCTGTACACACTTATGTGTAAAAAATGTAAACATTTTTGCCCGTGTAAATTAGAATGTCGTGGAAAAGTTAATTTATTTCAGTAATTCAACTCAAATTGTGAAACTCGTGTATTAAATAAATTTCATGCACACATAATGAAGTAGTTTAAGTCTTTGGTTCTTTTAATTGTATTGATTTTGGCTCACATTTAACAAAAAAAAAACAATTCACTATCTCAACAAATTAGAATACTATATAAGACCAATAAAAAAACATTTTTAGTGAATTGTTGGCCTTCTGGAAAGTATGTTCATTTACCATAGGTTCTCTATGGGGTTCAGGTCTGGTGAGTTTGCTGGCCAGTCAAGCACACCAGCACCATGGTCATTTAACCAATTTTTGGTGCTTTTGGCAGTGTGGGGAGGTGCCAAGTCCTGCTGGAAAATGAAATCAGCATATTCAAAAAGCTGGTCAGCAAAAGGAAGCATGAAGTGCTCCAAAATTTCTTGGTAAAAAGGTGCAGTGACGTTGGTTTTCAAAAAAAAAAACAATGGACCAACACCAGCAGACGTCACAGCACCCCAAATCATCACCGACTTCGGAAACTTCAAACTGGACTTCAAGCAACTTGGGCTATGAGCTTCTCCACCTTCCTCCAGACTCTAGGACCTTGAAATGAAATACAAAACTTGCTCTCATATGAAAAGAGGACTTTGGACAACTGGGCAACAGTCCAGTTATTATTATCCCCCCCCCCCTCCCTCCCCCCATTAGGAGTAAGACGGTTCTGATGTTGTCTGTGGTTCAGGAGTGCCTTAACAAGAGGAATACAACAACTGTAACCAAATTCCTTAACACGTCTGTGTGTGATGGCTCTTGAAGCCTTGACCCCAGCCACAGTCCATTCCTTATGAAGTTCACTCAAATTCTTGAATCGATTTTGCTTGACAATAATCATAAGGCTGCGGTTCTCTCGGTTGTTGTGCATCTTTTTCTTCCACACTTTTTCCTTCACTCAACTTTCTGTTAACATGCTTGGATACAGCACTTTGAACAGCCAGCTTCCTTGGCAATGAATGTTTGTGGCTTACAAATTGTGAAGGGTGTCAATGATTGTCTTCTGGACAACTGTCAGATCAGCAGTCTTCCCCATGATTGTGTAGCCTAGTGAACCAAACTGAGAGACCATTTTGAAGGCTCAGGAAACCTTTGCAGGTGTTTTGAGTTGATTAGCTTATTGGCATGTCACCATATTCTAATTTGTTGAGATAGTGAATTGGTGGGTTTTTGTTACATGTGAGCCAAAATCATCACAATTAAAAAAACCAAAGACTTATACTAAAGGTCTGTGTGCATTGAATTTATTTAATACACTAGTTTAACAATTTGAGTGACTGAAATAAATGAACTTTTCCACGACATTAATTTATTGGATGCACCTGTAGATATATGGGAGCCCATTTCCACTAAGATAATTCTGAGATAAAGCGTAAAATAAAGAAATAGAAATAAAAAGATACAGAGTCACATTGTGAGATATGAAGTCGCAGTTGTCTTTTTTTTTGTTTAAATTAGATTCTATATAAAGTAGATACACTACACTTTAAAAGTTTGGGTCAGTAAGATGTAAAATAATATTTGGCAAGAATGCATTAAATTGATCAAAAGTGACGGTAAATACATTTAAAATGTTACAAAAGATTTCTATTTTAAATAAATGCTGTTCTTTTGAAGTTGTATCATGGATTTGACAAAAAATATTAAGCAGAACAACTGTTTTCAACATTAATAATAATAAGAAATGTTTGTTGAGCTTCATATTAGCATATTAGGATTTCTGATGGATTGTGGAGTAGCCGAAAGTTCAGCTTTGCCATCACAGGAATAAATTACATATTAAAATAGATTTATTTTTAATTGTTATAATATTTTACAGTGTTACTGTTTTTACTATTTTTTTTTTCAAATGCAGCTTTGGTGAGTATAAAAGCATTCTTTAAAAACATGAAACAGTTACTGATCCCAAAACTTTTGAACGGTACAGTTTAATATCATTATCTTTGATATGAAATACTTTTGGGAAATTGATGTCCTGTGGAGTGAGGTCTGTACTACTTCAATTATTTAAACAGCATTTTGTCTATTCTTTTATACGTTTTGAACATTGTAACTCTGCAGACCATTTAAAATGAAGACAAAATGATGTTTAAAATGGTGAAAAAAAGAATCATGATGTTGAGAAAAAAGCTTTCATGTCAACTACCCATCAGTATACTGTATATCAGTTCTTAAATGGTCATTGATATTGTTCATTCATATAATTTCCTCTGTCTCCCAAAAACAACAAATCTTCATCATCCGGGTACCCACCCTGTAGGAAAGAGTGAGGAAAGTACATAAGCTTAGCCTGTTCTTCATCAACAAGCTCAAGTCCTAACTCAGGAAATGATATTGCTCTTTCCTGTGGTTTTAGACACCCTGCTAGTACATAAATTCAGTGTTGTAAGAGTAGTCTGTGGGAAGAGCCCTTGACCTCGCACATGCCCATGATCTCTCTGTACTCAGCCCTCTCACACCCCCTCACACACACATTGACTCATGTGAGGAAACAGAGTTGGCAGTCGAAGGATTTTCACACAGCACCCTGATAAGAGCCTCATAAAAAGTTGGCTGTGTTCACCAAACTCTCCTGCTCTCTTTAAGAACAAAACAGCAAATATTCCAGTTTACCTGGCATGAGTCGATATTCAATTAACCAGACCAGCCTCTTGTCGTGGCCGTTTATCAATACCTTGTTTTAAGTGTACTTGCTTAATCACTTGCTATTTATGGCTGCAACCAAACGAATAACAACTATTTGGAAAGTTTTTCAATAGAGAAGCAGACATCCCAAGAGAGAAAATGCAGTTGGGTCCTCTCAGGGGATGTGCCAGCACTGAATAATCACTTTATGCCAGGTTATTATAGTTTTTTAATTAGTTAGGTTAGTCTGTCCTTACAACTTAGCTTTCATTCTGTAATAAGTTTAGGTTTTTATGTATTCTTCAGTTTAGTTGTATTGCTTAATCTTTTTGGATTTTTAGGGCTGCCAATGTTTGCATGCAATCTGAGAAAAGATCTTCTTAACAGATTTATCTGTTTATTATTGTTTGAAATTCCCATCTGGATTTGTAAAGCCATATACACAGCAAACTCTCCTCAGAGTACATATTGTCCCAATCTACAGAGTGTTAAATAACACTGAAGCAGAGTTACCACTGTTGAGGATTATGTGATATGTTTTCATGTCTAAAAGCCTGAACTGTAGTTGTTCATCTTCAACATTGTTAACAGCGGGTTTTCTTTACTAATGCTCATTAGTAATTAATTGCTTAATTATCCCATTAACTTTAACTCGGCTTCAGTGTTATTTTAACACTCTGTAGATTGGGACAATATGTACTCTGAGCAGAGTTGATTTAACTCTGGGGATTTTGCTGTGTATGAATTGTGAATTTAATTAGCACTGAATTATGTCTGAAATATCACACAAGCAGAATACACTGACATTTACGCATTTGTCTAATGACATTAGTTTTAAGAGAAATGGAATATGGGGAAAACAAATGATAATGTTTAAAGTATATGACTTTAGCCTGATTCGGACGGTAACGCTTTCTCATAGGGACGTAAGCTATTTTCAACTTTTACAGGGGTTATTCTGTGATAAAAAAATAAAATTACCCGAATTACCTACTGTTTTTTGACAAACATCAAAGTCGTGTGGTAATTTAATTGCCGTCCAAATCCACATCTCTGAGACGGGATTCGCTGTAATTAGGGGTTCAAGTGCATAGCTCTGAAACCCTGTTGTAATTGTTAGAATGGCCACGGATCAGCGATCTCCATGTAAAACTGATCGTGCAGACCAAACCGTAAGTTGTGGAGGCTTGAAACTTGGAGGGATGGTAGTACTCACACCGCCTACAACGTGACCAAGGCTCACCCCAATCTGCCTGACGGGGGTGCTACAGCGATCAAAAGTATAAAATCGCTCATAAGTCCTAAAACCGTCAGTCGCAGGCTCACGTGTCTTATGTTGTTGGAATCCTTGGCACTTAGATTTGATTGTGAGCGAAATTTTGCGAACTAGTCCTTGGTTTTTGGAACCAAACCAGTGCAGAACGATTCTCTGGACAGTGAATATCAATAATTATCAAAAAAAATTGAACTTTTCACTCACTGACGCAAAGGGGCCCCAAAACGTTCGAAAGGGACAGGGCCACTTTTAGTAAAATGCCTTCGCCAAACTCAGAACACTTATGTAAGAGCTCAATCTGAGGTCACAGGAAAAAATCGTGGAGCTTGGCCAGTTGGTGGCGCTATAAGAGGGAAAAAACATAAAAATGGCTATAACTGCACAACCATTTGTCCTATCAACATGAAAATGGTGTGAAGGACATTTGCGTATCTCAAAAAACATGGCCACCATTGCCCGCCGAAGTTTGAGCACCTGTTAGACGAGGTTAATAGAAGCCGATCGGAATGAAACTTGGTGGGACTGTTCAGCTTACAGCCCCAAAGGTCTGAGACAAATTTTAAAGAAATCGGCCGCTGGGGGCAATATTGCATTTTTGAAGGGCGTAAACAATTGTACACAGCGTGTTTTTTTTTGTGCACATGCGCAAACTAGTCCTAGGTATCTGGAAAAAACCACTGCAGTACAATTCTCTGGACTCTCTAGGCCAATAATTATCCAAAAAAAAAGTCTGTCCAAATTTACCCCAAATCCTATAAAGCCTAAGTAAAATCAAACTTCAACGAATGTGCTGAGCACATGCAACAGCTGATTCTAAATAAGCATGCAAAGTTTTAAGGGAATCGGACCACAGCTGGCGCTATAACAGTCATAAATGTTAAAAAACATATTTCTAAAGTAAATTACCTGGATTTGCCAAAAATGCTTTTTTAATCATTGATTTAGGTAGGTACAGCCTTGCTAAATAATATGTAATGTATTTTCCCTTGGATGCTTAAATGCCTTAAGTGCTTGAACCCCGGTAATCGCTGCTTGCAGCTATATTTTGTATGCATAGTTATTACTGAAATGCTGGAAAGTACAAGAACATTATTTCAAAACTGCTCCACCACAGCGAGTGGGAGCTGTTAAGAACAAAAAAGAATGAGAAGAAAAGCTGTAAATATTATGCCAGCAACAGGTATGCAATACAACTTTAATACCTGTATTATATAGGCCTACAATTACATACATAAAAATATAAACCAAACAGCTTTATGTTTACCTTATGTAAATAAGAGGTTGTATTAACTTATTTCTGCTAATCTCCACATTTTTAATGACATCCATCATTTTGAGAGATAAAGTGCAAGACCAAAACCATTCCAACTATAGCGTGTCTATTTTCCTATTTTTACATAAATTTTACATAAAAGGAGATTTACATAAATAATATTAAATATTATTAAATAGGATAGGATATTATTAAATAGGAATTTTTTTTCCATGCATATGACATTTTATTTACAGCAGACAATTATGTGACTGACGACGTGAGCAGTGCGTTCCCGGGTTTGTAGGATCACAGAACACGCTTCATACCATGAATAAATCGCCAGCCGAATGAGTTTTATCACTGAGGTGCAATGTAAATTTATTTTTATAGACATCCACATAAGAAACAATTACCATCCGAATAGGGCTTTTTACATCATTAAGAAGCAAATGTAGTCCTAGTTCTCTCTGAACTTACCAAAAATATCCAATTTGTAGCACATACCTCTCACACAGAGCGTTCACCTGACAGCCCCAGTTCCCCGGATTCCAGTTGAACTGCTGCACTAATGACTCTCAGAGACGTGTGGATATTCCTGTGAACGTTCTTTCCTTTATGATACTCATGGGTGTCAATTCCTTGAGAGTCCAATCTCATAAAAATGTGTTGTAATGGTGGTTAAAACTGTAGCTCAGTGCTGAGACTTTCACACGGGTCTTTTTCTATATATTTCTGTCCTTTTTATGTTCAGTGCTGTGTATAGTCTTATCGTGTTTAATTTACATGTTTAATGAATGAAAGCAAAATTTGTACATTTAAATGTTTAAAATAGAATTGTGAACAGTATTTGTTTTTTTTCATCTGTATTTTTGTTTTTTCAGACAGGATACATACATATATATATATCTATATATATATATATACGTGGGAAAAAAAGTTTTTAGTCAGCCACCAATTGTGCAAGTTCCCCACTTAAAAAGATGAGAGAGGCCTGTAATTTTCATCATAGGTATACCTCAACGATGAGAGACAAAATGAGAAAAAATCCCAGAAAATCCATTGTAGGATTTTTAAGAATTTATTTGCAAATTATGGTGGAAATAAGTAAGTTGGTCAATAACAAACTTTCATCTCAATACTTTGTTATATACACCCTTTGTTGGCAATGGGGGGCCAAGGTCCAAAAAAACGTTTTCTGTAAGTCTTCACAAGTTTTTCACACACTGTTGCTGGTATTTTTGCCCATTCCTCCATGCAGATCTCCTCTTAGAGCAGTAATGTTTTGGGGCTGTCGCTGGTCAACACGGATTTTCAACTCCCTCCAAAGATTTTTCTATGGGGTTGAGATCTGGAGACTGGCTAGGCCCCTCCAGGTCCTTGAAATTCTTCTTACGAAGCCACTCCTTCGTTGTCCGGGTGGTGTTTTTGGGATCATTGTCATGCTGAAAGACACAGTCACGTTTCATCTTCAATGGCCTTGCTGATGGAAGGATGTTTTCACTCAAAATCTCATGATACAATGGCCCATTCATTCTTTCGTTTACACGGATCAGTCGTCCTGTCCCTTTGCAGAAAAACAGCCCCAAATCATGATGTTTCCACCCCCATGCTTCAGTAGGTATGGTGTTCTTTGGATGCAACTCATCATTCTTTCTCCTCCAAACACGACAAGTTGAGTTTTTACCAAAAAGTTATATTTTGTTTTCATCTGACCATATGACATTCTCCAATCCTCTTCTGGATCATCCAAATGCTCTCTAGCAAATTTCAGACGGGCCTGGACATGTACTGGCGTAAGCAGGGGGACACGTCTGGCACTGCAGGCTTTGAGTCCCTCTGGCGGCGCGGTGTGTTACTGATGGTAGCCTTTGTTACTTTGGTCCCAGCTCTTTGCAGGTCATTCACTAGGTCCCCCCGGTGTGGTTCTGGGATTTTTGCTCACATTTCTTGTGATCATTTTGACCCCACGGGGTGTGATCTTGCGTGGAGCCCCAGATCGAGTTAGATTATCAGTGGTCTTGTATGTCTTTTATTTTCTAATAATTGCTCCCACAGTTATTTTTCTTCACACCAAGCTGCTTACCTATTTAGTCTTCCCAGCCTGGTGCAGGTCTAAAATTTTGTTTCTGGTGTCCTTTGACAGCTTTTTGGTCTTGGCCATGGTGGAGTTTGGAGTGTGACTGTTTGAGGTTGTGGACAGGTGTCTTTATACTGATAACAAGTTCAAACAGATGCCATTATTACAGGTAACGAGTGGAGGACAGAGGAGCCTCTTAAATAAGTTTGTTACAGGTCTGTGAGAGCCAGAAAATCTTGCTTGTTTGTAGGTGACCAAATACTTATTTTACCGAGGAATTTTTCTAATTAATTCTTTAAAAATCCTACAATGTGATTTTCTGGATTTTTTTTTCTCATTTTGTCTCTCATAGTTGAGGTATACCTATGATGAAAATTACAGGCCTCTCTCATCTTTTTAAGTGGGAGAACTTGCACAATTTGGTGGCTGACTAAATACTTTTTTGCCCCACTGTACATGTATATGGGTAGTTGACAAATAGGCAGCAAAAAATGCTTTTTTTGTAAAATACCTTTTTTGAAGAAGAAATGCATATATTTATGTAGTGTGAAGTCTGATCTTTGAGAAAATATAAAGGGTCACTAACTTCATCAATTCTTTCACTGCCTTTTTAAACATTTTTACCGAACTGTACCATAAATTTGTCCTATATGGTGTTACATAGCAAAAATTAAGAAAAAAACTCTTGATAATACATAAATAGCATGAGAGAGATTTATTTTCATTGTTTAGACACTTATTTTCATATAGTGCTATTTATTTAATATGAAATTATAATTAACATCATTTTTTTCCCCATGACTTGTTGGACAATTTCAAGACAAACTTTTACAACAAGACAAACTTTGCTGTAATCTGTTCAAAACTGCAGAAAATTCTACCATTTTAAGTTGAGTGACATTTGTATCTCCCCTATTGCAATACTCAACTGTTTTTTAAGATATTGGGAAAATATAAAACAAATATGTGGTTCTTTTATGTGTGTCACACCATAGGACATTACGTCACACTAAAGGACAGAAATGGTAGTTATTAAATTATTTCTATTTAATTTTGAACATGTCAAAGGAGAAAGAAAGTTTCATTTTGATACAAACAATATCAACATGTTTTTTAAAAAAACAAAACATTATTTTCATCAACAAAATTCGGTCCCACTTTATATTAGGTGGCCTTAACTACGATGTTTTATCTTGTTGTTTTGATTTTAATTAATCATTTGATACAATGCACTTATTGTGTACATACATGTTTTTGCATTGTAATTATATATTTTTTAAAATTACATCTGTAATTAATTTCTGTAATTACATATATAGTTACACTGTTGACACATCCCTTACACTTTAACCCACCCTTAAACCTACCCGTACCACCAAACCTGTCCCTAACCTTAACCGTATTCCACCTCAGTAGCAGCAAAAGTGTTTTGCAATACAATATGCACACAGTAAGTACATTGTACTTATTTTTTGATGTAAGTACATAGTAGTCAAGGCCACCTAATATAAATTGGGACCAAATTCCTTCTCATTTCAAACGTATGTTACTGAACTTTTCGAGCCCCCCTGCTACATGTGTGGCACAGCTAAATATGATTGATATTCAAACTATAATCATTAAGATGTGAATGGATTTTTTAATAACTATATGGCTACTCTTTTAAGGCATCATTTTTATTGTATTTACTTTCTGCATCGTTCTCTTAAAATTTCCTCCCTTCTGGTGGATCCCTGTTAATTTTCTCTATATATTTCCGTGTCCTCTCTCTTCCACTAGTTTCTCTCACTCAATACTTTCTGTCTCAAAAACAAAGTATCACATTTTATACTTATTTTCATGACACTTTATAACAGTACAAGTTTTCTGTAAAAACATCAGAAAATAGTTTAATTAATGATATTATTACATTTAAGAACACTGAAAATGATTTAAAAAAAAAAAGAATAAAAAGGAGTTAAATAAGTCTTTTAATTATTTTAAATGCTTTTTAAAGAGACCTTGTCCTCTGGTGTGACATCTTTGTCCTGTGGTGTGACAGTACAGGCATCACACCGGTGGACATTTTCTGTCACACCACAGGACGTTTGAGCCTTTTTCTGTCAATTAATGACCTTGCTATTCCAAGCTAACCTGTCATTAGCGGTAAGAAAGACACATTTGCATAATTTTCCATGATTATGTGGTTTAACATGCAGTTTTTACTTAAAAAAATATAATTTAGGGCTGTCACACCAAAGGACAACAAAACGTAACACTTCTGTAGTGGTTCCAAACAAGTTAAATATTTGAACAATTCTGAGACCAAAAATTATCATGTGCACATGTCATGGGCTTCACAGGGGGCTTCAGTAACACGACCATGAATGGGGTACTTCAACTAATTAAAGTTTTCTCTGGAATTGGCCAATTTAAAAATCAGGATATGGTGTCACACCAATTCAGTTCAATTCAATTCAAGTTTATTTGTATAGCGCTTTTCACAATACAAATCGTTGCAAAGCAGCTTTACAGAAAATTAAAGATTCTACATTATATTTAGTAATCGCTTATCAGTGGTGGCTATCTCAAGTTGATGTCCATTATAGCTAAATTTGGTGGTTTTGTATGTTGTCTGAGGGTTTGCATCATCTGAGGTCTTCTGGGGGGTTGGCATCATCTCTTTTCAGGTGTTCGGTCATCTCAGGTCTTTGTAAGGGCTGGATCCAGACTGAAGGTTGTATAATTCCTAGAAACCGAGAAGATAATAGAGAAAAATTTGCGTAGCTGCTGTTCCAACTAAGCAAAAAATGATGTGTTCAACCCAAGCAAAAGAATGAAAATATGCATTTGATCAGATGTAACTGAAGTACAAGGTTATGAGATACATTATGTGAAGAATGCTTGGCCATAGAGATGTGTCTTTAATCTAGATTTAAATAGAGAGTGTGTCTGAACCCCGAATGTTATCAGGAAGGCTATTCCAGAGTTTGGGAGCCAAATGCGAAAAAGCTCTTACCTCCTTTAGTGGACTTTGCTATCCTAGGAACTACCAAGAGTCCAGAGTTTTGCGACCTTAGGGAACGAGATGGATTGTAATGTGATAGAAGGCTAGTTAGGTATGCAGGAGCTAAACCATTTAGGGCCTTATAAGTAAGTAGTAATATTTTGTAACTGATACGGAACTTAATAGGTAGCCAGTGCAGGGAATGTAAAATTGGGGTAATATGATCATATTTTCTTTAACTGGTAATGACTCTAGCAGCTGCATTTTGGACTACATGTAGCTTGTTTATTGAAGATGCAGGACAACCAGCTAGCAGTGCATTACAATAGTCCAGTCTAGAGGTCATGAATGCATGAACTAGCTTTTCTGCATCAGAAACAGGTAGCATGTTCCGTAACTTGGCAATGTTTCTAAGATGGAAGAATGCTGTTTTTGTAACATGGGAAATATGATTTTCAAAAGACAAGTTTGCTGTCTAATATAACACCCACATTTTTGACTGTAGAGGAAGTAGCAGTACATCCGTCTAGATGCAAATTGTAAATTACTAGATTCTGTGTACTGTTTTTTTTAGTAATATCTCGGTCTTATCCGAATTTAATAGGAGAGAATTATTTGGCATCCAGTCTTTTAAATTTTTAACACACTCTGTTAGCTTAGATAATTTAGAAGTTTCATCTGGTCTTGTTGAAATATATAGTTGAGTATCATCAGCATAACAATGGAAACTAATCCCGTATTTTCTAATAATGTTACCAAGGGGCAACATGTATATTGAAAATAGCAGAGGGCCTAGGACAGATCCTTGTGGCACTCCATACTTTACTGGATTTAATTGAGATGATTCACCGTTTAAATAGCAAGGTATCGTGATCGGAAAGGTAGGATCTAAACCAGGGGTGCCCAAACTCGGTCCTGGAGGGGCGGTGTCCTGCAAAGTTTAGCTCCAACTTGCCTCCACACACCTGCCGGGAAGTTCCTAGTATGCCTAGTAAGAGCTTGATTAGCTGGTTCAGGTGTGTTTAATTGGGGTTGTAGTTAAACTCTGCGGGACGTTGGACCTTCAGGAGCAGGTTTGGACACCCCTGATCTAAACCATCTTAATGTTACGGGGCAAACAAGACGTGAGACGTGTGGATCCATTTGCAAGCTTTATTTAAGGACGTGGTCAAAACAGGTGAGGGTCAGACAATGGCAAACTGGTATATTGAGGGCAAGACACAAGAGAAGTCCAGTGAATGGGCGTGGGGTCGATCTCCGGTGAACAATGTCAAAACAGGGTAATCCAAAGGGTTAATCCGAAACACAGGCGATGATCCAGGCGAGGGGTAAACAGTATCCGAACAGGGCGAGACGAGAGGGGTAATCCAGGATACACAGGCAAGAATCAGAACACGAAAAAACAGGCAAGGCAAGACTATGACTAGACTATGGAAACTAGAACTATAAACTTTGTCAGGGAACTGGCTCCATAATGTAGCTATCACTAGGTGAGCGATATACGCTAAACAATACTCGGCCGTGAGAGAGAGGAAGTCCATGGCTCATGTAGAGTGTGTGATTGGCTGCAGCCGTGTGTGTAATCAGTGCAATGGATGATGGCAAATGTAGGGGTGAAGTCCAACAGTTAGTGTGGTGCAAGAGTCCATAGTAATGAGCGGGTGATCTCTGGCGGTGAGCAAACGGAAGAGCAGGCACAGGATCCATGACACTTAAATCCTGCCCTTGAATACCTGTATAGTACATCCAGAGGACATGGTTTTCAGAGACAACATGTATCAAGTTCCTACACTTTCAGAAATATATGGTTGAAAAAAATTTATTGGCATTTACTAAAATAGACACATGTACAATTATGCCAGAGGTATTTATTAACATTTTTATGCTTTTCTTTTTCATTTATAAAAGTTGTAATTTATTGAACCATACTTGAGACAATGTCACACCATAGGGCAATTTTGAGATTTGGCTCAAAAATTAAATAACACTGCAGCTTTTATAATGGTCCATGTAGGACAAAGAAATATTTAACCATTTACTGCATTTTAAATAACGAAAATATTAATTATATACTTTTTTTTTAATCTTGTGGGACAGTGAAAATGCCACGTCACGTCAACAACCCATATATTTATATTTTGGGATTGGTACGTTTTTTTCTTTTTAATGTTTGTGACCCTTTATGCACAATGGCGTTGCATTTATTTGATCAAACATATATATTAAACACCATTAATATTGTGCAAATATTATTAACAATTAAACACTGGTTTCTATTTTAATAGATTTTACAATGTAAGTTATTCCTGTGATGACATTGACAAGATGCTGATTGTGCTCAAGAAACATTTCTTATTTTTTGGAAAACAATTGTGCTGCCTAATAATTTTCTGGAAATGGTGAAGATTTTTCAGAATTCTTTGATGAATAGAAGAAAAAGAAAAAAAGTTCAGTCATGAAACTCCAGATGGCGCAGGTTAATTCTAACTCAATCTGTAATAATCACATCATTATTATTTGGCCTACATGGCGCACTAATTGTTTCTTTTCACATCACAAGCCAATGATACTAGCGTCTAGTGCTTGCTGTAGTCCGTTACATGCTGCTTCCAAAACTCAATAAACCCTTCACCGTCCCCGCTCCATGTTTATCGATCTGCTACAGGTAATTTCCATGTTTTATATATGTACCTTTAGTTTCTATATAATATACATATTTTCTTAACATGCTCACAGCAGCAATTGTCTGTTGCTATAATATTAATATTATATATATATATATATATAATATAGTATATATATATATATATATCAATATATATACATATATATACATATATATTACCCAAAAAAATTTTATACCCTGCTCAAAATTTTGGGATCAGTAAGACTTGTAATGTGTTTTTAAAGAGGCCTCTTATGCCCTCAAGGCTGCATTTATTTTATCAAAATAACAGAAATCTGCAAATGTTATTCCATATAAAATATGGTTTCTTTCCTGTCTTAATATACTTGAAAATATGTATTGCTGTGATTCAAGCTGAATTTTCAGCATCATTACTCTCATCATTACATCATTACTCAGTCTTCAGTGTCACAAGATCCTTAAGAAATCATTCTAATACGCTGATTTATTATCAGTGCTGGAACTGTTGTACTCTGCATAATTTTTTTGGAACCTGTGGATACTTTTTTCAGGATTCTTTGAGGAATAAAAGTTCAAAAGAAGAGCTTTATTTAAAGTAGAATCTTTTCTAACCATAATACACTACCGTTCAAAAGTTTGGGGCAGTAAAATTTTTATTTTATTTATTTTTTTTAATTAAATTAAAATTGTATTCAGTAAGGATGTGTTAAATTGATAAGAAGTAATAGCAAAGATTTATATTGTTAGAAAATATTTCTATTTTGAATATTCTGTTCTTTTTAACTTTTTATTCATCAAGGAACCTGAAAAAGTAGCGCAGTTTCCCAAAAAATATTTGGCAGCACAACTGTTGCAAACATTGATAATTCTAATAATAAATCAACATATTAGAATTATTTCTTAAGGATCATGTGACACTTTATTACTGGAGTAATGGCTGATGGAAATTCAGTTTGCATCTCAGTAATACATTATATTTTAAAGTATATTACAATAGAAACCATTATTTTATATTGTATAACATTTTGCAAGATTACTGTTTTTGCTGTATTTTTTGATCAAATAAATGCAGCCTTGATGAGCATAAGAACTTCTTTAAAAAAAAAAAATACAATCTTACTGATCACAAACTATTTAGCGGTAGTAGTATATATACGTATATATATATATATATATATATATCTATCTATATATTGAAATTACTGGCCCTCTACTTAAAAATGTTCTATATTATATTACAGTTTGTAAACATATCAACACTCTTATGCCGAGTTCACACTGCATGATTTTAGCCCGATTTTTCACTCGCCTACAGGTTTTGCGAAATCGCCGACAAATGCCTGAAATCGGAGGCAAATCGTTGCTCGTTCATGCGAGTGACAATTACGCAGTGTGAATTATCAAAGACGTGATCTGAGGGAATCGCCGACACGTCGTCGACGCCCGCAAAATATTTGGCATGCTATATATCTGGAGCTGTCGCCGATTTACAATCACGCTGTGTGCAATGATTTCCGACTGAAAACTACATCGGCGATGACCTACAGCCAATGAGAGACCAAGATACAGGGCAGAGGGAAGTTCGGGGAGGAGTTATAGACCAGAATGTCAGTATTTTAATAGATATATGAACAAATTATTTCATACAGAAACAAGCACAAACATTTTGCTTGACCAGCCACAACATCAGCCTAAAAGTTACTGCAAAATGATTTACCTCCAACTCTCTTTGCAGAACACCCAATCCCTGTTCCCTGCATCTCCCTCCTGCATAATCAGTTTTTCCTTTTCTCCTTGTAGCTGGAAATCAGCTCACAGACTATTTGAGGGCTATATATTTTTTTTTTAATAATTCCAGTCTCGCACGAGAACTCCGGTCTTACGCACGCGAGTTCTCACGTTATTTCCTTATCACTTCTCGCGTGTGTTTTAGACAGAGCGGTCGGCGATTCTTCCTATTGCGAAGTCATGCAATGTGAAACCCCCTGTCGGCGATCCATCGTGCAATGTGAATACAGCAGCAACTGAATGCTACCCCAGATAGTCACGCAGTGTGAAAACGACGGCGATCCGACGAGTTTGAAAATCATGCAGTGTGACCTTGGCATTAGTATATTTGATAATGAAAGGTTAGTTATTGGGTGTTCTTGCCAATCAGAGCTGTCATTAAGTTATGTTACTTTTTGTTAGGAGATGATGTACTTTACACTGACTGGATAACCATCATATAATGATAACCATCATAAAACAACCTGATGTAAAAGTGTGTAGCATATTTCTAAATCAAACCTCTTAGCATTAGCAGTTCTGAGTGTTTTCTTAAAGAATTTAAGCAGCATGCATTCTTGACTGCAGAGCTGACTCTGTTTGGCAAGCGGCCTATGCATATTCTTGGCAAAAGGCAGGTGACAACAGCAAAGCCTGGGGAAAGGCCTTGTTGTAAAAACCATGGAACAACTGTTAGCTGTCCAGTTCCTGCCCTTTGTCTTTTCCCACTGACATTCAGCATTGTTCACTCCGGGTCCTTTGTGTGGCCTGGTGTGTTCCAGTCAATGGAGGTGACTTTTAATACAACTGAGATCTTTTCTCTGTCTTCTGCAGAATGGAAAATCCACAGAATATGAAATGCACTGGACTAGATTTTTTCAAACATGTTTCTTTTTCTTTCTCTCACCACCACTCCTTCTCGTTCTCTTTCTAACTCTCTCTCTCTTTTCTTTTGAGCGACTATAGTGGTTTCGGGGCTGGTATTTGAAAACAAAGCACTGCCTTTTTCAGCTGCAGTCTGAATCTCAGCATGAATGGTGTTAGCATAGTAGATGTGGTGCTCTTTTCAGCTCATTTCTGATGGAAATCAACCCTTTTGGAACCTGCTAAAAAACTTTGCGACTTTCGCTGTTTTTATAGCTTTACATCTGAGCCATCTCTCAATCATGACAGAGATGGATGCAAATGAAAATCCACAGACAGTAAAAATTTTGTTTGTTGTCATAATCTGTCGCATTTTATGCTTGTTTTTATTGTGGATTCCTCTGTTGTGCCTAGCATCGCTTCCTGTGAATACCAATGAGGATGTTTCTCAGTCAGAGCCGTGAAATGATAGGTGTTCACAATTTTTGGTGTGATGATTCCCCAGATGTACTTCTCTTACTCACACCCCATCAATTTGCTCTAGGAATTGAGTGATTTTGCTCATTTTTAGCAAATGTTTTGCTTGGGGAGTGTAAAAGCCACTCTGATATGAGCTGGTGTTGATTATAGTCATAAGCAGGGGTTAAATTCACCTGGAATGATGTTATGCCACCCTTGATTCAAAATAGATTATTGGCAGTAAATCCAATTCACTTAGTATGTGAAGATTCTGTTTTTATTATTGTGCTACACCAGTTTATACATAAATTGATTTAATGTAGACATTTGAATGGAATATTACTCAACTTTAGATAAAAACATCTGCCAAATGCATTGTTTTTCTTTTTATTTTATCATTATTTTACCCCAGTTAATGCATGAATTGATATAATGTAGACTTTGAATGCAATGAAATTCATTTTGGATAAAAGCGTAGATTTTATTTAATGCATTATATTTATATTTTTTGAAAAAGCTTTCTTTCTTTATTAATTAATTTATTTATTTATCAATGCATGAATTTATTTGAATTGAACATTTGGATAATCTGCCAAATGCATACATTTAAAAATTATTACATGTTATGGTTCCCCCTTCTCCTGTTCAAAAGGCTAAATATTTGGGATATATGATGCAGCATTTAAGGTTACGGATGACCTCAAGGTTTGTCAAAAAGTAATAGACCAGCTTCTCACTGAACAGCATAGGATCTTCTTTGATTCCCATACCTAAAGGACATAAAGCTTTTCAATCTGTTGCATAAGACTTCTGGGAAAGGGTAAACCATTTTGGGTCCGCTTCTGAAGACCAGAGGGCTTTTCAAAATCAGCCCCAAACTTTTGAGCGTGCAAGGAGATTGATTGCTTTCAGTGTAATTCTCTTCACTTCCTGTGTGCAGGGGGCCGGACTAATAGCTGTCCCTCGTGTCCAGCGCCAAGGTCTGCCCGGTTCCTCTCTCTCTGAGTTGAGTCGACCCACCCCCATCCACAATCTCAAGAGTGGGGGAGCGTTTCCCAGGGACAAAAGAATGAATATGTAATGAAAAGACAGGGAAAGCGGTGGGAGTGTGTTTGTCCGAGAGAATAGATGATCCAGCTTGACAAGTGTATGTCGAGGGATCAAGGAAGTGCAAAAAAGTCTTATTTATTTTCCACCTCGGCCACATAAGAACAGTTACTTACTCATTGCAAACTGCTCCGATCGAGGAGGCTCTCCAAGGCAAAGCCTGCAGTTCACAGAGTTTCAGAAACATTGCACTTTAGCTCCCTCCCTCTCTCCCCCAGAAATCGGGCGCACATGGTACGTTCCGTTTAAAAGAGAGCATGTCATCTCTCAATGCACTGTGTTCTATCTGGAAGCAGCTGCTGGGAGCACGGTTTTTCAGCGGGAGCTCTCTCTCACTCCTCTACCTGCTGTTTTGTTTGTCCGTTACGTTCTTTCACGTGCTCTCTCTCTCTCTTAATCTACCACATGCTCAGCTGTCTTTCACACACTAACAGAAGACAGGTAGTGATTAGGTCTTTTCTGCTGGGATAAGGAGGAGGGGAGTCAGACTTGGGTTTTTTCCTCATCTCCAGCGTGTGTTTTGTATGTATGGTCTAAACTGTGGCAGCCGAGGAGGGATAAAGGGGGAACGGGGACCCGTGGCTTGTTCTACCCCCTGACAGAGCCCTTGACACCATGCACCTCTGTGTGGATTTGCTTCTCAGGGCAAAATCCTGAAAATGATGGAAGACAACAAGCAGCTGGCTCAGCGGATTGATGGGGCCATCCAGTCGGCTAGCCAGGAGGTGACCAACCTGCGCTCCGAGCTCTCCGCGACCAGCCGCAGACTGGCCGAGTTGGGGGCGTGCAACCCTGCCGGGCTGGAGAACAACCAGCAGAACCACCATCACCACCTCCACGGTAAGACGTGTGTCAAGTTTTGCCTCGGTGTTTGGTCAGTTCAACTTGTTACTGTGGAGAATAGCAAATAGTTATTTTTAAGGGGTTTGTGGGTGGGATTGAGCTTTTGTTGAAAGAAGAAAGTAAATAGAGGAGGACCGGGGCAGCTGATCCCGTTCTTCACTGCCTCGTCTCGTTTCCCAGGTAGCCGGTGGGACGGATTTCCAATGCAGCTGTGACATATCAGGCGGATAGAGGCCAGAGAGAGAAAATAAAAATGAAAGCTGGCATCGGTTGTCTTCATAACTCTGACCGATTCATAGGGAATAACATGAAACACGTGGTTCAGTTCTGATACTAAAACTTAGTTAAAGGTAAAGTGGGTCTTTTTTTATGATGTTAAAAACACTTTTTTTATCCTATCTTCTATAGCTTTAAGACAACTATTATGAAAGACATTTTGTAGAATGATTTATCCAAAAAATGACTTTTTTGACCATCCTGACAAGCCCAACATAGCGATATTGATTTAACCAATGGCATGAGTTTGGGGCAATACTGCCTGTTTGTCAACCAGTGGCAGACAGGATAGTGTTTAACACTATTATTGTTTGCAGTTTTGGTACCACAGAAAATTCACTTTTAAACTAGTGGTAACTGTCATTTTCCCATGTGTTCACTCCAAAAATGAAACAGATACATTTCTCAAAATATCTTCTTTTATGTTCCACAGAAATAAATAACTACATGCGGTTGTGTAAATTATGAAAATAATCTTTTGGGGTGAGCTATCCCTTTAAGTCCAGATGACTATCATTAAAAGCACTTGATGACATCAGATGACCCATGTTTGTCAAAAGCTTTACAGCAGCACAGTTTAACTAATAAACAGTATTTCTACTGCTAAGATTTATTAATCTTAGTTTTAGTAAAGTTTTATCACGTCAAGTTATATAAATCAAAATACATGACTGTTTTTAAATGTTTTTTAAAGAAGTCTCTTGTGCTCACCAATGTTGCATTATTAATAACAAGACGAGTTAAATACCTCCTATATTGAGGGAAATATATAATTTGAGAACTTGTACTTTTCCAAAAGTATTTTATACAACGTTAACACATATTCCTGACAATGCTGAATTGTCAGCAGTCATTACTTTCCCCCCCCCAGGTGTACATGCATCCTTCAGAATAATCACGAAACATGTGCTTCTCAATGATCAATGTTAAAAACCAGTGTGCTGCTTCCCTAGGTTTGTAGACAAGACCCGTGATGTGATTTTTTTTTTTCTGGCTTCTTTGTAGACATCTAGAGTTAGAAGGACAGCTTTTAAAATAGGGAAATAGCTATGATTGTGTGATTGTATCCAGGTCGTACACTGTCACTTTTATTAAACTGAAATGCCATCACTGCTAAAACGATACCGGTAACGGTACACTCTTAAAATAAAGGTTCTCCCAGCGATGAGCCTATTAGTAAGAACCCCATTTTTGGTTCCGACCAAAGAATATCAGTCAGGTCTTTGAAAAGAACCATCACATTCTTACTTGTATAATCTGAAGAAAATTTTTTTCGCCCCCCAAAGGACCCTTTTGTTGAAACAGACAGGTGTCTTCATGATGTGAAAGGTTCTCTTGAGGGAACATTTAGACCACAAAAAGGTCCTTTCTTATGGCCCTCATGAACGAAAAAACACCCTTTATTTTAAGAGGGGAAAGGATATTCATCGTGGAAAATGGTCCCCCCACTAAATGAATTTCATAATGGACCACAAAAAAAAAAAAGAGTAATTCCTTAAAATAAACATTAAACCTAGATTAATAAATCTCATGTGTAAACTTATGGGTGAATGGTAACAAAAGCCATTAAACACTTGAACATTATTTGAAAGTGTTATTGTTAAAGCTCGCCGGTCATAACAATGGGGTTCGTGACTTATCTTGTTTGCTTGCTATCTCAATTTTCACCCCCTGAGTCTCTCTGAAATGGAAGTTAGGGTGGGAGATAAGGTACGGTTCTGTTGCAGACGAATTTCATAGCCCAAGGAGTTTTTATGTCGGTAGAGGTCGTGTAAGCAGTTTGGACAGTCGTTGGTAGTGTGCGGGCGGCAAGGGAGTCCAACATATTGATATTGTGTCAAGCGGATGTGATTCGTTAAGGGTTTACAGCCATGGCAGGGCAGCCCAGCATGTGTGGTTCGCGGGCCGCCCCCACGGTGTCTTCGGGAGAGCTGGGACTCTTTCAGACGGAGAGAGCGAGTGTGATAGACACTGTGTTTGAACAGGTGTCATTAGCAGGACGCTTGTACAAGAATGAGATTGTATGAACAGCACAACTCCCCCCTCTCTCTCTTTTCACATGGGTTTAAGGCATCTCACTGCAGTGAACCCACATTCCTCTTTACCAGCGCACTGATGTAATGCTTCTCCCGACTTATACGGCCACCTCAGTTCACGCTCTCTCTCTCTTTCTCTCTCTCAGTCAGGTGACTGTTTACATGGGAGAGCCGGAGGCTGAGCAGGCAGAATGTAATCAGATACACATTCCTCTGTCCTGCTGTATGTGGGAGTTGCTCTCATAGTTTAAACACAAAGCTGCCCCCTCTCATTTAAAAAAACAGCATTCCTCTAATCAGGGCTCCGGGTTCATTTGTGTTCTGCTCACATCCTTCCGTCGTTATTGAGCCAAGGGCTAAGGCCACGAAAAGTCCATGTGTGGTGTAGGGCTGGATTTGGAATGGGTTCAATTTCATTTTGCAATTTTCTTTTTGCCCGCATTTTTCCACTATCTTGACCTTTTACGAGCCACACAACCATTTATATTTATTGCCACTAATAACTTTTTTCACTTGGTTACAAACACACAAAATGTTTACCCCATGTTGCAGGCGAACTCACTCGGAATATAAACTTGAAAGCAGGCCTGGGTTTAATGAGCTATGACAGCCTAATGGAGAGATGTGGCATCCAGTTGTGCTCTGGCTCTCCTCCATCTTCAGATGACAAGTAAAGTTTGTGTGATGACAGGATCTAAAGGCGAAAACTTGATTGATCTGAAGAATATGCCGGTTTGCTACCACAACGTTGTGGGTGTAGTATGCATTATATATATTATTATAGTAGTATTCTACGAGTCCAGAAGTTTCAAGAACTGTATTGTTATTGAGGGGGAGGGGAGCTATCATTTCATTTTTTACTTTATGATAGTATGCTTTTTTTATCTTAATTAATAATAATATTACATTTTACAGTATTATATAATATTATATATTTAATGAAAAATTAAATACATTGTTTTGATCATCCAGTTGGATTGTTTACAAAGCTAATGGCTTAGTTCTCCTCAACAAGCAGCACAATTTGAGGTATAATTGGCATCCTTGGTGCAGGACAAGTTATGCTGCAAAGTTTGATAATTAGAGTTGTTTAAATCCCTAACCCGCAGTATGAGTGATTGTAATAATGATAGTTTTCTTTTACTTTAGTGAGCACCACCAACAAGGCAAAAATTAAATCAATACAGTGTTTTTTTCTTTTTATAGTACAGGGATGTGATTAGGCTTATCAGATTGAGATCGAAGTTCAGACACATCTGCAACTAATTATCTTAAGAACTTAAACAGATAAGAGCATCAGATGATATTTAGAAGGAATTACATATGTGAACATGTAGTTGCACACGTAACCCAAAATGTATAGTCACTCATAAAAATAGACCCAGATACCTTAATGTAGCATTTACTCAAACTTGTCGTTTTTGCATTTCTTAATTTATTTTTTATTTAGTTCATTTTTTTATTTATTTACAAATGATCATAACATTATTTGGATAAAATATGGTTAATACTAAAACTGAAAAACTGAAAAACTTCAGAGTGTCTTTGGTTTCAGCAGAACTTAATTTGAGATGATACTGTACATTCCAGATGATCCAACTTGCAAGATGCTTCAGTAAAAGAACATCTGACCTTTTATACATGGAGATCACATGCTCAGTGTCACAAATGCAGAATTTATTTTGTTCTAACTTTTTCGTTTTAACATCAACAGATAGCAACGTTCTGTTTATTATAAGTGCCACTACAATTTTGTTAACTGTCAGTTTAAATGCTCAGGCTTTCTAAAGTCAGGATGATTGTAATTGGACAGCAATATTCTTTTTTATCCTTCATCAGCTGAGAGTGATTCTAACAATAATGTTTCTCTCTCGGGATTGGTATATCTGTGGTGTGGGCTTAAAATGATTATTAAAACTGTATGGTTATACAGTAGTTACCATTTTACCACCCTTATCACCCTTCTGCATATTATAAATATGTTCTCCCTAGTCAAGGGCAGATATGTCAATCATATCAGGCTTTGCATAATTCAGAACCATATGAATGCTGTTTTTGCATTTTCATACAGTTTTCATACAATTTGCTTGTTCCAACAATTTATTGGCAATAGTATGTTAAACTTTGGTTCATAAATGAATGGACTGTATTACCATAATCAGATACACATTAAGTCTCAAGAGGGAAAAATAAATGTACACACAATATACATTTGCTGATCTTTTAACATGGAAACAGTTCTCTAAAAATCAATACTGCTAACGCATAATACATTATTCACAATTCCAGCTGGCTGGTGCTCAGGTGTCAAATCTACATGAAAAAGTGAGGTATCACACTACAAAGTTCACTTTCTTGCTTGGTGAGATCAAACGGATTACGCTTCTAAATGCAAGTGAATGAATGCGAAAAGTGTGAAAATGAAAAGTAGGCCTAGCAGAGCTCTTTTGCTCACATCTCCTGCTGAGAGAGTCGAGCCTCTGCGTCCCTAGAGATGAACACTTACATGACAAATGAGAAAAAGTCTAATGCAATGACATCTGCACACTCTTGACTGCCTGATGGGAAGTCTGAGGTTGCAAATTGGTCAAGTCACCATACAGATTAAGTGTAATGCTTGAAAGGTGCGATCTCAATGTCATATCATGCCAAACGAGCAGAATCACACCTAGCGTCTGAGAAAGAATGATGATGGGAGGTAGTGAAAGGATGTAAAAATATTGTAATAGAGGTCCATACTACTCCTGTCCTATATTCAAAGGCTTCTTAAACAACTAGGTGTCAGTTTAAGTTAAAGACTGACTGCCGTATCGGCAAATGCAACCATAGTGAACCTTTAAGACAGAGTAAATCATGAAAGAGACACTTAAAAAAAAAAGGTAAGCAAGATGGAGAGTGGGGGAGATGGGGTTAAGGTTGATGTGTTTGCAGAAGAGAAAACGTGCTAGCAAATCGATGGGCCATTTCTCTGTGACTGACAGACGTAATAGTGCGAATGGGCCCCTGGCATTACTTCTGGCATGAGAGAGCTGCATGCCTCGTTGGCAGCTGTGGCTGTGAAGTCTGATGGTCCATAGACCAGAACAAGCAGTAAACAAGATCATCTGAGAAGTCAAGCCAAACAAATCCACAATGTGGACGTAATCAGACGTATTCACTGGCACTTTATTTATTTATTGCTTATTGACAGATAGAAATTACATTTTGAGCCTCTAAAGGTTATATGATTTGATTTTGTGTGTGTGTGTACAGGTTTATATATCCTGGTGGGGACTTAAACCTGAATACACACAGGCTCATGGGGACTCGTGTCATGGTGGGGACCTAAATTGAGGTACCCAAGGGTACAAAAGCTAATAAATCATACAGAAGGAGTTTTTTATTTGAGAAAGTAAAAATGCACAAAGTTTCCTGTGAGTGGTAGGTTTAGGTGTAGGGTTGGTGTAGGGCGATAGAAAATACAGTTTGTACAGTATAAAAACCATTACGCCTATGGAGAGTCCCTAAGGGTAGCTAACCAAACGTGTGTGTGTGTGTGTGTGTGTGTGTGTGTGTGTGTATAAATATATTTTATAACAAACTGAGATTATACACATGCGCAGATTGGGGGTCAGTAAGATCTTTTAAAGAAATTTATACTTTTATGCAGCAAGAAAATATGCTGTTCATTTGACATTTCTATTCATCAAAGAATCTTGGAAAAATATATCACGGTTTCCACAAAAATGATAAGCACAACCGTTTTCAACATTAATAACAATAATTTTTAAAAAAGTTTCTTGAGCACCAGATTTTTCTCTTCCTGTCTGTGCAGTTTTTTGGCCTGAGTCAACTGCAATGTGAACCAAACCTTATGCTGTTTAGTCAAAGGTCTGGCTATGTGATGTTAACTTCACTTAAGCTAGACCAAACAAACTGTAAGTAGATCTGTGTGCGACTGTGCATGTCTTAAATGTCAACCAGCCTATCTTACAATAACAGTTTTTTCCTACCTGAGCTGTGCTGAAGAGAGTAAGACTCATAATTGTAATTCCTCTGCCAGGTCGACACAAAGCAATGCTACATTATAATACTAAATTTAAATTGATAAAAAAGATCGGGACAAGCCATTATGAGTAAAATTAGATGAGGCCGTTGTTAGCATCAGCGGCAGTAGCCGGCGGCTTTAGGCAGGGTGTTAAGGAGCCTGAGGTGGAGCTTATGGCTTTGCAGTGCCCTTGTGATTTATGCCAACACTCATGCAAGCCAGCATGCTAAACCCCCCACGACCCTGAGAAAGTGATAAGCAGAGAGAAATGCGACGGAGTGAACTCAATAAAGCGCCTGCAGACGGAGGTGATGTTTTAAATTGCTTTTAAATCAGCCTTTGGGAGGTGTTGCGCCTCGCTGATTTCGTGGGATTTTATTTTGTCTGAAACGTGGATGAATTTTTGAGGATTTGTTGGAAAGGTTAAGCAATGCTTGCTGGGTATTTGGAACCCAGGGATGTATTTTTCCCCCCTATAGTTTTCTTCTCAGGTTTCTTTTGTTGGTTGTTACATATGTCCCTTTTTGACAGACAAGGTGCCAGTGCTGGTTGAAGAACCTGAGATTGTTCTGCATGTTTCCACCTCTAAAAAGATGGTTCTGGGCCAACTCCACACCAAAGTCTTGTCATATTTTACATTTACATGTACATTTACATTTTTATCCAAAGCGACTTACAAATGAGGACAATGAAAGCAATCAAAATCAACAAAAGAGCAATGATATGCAAGTGCTATAACAAGTCTCATTTAGCTTAACGCAGTGCACGTAGCAAGTGTTTTTTTAAATTTATTATATTATATAATAAATAAAAAGAAAACAAATATAAGAAGAATAGAGCAAGCTAGTGTTAGAGGCCTTTCTTGCTTTTGTTAATTGTATAATAATAAAAAGAAAACAAATAGGAATCAAACGAAATATAATTTTGCCCAGTCGTCTTTTTCTGTTATTTGTGAATACTGAATAAAGATTTTGAGAAGAGAGATTTGATCACAAGAGCATTTTCCTTGCCACATTTTTGGGAGAAATTTTAAAATTATAGTAAAAAGGTATGATGATAATGTTTAATAGATATGTTTTAATATTTCCATGACGGTCGTCAGTGTCAGAAAATTACAGTTAAAATTAGCTATTTTTCCGTTTTCTATAATACTCTACCATTCAAAACGTCAGCATGGTTGCATTAAATTGATGAAAAGTGAAAGTAAGGACATTTGCTACAAAATATTTTTTAATTAAAGTTAGTTTGAATGTTCTATTCATCCTGACAAAATCTATCAAAAATATTAAGCAGCGCTGTTTTCAACAATGATAATAAGAGCTGTTACTTGAGCACAAATCAGCATATTAGAATGCTTTCTGCGACTATCATGGGGTTGGACACGGAAGACTGTGTAATAGATGCTAAAAATTTACCTTGCCATCTCACGAAAAAAAAAACGATTTTAAATATTTTAAATAGAAAACAGTTATTTTAAATAGTAAATATTTACAGGCGTATCGCGTTACTGTATTTTTGATCAAATAATTTAGTTGAGAATAACCAACTTTTTTTACGGACCCAAAACTTTTAGTGTATGTCTCAAAAGACGTACATCTAGTGCATATTTACACAGAAAAGCAATTAAAAACAGTGCAGTGGCACTCAAGAACATCTGTGCAAATTGGCCCCTTAGTTCTTCACTCTCAAGTCACGTGAAATGATAGTTCTGAGAGAGCATCACAGATCTCCAGAGATGAGAACCAGCACCATGTCCACGGAAAAGTGGAAATACTAGCGTAATACTTTGCTCTGGTTAGCTGCACCAGTGCACTTGAGACGGATTACAGTACAGCTTTGTTTTCAAAGAAGAGGGAGTATCTCTTTCTCCTTATTCCCCCCATGGGATCTCCCAGTTTAGCTGTCAGCTCCCAGAGAGTGGGGAAAGCGTTCAGAGAGCCCCCTCTCCGTTTCTCTCACCCCTCCCGTCTTTTCCTTCCCCTCCCGTCTCCAAGCTGCAAGCGTGGCCTCCCTGAACCACACCCTGTCTGTGACCAATGCAGCGTGAGGTGAACTGTGTCCAAACAATAGACTCGAGGCAGGCCCTCACCGCAGGGGATGGGCAAATAACCCAGAAAACACGCACACACATTTTTCTCTGGAGACTTTATTACCAGCCATGAGTTTAGGCACATTCTGAGAAGGAAAAATTCAGTTTGCCCTTTCAGTAGTAGTTATAGATCACTCCCCCAAATATCTCCCCAATCTACACATGCGTCTCCCAGAAGTAAAACCATTCCAGGAATTACTAATTGACCATTTCAGTGGTTAAATTGGTCTAGAATAAACCATTCCTTGTGGGGATGCGACCTTGATTAACCTTAGCTGTTTAAGGGAATTTAAAAATACAGCTTTTTTGCTAGTCACTGGTAGTTGATTTTTTAATTGTACATTTTTTATTTTTTTTTGGCAGGCTGTCACCAAGACTGAAAAAGGGTTCAATTTTGCAGGAACCTTTTATGAGCAATTGCCGAAAACTAGGGTTTATGCTGCAATTAATCATTATTTGTCACTGTGATGGACAGGACTGTAAAACGTTCATCAGGGTCTATTTTTACCTGTCATATTTGGTCTAAATTTCTCTTACATTGTACAGAAGTATGCCATTCCATTTGCTTACACAGATTAGCTACAGTATTAGCATTCTTAATGTTGGAGTATTGATACTGTTGAAATTCTTGTGTGCAAAGTGTCTCTTAATTTAGTAAGTAACTTAATTACTTGCGTAGGGTACGTTATTATTAAGGCTGAATTATTAAGATTGTTTATGTCTTTTGCTCCCACAGTTTGAATCCATAGTATATTTCAATCGACTCGAAAACATTTTCATGTTAAAATATGCAAAGTGTTCATAAAGCCATTTATTTCGCAGCCTGATTTTATATTTTAATCAAAAGCTTCCAGAATTTTTATTGTCAAAGGCCTGCATGTCGCGTTCTTCTTCCATGGCTTTATTTTCTGTTTATAAATTTTTTTTTAAATTCATTTGTTTTATTTGTCAAAGTATGGGCAACATTTTCAAGTATTTGCCAGTGCCTTTAAAATTAGTTAAAATTTGTAGTTAATTCTTTTGCTTGTCAAAATTGTCCTGAATGGCTGGTTATGTCGAAAAATATGTTTTCTTTTAATTGTTCTCTTTTTAATCGGGTAAAGCACTTTGTTGACGCTTGCTCTAGAAAGGTCATAAAAAGTTAAAGACTTCCTTCATTGTTTTTTTTAGAGTCAGTTGCATTTCGCTTTTTGATACATTTTTCAAATTTTTACCATTTTTCATTCATTTTAATTATTTATTTTTATTTTATTCTTTTAGATTATACTTTATTTAACTAGAAATGTTTTTATTGGACTAAAAATGTAAGATTACATTTTAAATTGGTCTGCTTGGTCCCCATTAAAGCTCATCTAATCTAATCATCTAAAAAATGATAATTGTTTTCAAATGAGCTTTCCCAGTGTCACGTTCCTTTCCATTGGCCATTTGTTCTTCATTAGATAGTGGTGGTGGGTGTGCGATAACCTATGCCAGATTTCACTGGCGTAAACATGTGTTGTGATTTCGCGAATTGGGTTACTTTATGGTCGTATTTGTTCGGGTGTAATTCGTTAGCCTTCACGCGAGGTCAAGTTTACACTTTTGTCGCGGCAGCGGAAAACAGCTGACAAATGACTTACTTATACACTGGCTCTGCTAGAGTTACGCTGCAATAAATATTCCACAAGCCTAGTCACCTTAAAATGATAATATGTCCCGGCTTACTCGCGAGCATGTCTTTGAATAGTCTGTAAGAGATTTTCCTGACTTTCACGTTGGGAGCCGATGTGCAGCAATTGGTTCTAATAACAGACAGCTTCTTCAATCATACTGAAGGCTCTCCACCCTTCCGTCGGGAGAATGCCCCATCGTCGTTGCAGCAGAAGTCAAACATCGCTGCTCTTTGACTTGGCCTCCTGATCGCCTTTCCCTCCACCTAGTCAAGTGCAGATGATAAACTGGTCACAGAGTTTCTCCCTTGTTGGTGAACTCGCTTCATAGCATTTGGCCAAAGTGAAACCAAACTAAAGAAAATTCTATGCTTTTTAACTCGGCTGAAAGTGGGGTCATATTTTCCAGTCTTATATATAGCATGGCAGATCAATGCCTTGTTGCTTTGAAAAAACTTGAGAGCTGGGGAGATCGCGTCCGGTCGAAGGCCATTAGTCATAATCGCTCTTTGCCTGATGTGACCTGCTCTCGGTTTATTCTTTCGCTTTGGTCATCTCTCTCAGCCACGGTGTCTTTGTGAGAGCACGTAAGTCTTATCTACAGTAGTTAGATGCTGGCGTAGGAACCCTGTTTCATGCTCTCCATGTCTTAGGCACCGTCTGCAGTGGCTCTTGCCTTCTCCTCTCTCTCCTAACATCGTCGTCTCTATTCTCTTCCGTCCCCTTCCTTTTCTTCCTTCACAGCTCCCGGCACTGCTGTCTCTCTGTTCTCTCGAGCCCTACCGTTCGCTAGGGAGTCCCCCTCTCATCATAACACATAAGCTGCTGACACCCACATATTTTTCTCAGTGCAGCCTTAGTAGTTCACAGGGCCCTGCGTGGCTTAGTACTGAGACACATTATGCTCCTTCCTGTTGTTTTATTAAATCGCTTTGGGCGGAACCTGTGAGGGGTATGAATCCCAGGTGGATGCTTAGCCACTGTATAGTTTCGTCCGTATGTGCTTGTCTAAAGCGATGCAATAGTGCTGTCCTGTGCCACGCGTCGGGGAGCGGATACATTGGATTTCTCATCCACCTGATGACACATCTGGAGGGAATCAGAATGGCTGGGATGTTGATATATTCCCACGCCGTGGGCCTTCTGCATACTTGGGAAGGTGGTGCTGCTCAATGTGGATGCATTGTGGGAGTGATGCTCGAATAGATTAGAAGGTTAAAATTTGTTGTTGACTAGTTGTGGGTCATTTTTTGTCTTTTGACAACAGTATTACAGTTTTAAAATGTTAGTCTAAAATATAGTTCATTACAAATCTGTGTATCTATTTAAAAATCACTTTAGTCTAGGAAAAGAACATTTGACTTTGAACATGCCAAGTGAAAGCACAATATCAAACTATTTGCTACATTTTCCCTCTATTTTGTATGTTTCGACTACAATAATACAATTCACTGGTGCATTCATCATTTAGTGCAGACCCAAGATGTAATATCCATTACTGAGTTTATGCGTGTCTATTCTCATGCGGTAATTGATTCATCATTAAATTTACTATTTAAAACCACGAATATTCTTGGGTCTAGATTTGCTTTTTTCAAAAGTTTGCTTAGGTTGACTAAATATCTTGCTGCATAGTTTTTCTCGTCATGTTTTATTGCCAATGCGTTTTTAAATTACAAAATGTTTAATTATCATTCCCTAGTCAAAAGTATACATATTCAAATACATTTATTTCCTTCTATTAACTCTTACTGACCATAGAAATGCGCTCGAGACTTGCTGATTATAAAAATTATTATTAAACGTTAATTGGAGTACTACTTTTTCACTAGTGCACATTCTAATAATTAAGTTCGAAAAGGGTGTTTTCGATGTACACTATTTAGAGGGATTGTTATGGATCTTTGAATAATATCCGTCTTTAGTAAATGTACGCGGAGAGTATACTGTACAATAGTTCCACTTAAGCGAACATCAAATTACTACTTCACAGTAAATCTTTACTTGGATTCAGTCACTACGGGCCGGAGGAGGACAATTAAAGTGCAATTTATACAATTACATACTAAACTGTTCAGATTAACCAGTTTAGTGATACAAACCATAATTTTTTACACAAATTTGTATTAAGTAGTAAGTTGTAACCAGTAGTACCTACATGAAGTAAAGGTATTTCAGACACAGGTTCGTATGTTTTAATTTTTAGTTAGGGTATGCCCATTTGTAGTAAATGTTACAATGCGTCTCAAAAAACCTATAGTTAGCGAACATTTCAAAGTCACAATGTAACGAAAGTAGCAAAATATATATTTTTCTGTATTGTGATGTACATTGGAAAAATTCAGCATTCACCACCAGAGAAAAGTCAGTTCAACAAGTGGCAGTTTAGTGAAGTTTACAAGGTCACAAAAAAGGGGGGGGGGGGGGGATCAAGTACTGATATAAGGCATGCACAATAAGATCACTAACATGCATTTAGATAATAATAGATTTTCCATTTCATTCTGACTTTAATCAGTCATTTCCAATGCTGAGGACAGATTGATATGCTCTTTCTTTGTAGGGTGAATGTGGTCTGACGTCACCTCTAAGCCATCATCAGTGATGTTGAAACATCTGGCCAGGGTTTGACCAAGAACTGCTCGTGGGAAGAAATGAATAGGGAGTAGCAAAGGGTTTCTAGTTCCACCAGAGCACCATTTGGCTGTATAAGCGCACATAAATACTGAATACTTTTTTCCTCACCACTCCCTTTCTCTTTTCTTGTATAGGAGGTGGAGATAATGATTCGAGTTTGAGAATCAATCTCCCATTTCATTTTTCTTCCTGCACAAATCCAGCATGGAGTTTTCACCTTCAATCAACCAAATCTTGCTCGAGTCCAGACTTCAAACGACTGTAACTTTGCGAGGAAGTTGAGGAATGCTTGAGCACTCATTTGAAAAGTCCCAGCTCATCCCATTAAAATGCCCCATTGCTTTAGCTGCGAGCAGAGACCTTCCTCTGGCAGTATATATGCATTCAGTGACAGGCTCTGACAGATTGAAATGAGAAACTGGTGCACAGAGCTAGTTCATTTACAAGAGACAAAGTGTAAACTGTAATACCTGAAGAGAGCTATCCATTAGAGTTCCCATTCATCTCAATGGCAGTTGTGCAGCAAGTGCAGGATCTAATAGAAGAAAGCGATTTTTTGCTCATGTGACCATGAAAGTTGCTTCTTTTGTAGTTAGTGAGCAACATTTATCTGAAAGGGCATGATAACCAGCCAAACTGTGTATAATTGCTAATTAAAACCATATTTCTGTATGGGAGATTGTTCAGGTCTCCAAGAAGAGACCCTTTTACCCCTGATTAGTGGGGTAAAAATGCACTCGATATGAAATGTGACGGACATTTTACAGATCTAATTTGTTTCTAAAAGATGCTCTAAGCGTATTTGAGACGATCATGGCAAATAGTGTCTGTCTCTTCCTCTCTCAGAGGAAGATTATGTTGAAATTAAGGTCCTCGGTTTGATCAGCTGTCACAAAATTTCCATTGCTCTGAGGCACGGCTGCATGATAACTAGCGAAAAAATAAATAGCTTGAGTAAGATATTAAAACCAGACTCGATTTTGGTTTTATCACATTATCATACTCTACTGTTTATTTTCACCTTGTCTCAGCGGACATCTTGATTAGATAATTGCTAGTATTATATTGTTCTCCAGGCTTCCACATGCTTACCATATGCTATATGATGAGACCTTCTGGCACTGACAGTCATAAAAAAGACATCTCTGAACTTTATTTTAGGTTTAACGGTCTTGTGCTCAGCTCCATAATGAAGGTCTTGTTCACATGTTGCCATTTTTGCCCTTAATAAGTTACTCTGCCTTAATCTCCAGCCAAAGTTAAGCCTGCCCTCCAGATAGCAGTTCCTTCTCTTGAGCTCACCATTTCATTTTCCTTCACCATCTACTCTTAATAAATTGGCTTTCCTCGCCGTATATTGTGGCTCTACAGAAATGGTGAGATCCTTCTCCTTTATTCTTGGAAAGGAAACAATGAAATTCATTCATTCACCATTTTGACTGGCTTTCGTTTGAAACATTTTTCCATGAGCTTCATAATTAACCACGGCTAGTCTGTCAGCTGTGGATTCTGCTGTGGGATGTTGTCCGAAACCCAACTCTTTTTCAATCCACCTTAAGAGCCCTGCTCAATACCTCCGCCACTAGAAGGGTCGTGGGCATCCAACTTTAGCTGGTGGTTGAGGGATCTGGAAAGCTTGTGCTTCAGCAGAATGTGAGAATGAAGAATTACCTTTTGCGGTAGGAGTAAAGAATGATCAGTTACTTTTAGCTCAGAGCTAAAGAATCACACAAGGTAGTCTTTCAAACGTGCCGCTTATTTTAGTGCATTAAAACGACCTTTCTGAATGAGTAAACAAACAATTCAGAAATAAAACCGTCCATCAGACGAGCACTGCCATGTGAGGAGCACTTTCAGTGGGAAAGAAATGGATATATTTACCTTAAAAGACCAACTGCAGTAGAGAAAAAAGGCATTATTTCCACCATTTTTCCTGTTTATGTGCCATTCTGGCGACTTGCAGCCTCGAGGCAGAGAAAGACTTTAGCAGAAACTCATGTGAGATGTTGTAGTCAACTGAATAAGGACAGGAAACATTACTAATGTAGCTGACATTGAATGGTTTGTGGTTAGAGTCTGTGTACATGCACATAGTCTGATAATGGGCAAACTCTTCAGTCCTTTTTATGTGCTGCTTCCCCTTTTTATTTTGTTTATTCGCTCAGAAACATAGCCATTTTCCGCCAATACTGTTGCTATTGTACCCCAAGCCACAACATAAAGTTTTCAATTCAAATGCATTACGCATGTTCGTTGCTGCTGTTTTTATTTGCCTGCTTCAAATGCAAAATGTTCCACTCTAGGGTCTCTGACTTGCTTGGTTTTCTTGAATATGTGCCTAAAAATATCTCCACTTTGTTGTTTCTGATTATCAATAATTGCATGATGTCTATGTTACATAAAACTCTAAGTGCAGCCTCTGTTTTCTGAGCTTGCACGAGCAAAAAAAACATTATTTTAAATCGTAATAATATTTCTTAATATTGCAGTTTTTACTGTGTTTTTTATCAAATAAATGCAGCCCTGGTGAGCATAAGAGGTGTACATAACTTGTATAGTTCAATTAAAACCCACAATACTCCACGTATTTTACTGCAGTTATGGATACTGTAGTTATGAGCATAATCATATTAGCATAATCACAATATTCTGTTTACATGCGCTCCAATGTTATTATAGTACTACCTTAATCTTATTAAATGTAGCCAATCTTGACGACAATACAGTATAAAACTAGCATTTAGGTCACTGATTGTAGTATTGCACTTCATAAGAAATACAATAGCTAGCTGAAGAATTTTGTGTGATCACTAAAGTCATTATCTCTCGTGCTTGTGCTACATAATGGTCCTAAACTTGTTGCGTGCATGTACTGTCTGTTTGCAGTTCTTTCGCTGAAAGGATTGATGTTGCTCTTGACTCTCTATCAGCTGTGAATACACAATACACTGATGTACAGAGCCCGCTGACAGGTAAAAGCATTGCTCACACACTGGCGGTGAGGTGAAAAGCAGGGGATTTCACACCTTTGAAACGAGTGTGAAATGGAGTGTGGCACCTCTCACAGTTGTCTTTTTCAACATTTCCCACCAGGTAGCTGGCAGGGCAGGCACATGCCTCTTTGTATCAGACCACAATGGAAACAAACTCAGCCCTCATGTCAATCTGCAAACTCTGACTCAAACCTTCATGAATACTAAGTCGCTGTACAGACTTCAGGCACTGCTAGTGTTAAACCTCTGCCAACTCGGAGCTCTGAGCTGGACGGCCCTTTCCAGCCAGCAAATATGGCTGCTTTACAAACCTTCTGCTTGACCTTTTCCAGTTGATCAGTCCAATCACCACATCCTGCAGGTTCGCCTTAATTCACCGCCTCGATCCAGATGGGGAAACACAGTTTTATGCCGCTTTCCATATTGGCAGTATAGATAAAAGAAAACAACCACCATCTGGACACTAAACAGATTGTAATTGCCAGTTACTGTGTCCTGTTTAATTTCATAAATGCTCTTTTCAATCTGTGATGCTTGCTCTTGCTTGCAGAATTTGTTGCTGGGCTTATTGGTTATTGCAGTCCTTGATTAGAGAGTTATTTTAACATCCAGCATTGTTGTGGCGATTTAAGGAAATTTATTTTTTGTTTATATTTGTTTAAATATTATTTGTCTGTGTTTTGTAAACATCATAGAGGGTGTGGTAATGAATTGGACAGCAATATGTGGGTCAGACACAATTTTTGACCACTTCATTTTGTTTGTGGAAAATCTCTTTGTTGAATGAATTTTGTTTTGTATACTTTGTATCTTAATTTTAAATACAAATTTTTTTGTTGATCAACTATCAAATAAATATGATCTAAGAGAAATCGTGTGGTGGAATGAAGTGCGTAACAAGACCAAGCCCACTGCTTCCCTGATCTAAAGAAAAGGCCAAAGCAAGCATAATAGCTTAAAGGTCCTGATAGTTTCAGCTATCCAACAATTTATATTGGCAGTAATTGCTCCGCGACAATGTCCCATTCCAAAGTACTCGTTTCATCTAGTCTGGATAAGTCAACAATATTAGGTATATTGTTACAATGTAAATCGAGGAGCTTTCTGAACCTGCATAGCTATCCTGAAACCCAACTAGCGCCTCGCGAGTCCTCTCAAGGCCCAGAGAGGTAGTAAGGACATTGTTGAAATAGTCCATGTGACATCAGTGGTTCAACCTTAATTTTATGAAACTACGAGAATACTTTTTGTGTGCAAAAAAACTACTAAAAATAACTTTATTCAAGGCCCATCAAAGACTGACACGGAAGAGAAGAAACTGTTGAATAAACTCATTATTTTTGTTTTCTTTGCACACAAAAAGTATTCTCAAAGCTTCGTAACATTACGGTTGAACCACTGATGTCACATGGACTATTTATCAATGTCCTTACTACCTTTCTAGGCCTTAAACGTCTCAGTTGCATTGCTGTCCATGGAGGGTAAGAAAACTCTTGGATTTCAGCAAAAATAACTTAATTTGGGTTACGAAGATGAACGAAGGTCTTACAGGTTTGGAACGACTTGTTGGTGAGTAATTAATGACAGAATATACTTTTTTTTGGGCGAACTATACCATTAAAGGAAAAAAATTTAAATGGTAATTTACTCATTCCCAAGTCCAAATCTGTATGCATTATAGATTAGATTGCTTTAATTTAAATTTTATTCTTTGTTATTTTTTTTAGTTTTCTATTTGTATAATTTAATAACATCTAATGACATTAAATTTAGCAGCACAATCTAGTGTTATTGCTATAATGGCATTTTCATGTGGACATTTGTATTTTAATTTAGTTTGGAGTCATGAAAATGTATAGTTTCAGTTTTTTAGTCTTCGTTTTTTTTCATTGAATAGACTAACGTTATGGCTTTTTTACCTTTTTTGGAGCTTGACGGACAGTCAGTACAACCATTGTATAGCACAGCCTGGTCTCATGTTTATACGTAGGTATTAATACGTAACATTTACAAGCACAAAACGTACAATTTAGACATATGGCAACGTTTAAAACGTACAAATCGCTACGTATTTTTAGCTAAAAAACTTACAAATATTTACGTATCTTTTATATCATCAAGATATTCGTATCAATGCATTTTTATCATTTTATCAAGTCAAGTCAAGTCTGCTTTATTGTCAATTCTTCCACATGTACAGCACATACACACAGAGAATTGAAATTGCGTTACTCTCAGACCCTTGGTGCATACAGATAACAAAAATACAGATAGGTACAGATTAAATACAAAAAACAAAATACAACTATACAAATAAGGTAAAATATAAAAAATATATATAAAGCAGCACAAGGCACATGGCAGAGTGCAAACCAGTGAAGTAAACAAAAGTGCAGATATAATGATTTTGTAGTGCAAAAGAGCTTATTCAAACTGATTAAAGTGACTGTGTGTGTCTTTGGGAGGGTGAGTGGGAGAGTCCGTCAGACCCGGGTCATAGTTCATGGTGCGTGGGCAAAAGAGGGGAGAGAGGCACCGACGATCTTCTCAGCTGCTCTCACTATACGTTGAAGTGTCTTGCGGCAGGACGCGTTGCAGGCGCCATACCACACACTGACGCATCTGGTCAGAATGCTCTCGATGGTGCCTCTATAGAAGTTACACATGATGGGGGCCGGGGCTCTGGCACTTCTCAGTTTGCGGAGGAAGTAGAGACACTGCTGTGCTTTCTTGGAGAGATTGTTGTCACTGCACCACCCGGCCAGGCGGCTCACCTCGCTCCTGTAGTTTGTCTCATCTCTGTTGCTAATGAGACCCTCTACAGTCGTGTCATCCGCAAACTTGATGAGGTTGGAGTTGTGTGACGGTGTGCGGTCGTGGGTCAGCAGAGTGAAGAGGATGGGGCTCAGCACACATCCTTGGGGGGCCCCAGTGTTCAGTGTGATGGTGCTGTATGTGTTGCTGCCGACCCGAACTGCCTGGGGTCTTCCAGTCAGGAAGTCCAACAGCTAGTTGCACAGCGAAGTGTTGAGCCCCTGCTGGACCAGTTTGTGAATGAGCTGTTGAGGGATGATTGTGTTGAATGCTGAACTGAAGTCTATGAACAGCATTCTGACATATGAGTCTTTTTTGTCCAGGTGTGTGAGTGCTGAGTGGAGGGTAGTGGCGATGGCGTCATCGGTCGAGCGGTTGGACCGATATGCAAACTGGAAGGTGTCCAGGGAGGGGGGGAGGGCAGACTTGATATGGTGCATGACTAGGCGTTCAAAGCACTTCATGAGGATGGGGATAAGTGCAATTGGACGGTAGTCATTGAAGCAGGATGGAGACGACTTCTTTGGGACTGGAATGATGGGGGTAGCTTTGAAGCATGTGGGGACAACAGCCTGACTTAGTGAGATGTTGAAAATGTCTGTGAAGACATCAGTGAGTTCCACTGCACAGTCTCTCAGTACACGCCCAGGAATGTTGTCAGGACCCAGAACTTTGCGTGCGTTGATCCTGATGAGGGATCTCCTCACGCTGTCCGGGAACAGCATCATTACCTGGTCGCCGGGAGGAGGTGGAGTCTTCTGTGCAGTGGTGCTGTTTTGTGCCTCAAAGCGAGCGAAGAAGACGTTCAGCTCGTTCAGCAGAGAGATGGTGCTGTCACAGGTGCGTGGTGGGGGCTTGTAGTCCGTAATGGTCTGGATCCCCTGCCACAGGCTCCAAGTGTCTCTGCTGTCGCTGAAACGATGGGCTATCCTCTTGAAGTACTGTCTTTTTGCCTCTCTGATGCCGCGGGAAAGGTTAGCCCTAGCTGTCTTCAAGCCCACCTCACCTCGAGCTCTGAAGGCAGCGTTCCGCGTCTTCAGGAGTCCGTAGACCTCCCCTGTTAGCCACGGCTTCTGGTTGGCCCGGACAGTGATGGTCTTTGTGACTTTTACATCATCAATGCACTTGGTGATGTAGGCAATGACAGTCTCTGTGTACTCCTGGAAGTCTGTGGTGTTACTGTATGTGGCAGCCTGCTTAAACATACCAGTCAGTGGTGTTTTATCAATAAGCGATTTAGATTTTTAGACCCCTTAACCTACCCCCAAACCTAAACCTACCCATTTTATAGCGAATATGTATTTTTATTATACGCATTTAGATTTGTATAGAACCTCCTTCACCTACCCCCAGACCTTAACCTACCCATTTTATAGCGAATATAAAAGAATATAAACGCAAATGACCGAAATACGCAGGAACATTTTTTTTTTAGTAACAATATAGCATTAAAATATCGCTAATTCCACTCCTACCTATAAACCTAAAAATTTCTGTACAGTATAAGAAAAACATAACAGACATAGCTTAAATGCAATTACAATCATTTATTTATTGCAAAAATGTCAAAAGCAGTATCAAAAGTAATCCAAATTACGTGCTTTTGCCCCTCATCCTCTTCTGGGCGGAATCAGTAGGATTTGGTGATCCAGAGCATAATTTATGTTTGTTTAATCAGCTGACAATATATCCACGATAATTTTCCCCGATCCACTCCGTGAACTACCCTGAAGGCACGCGCCGCTCATTCAAACACAGAAACGACTGTATGTCGCAATCTTGACCGAATGCAGGCGAGAGCCATGAGTTTTGATATCCCTCCGTAAAACTTGTCGTTTTGAAGTGGCTAACATTTGATTTTGTAATCTGCGCATCATGGTCAGCGTGGGCTGTTGTCTGCTCCCATTGCCACTGAACTCCCTGCTTGGCTGCCGGGAGTGGAGAGGCAAGCAGATTGCCAAAAAAAGGCTTGGATTTGGGTCTGTTCTTCGCAGTTCTATGGATTCGGACTTACAGCGCACTAATAAAATTGTTTCATTTCGTAATATGTGCGTTTTTTGTCTATTTTTACTAGTTCATTGTCAGTCACATCAGTGTCGGAGAAAACGCCTTTTGTGTGCCCATACAGCAAGTAAACATTACCAGACAAGTAAAGGTTAAACGATTGCAGAAATGTTATTTATTTTAAGGTTTAAAGGGAATCGTGTTTAACATTTATGTAGGCATATTCTTGGAAACGAGCTGGCAGCAGAAATCACCAACAAAGCGAAATGTTATTATTTCATAAGTAAATGAGTAAACTATTTAATAATGCAGTTGAAAACAAGGTAATTCATATGACAACTAAAAACCAATAAAAGTCACTGCCGGGGCATTTGATACTGTTCCTAGGATTCATTTTTAGGTGCCGTCAATACGTCAGTTTTGTGCGTTTAAATGCTGAAAATACGTCAGTATTGTACGTTTTAGTGCCTGTAAAAACCTACGTAAATGTATGTTTTATAGAACCACATTTTACGTAAAATACATACGAATTATCATGATCACGTTGCCTAGCAAGAGCTATGTAGTGATTTATTTTAAAAAATCTACTTTTTATATTTTCCATGGAAAACCAACAGCACATTGGTTTGGAATGATATGAAGTTGACTAAACAATGACAGCGTTTTAATTTTTTGGTGAACTCTCCCTTTAAAGAAATATTTATAGTGTGTTTATGAGATTATATGATTAATTGCCAGTGTGACATTAGAATAGCAAGCCTTTAATTTTCATGCTGTCATGATTCTGAAGCACGCATACAGTATATACATTTAAAGTGGCTTTTACTGACACTATGTATAACAGATTGTAAGACTTCCCACTCCCAATATGGTTGTGTTTAGTTTAGGAAGAGGTAAGACAAGGCAGTCTTCCTCCACCACAGCAGTGGGATTTCACTGCATATTTTTAGCAAGCCTCCGCTCTTCTTTAAAATTGCAAGGGATAATTTATAGAGGGTCTTGTCTCATTTTTTCATGTCTCCTTTAACCCTGTAGTGCAGTATTTACATAGTGTGAGAAAGACCATCTATACATTCTCTACATGTCTATTAAAATTACTAAGCAACACTGTTCTACACTCTTTGGATTCTGTCACTATGGGCCTTACTTACAAGCCCCATGAGGAACAGAATTACTGTTTGTGGAATCTCTGTGTTATTGGCTGATGAAAGCAAACTGGCAGGCCGCTGATGATGGCAGTGACTTAGCACACATTGAAAGCAATCCAGGATTGAACAACAGGGGGCTTTTGGAAAGTGAATTCGCAGTTTATCAGCACAAATGTGTAATTGCAGGTCTTGTTTAAATCTGCTAATTTCTTCTGTTATTTTTTTTGGGGGGGGGGGCCTCAGTTTTTCTTTATTTCCATTTTTGACTTTAAGAGGCCAGCCGAGTTGTTCAAAGTTATTTCGAGCCACATATGGTATTTGTTCTGTTTGATGGGAAAATATTCTTGGCTGTAGGCCATCTTCCTTTTGGCAACACGGAGGGAAGCAGGTATATGGTATTGTCAGAACAGGAAGGAGCGGATGTGAAAGGCCAAGAATATCCAGGAAGGTAATTATCGGTTGCACTGGACAGGCACGCGTCTCATTTGAAGTTAAATGAGTTTATGGTTTGCAAAAATTCTGTTATTGTCTTCCATTTTAAACCACAGCTTAAACGTTAACTCAGCAAAATAGTTTTTATATAGATTTTTTTTTTTTTGCTGACTTGTTCCACTGTCTAAGGTGTAATATGAAGCGCTGTACTGTATTTTGTTATGAATGAAATGCTAAGTCATTTAAACTTGCAAATGAACTCCAAATGCTTGTCTTGTAAGCAGATGTCCGCCTGTGTGCCCTGGAAAGGAAAAGTTATGAATGGAAGGAGTATGTCTGCATAAACCCGAATACATCCAGCACACATGCTTCACACATGATGAATTGGGTGGAGAGAAGTCTTTAATTGTCAGAGGCAGGGAATGAGCCCATGGTAATAGAGGTGGCTGAATTGCTTTGAGCGGCAGAATGACAGGGACTTCATCTGATGGACAGTGGGGAAGTAACAAAAGGATTTATTAGACAGCCCACCAATTGTGCAATTTCTCCCACCTTAAAATATGAGAGAGGCCCTGTAATTTTCAATCATAGGTAGACTCAACTCTGAGAGACAGAAATGAGAAAAAAAATCAAGAAAATACATTGTAGGATTTTTAAAGAATTTTATTTGCAAATTATGGTGGAAAAAAAGTATTTGGTCAATAAAAAAATTTCATCTCAATACTTTATATACCCTTTCTTGGCAATGACAGAGGTCAAACATTTCTGTAAGTCTTCACACACTGTTGCTGGTATTTGGAACATTCCCCTTTTTTCCACCATGCAGATCTCCTCTAGAGCAGTAATGTTTTGGTGCTGTCGCTGGGCAACACGGATTTTCCCTCCAAAGATTTTCTATGGGGTTTAGATCTGGAGACTGGCTAGGCCACTCTAGGACCTTGAAATGCTTCTTACGAAGACACTCCTTCGTTGCCCGGGCGGTGTGATTGGGATCATTGTCATGCTGAAAGACACAGCCACATTTCATCTTCAATGCCCTCGCTGATGGAAGGAGGTTTTCACTCAAAAACTCACGATACACGGCCCCATTCATTCTTTCATTTACACGGATCAGTCATCCTGGTCCCTTTGCAGAAAAACAGCCCCAAGCATGATGTTTCCACCCCCACGCTTCACAGTAGGTATGGTGTTCTTTGGATGCAACTCAGCAGTCTTTCTCCTCCAAACACGACAAGTTGAGTTTTACCAAAAAGTTCTATTTTGGTTACATCTGACCATATGACATTCTCCCAAACCTCTTCTGGATCATCCAAATGCTCTATAGCAAACTTCAGACGGGCCTGGACATGTACTGGCTTAAAGCAGGGGGACACGTCTGGCACTGCAGGATTTGAGTCCCTGGCGACGCAGTGTTTTACTGATGGTAGCCTTTGTTACTTTGCTCCTAGCTCTCTGTAGGTCATTCACTAGGTCCCCCCGTGTTGTTCTGGGATTTTTGCTTACAGTTCTTGTGATCATTTTGACACCACGGGGTGAGATCTTGTGTGGAGCTCCAGATCGAGGGAGATTATCAGTGGTATTGTATGTCTTCCATTTTCTAATAATTGCTCCCACAGTTGATTTCTTCACACCAAGTTGCTTACCTATTGCAGATTCAGTCTTCCCAGCCTGTGCAGGTCTACAATTTTGTTTCTGGTTTCCTTTGACAGCTCTTTGGTCTTGGCATGGTGGAGTTGGCGTGTGACTGTTTGAGGTTGTGGAAAGATGTCTTTTATACTGATAACGAGTCAAACAGATGCCATTAATACAGGTAACAGTGGAGGACAGAGGAGCCTCTTAAAGAAGAAGTTACAGGTCTGTGAGAGGCAGAAATCTTGCTTGTTTGTAGGTGACCAAATACTTATTTACAGAGGAATTTACCAATTAATTATTAAAACGCTCAATCGGGAGTTTCTGGATTTTTTTTCTTCTGTGTCTCTCATAGTGGAGGTAGACCTATGATGAAAATTAATGGCCTCTATCATCTTTTTTGAAGTGGGGGGGGGGAGAACTTGCACAATTGGTGGCTGAATAAATACTTTTTTGCCCCACTGTATTAGAATGAAGAGCCAGGTGGCAGGTGTTCGCAGGGACAGTTAATTACTTTCTTATTGTTCTTGCACTTGAGTTGTATTTTCCATGAACCTGAGATTAAGTTTGCTAACTTTTTGGATTTAGCTGTTATAGTTACAGCAGCACTGAAACACTTGATCTTTTACTCGCTCTAATTCTCTCTTTTGCAGTCTAAACACACCCACCAAACTTTTAATATCAAGCCAGTTAAACATTCTCTCTCTCTCTCTCTCTCTCTCTCTCTCTCTTAGCTATCTCTCTCTCTCTCTCTCTCTCTCTCTCGCTGCTCTATCTCTATCTCTTATAAGATATATATATATATATATGTATTAAATATACTCTTTTTGTTCATAAATGAAGTAAACGGGGACCCAAACAACAATGAGTTTCATGGTAGGGGACAAAAAACAGTCTTGTGTTATTGTGCTGAACAAAGAAAGTCATAAAGGTTGGAAGAAGGAAGAGAATGAATGATCATTATTATTCTTATCATTATAATGATTATTTAAGGCTATCGGTACTTAATAGTACTAGCTGTATTATAGGTACTGTTATAGTACTAATAGTATTTATTAATATTTTCAATTTTCATCTTAATTTTATTAATTTATTTTAAAAAGTGCTGTTGTCATTTTATATTAAATTTAGTACTTTAGCTTAAGCAATTTTTCTTTTGTTCATTTCTCAGTTTTTCATGTAATATTTGTATTTTATTTTAAACTTTATTTCAAATAATGAACTATTTTTAATAGCTGTTGTCATTTTTGTTAGTTTTATGGCCTCACTTATTTTAAGGTCAATGCTAGCGATTAGCAAACCATAACTACGGTCCTTTCCCTCCATAAACTCCTAATTTGCTGCTTATTAATAGTTAGTAAGGTAGTTGTTAAGTTTAGGTATTGGTAGGATTAGGGATGTAGAATATGGTTATGCAGAATATGTGCTTTATGAGTATTAATAAACAGGGGGGGGGTGGGGGGGCCCCCCCCACCCCAAAATAGGCCCCCTTTAATATAGGCCTGCAAAAGCAAAAATAGTTAGTATGAGAAGTGGCCCAATTACTAAGTGTTAGTTTTTTTATATTTCTGTATAGCTTTATTTTTATTTCAGTTTTGATTATACTGTAACTACTTCAACATATTTATTTCTGTTAATTGCGAAGTCAGCATTTCTAGTTGAATTATTATTTATATTTTGTTTTGTTTTATTTTACCAAAAACAGTCATTAGTCATTTGACTCTTTAGTCACATGCTTCTGCGTCTTTAAGAAATGCAACTCTAAATGGAATGAGCAGCAGCTGTCCCCCCCCCCCCCGACCCCCCCCCCCCCCCCGGCCGGATTGCGACCAGACTGTTGCATTGTGGAATTCTATGACTGAAAGAACCCATTAGTCTTGCCTCCCTCACAGACTCATAGTATCCCAAGCCATGCCTCCTGGGGCCCTGGGGGAGCTCCTGACAGGTGGAGCTGCAGTGTTGGTTGACTCAGGACAGGTCCAGGGCATGGAAGGCCAGCAGCTAAAGGCAAACAGTGAAGGCCAAAGGCTGGGGAGGATTACTGGAAATTTTGCTGCTTGGTTTGACATCATCTCAGCGACCCAAGTGAGGAGAAGCCCATCTGGACTCCATTAAGCCCTACTGCAGTGGAATGACATGGACACACTGTGCCAGACTGAGAGTTTTATGTGTGCCCTTGAATTACTAAGTCTCTCGCTTTTTTTACACCTCTCTTTGCTCTCTTATTCTGTCACTGAAACTTATAGCACATTTTTATGAACACGCACAGCTGAGCTATCATTTAGTACATGCTAGCATAAAATATTATGCATCTCAGCGACTAATGACTGACAGTCCCAATAATATTGCTGACATTGTGACACTGACAAGCGCCATTGACCGTCCTCTGTGGTCAGCAGTGCCAGCCAATTCCTAGTAAAATCCTACTAATCCTTTTTCAAAATACCTCTTCTGCAAGCTCTTCATTTATCCATAACCATAAAGGTACTTTCTAATCTAAAAAATCATTTGTTAATTTACGATTTTGTTTCAGCTTTTGTGCAACTCTGGCTAATTCTTGAATTTGTCTGCTAATACGGTTGGCTCCAGTATAATAAATTGCTTAATTTTCCTTATTTGTAATTCACTTTTTATATAAGTGTGTGCTAATTGATCAAATGTAATTGTCATAATTACCCCAGACATCAGTGGACCTCCAGACCAGGACTGAAGGAATCCTTAAAGGATTGGTTCACTTTCAGAATGAAAATTTCTTGATATTTTGCCAAGATGTTCATGTCTCTCCTTCAGTCAAAAAGAAATTAAGGTTTCTGAGGAAAACATTCCAGAATTTTTCTCCATTTAGTGGACTTCATTGGGGATCAATGGGTTTGAAGGTCCATATTGTAGTTTCAATGCAGCTTCAAAGGGCTGAACACGATCCCAGTCGAGGAATAAGGGTCTTATCTAGCGAATCGATTGGTCATTTTCTAAAAAAAAAAAAAATTATGTACTTTTTTTTTAACCATAAATAATCATTTTTCACTAGCTTGACCTCCCATGCATTACGTAATTATGTTGGAAAGGTCACGTGTGATGTAGGCGGAAGTACCAACCAAGTGTTTACAAAGCAAACATGCAAAGAAAGTCACATTACGTAATGCGTGAAGACGCACATGCTCATTGCAGAAGCTAGTGCAAGACAAGCATTTGTGGTTAAAAAGTGTATAAATTGTAATTTTTTTTTAGAAAATTACACATTTTTTAGAACTTAACCAATTAAGTTCATTAAGATGTGGCACTATAATGTCCTCGCTACCCAGAGCTGAATGCTATTAGAAGTATTCTCTAGTAATCCACAGAAACACAAGTGAGTCCACACAAATTTAAGCTGCGTCACTGAGCCCACTAATTGCTGAGATGTTTGGATGTGGTGTTCGTGTAGATGCCGTTTTCTCTAATCGAGATATCAAAGCCATCCTGTCAAGGCTAATATTAGATCAGTAACGCTTTAGCTATGGTATTTCAAAGCTATTACTTGCATATATATCACATAATTGTGACATTGCTGCACAGTAAGTGGTTGTGATTAAAATATAATGGGAGGGTTCAGTAAGACAAAGACAGTGAGAGAGAAACTAGCCATCTGCTGTGCAGCCTACTTCCTGGGCAGGGCGAGAAAGTGTTACAGTGAGAAAAGGGGGATGGGGAGGGCTGCACCAGCTGCTGGAGAAGCACTGGATGGGTCAATAAGACTGAGAGTGTGCCACAACGACCGGCAGCCTTAGTTAGGTAAGGTTACACCGGGATGGAGAGGGCGAATTTGGCATCTCCATGGTTCTGGATGGAAGACAATATGCGCTGGCCTGGCTGTGTGCCCTGGGATCTGGATGAGGAGGATCTAGTGCAAGGTAAACTGTATTAATATGCTCCTGTCGTTCAGACAGTCCTTTAAGAACAGCAAAGAATGTTAGCATTAGCATCAAGTAGAGACTATAATCCACTGGCTTTCGTCCACCAGATGTGCATTGTCCCACTTACTAATGTGGAATTTGTCTGCGTTTAATGTTTTAGCTGGTGCAGTATCTGTTCTGTATGTCAAGAGACGGTGCTGTGGTTAGTAGAAGGCTGCTCATTTTTACTTCTTCGGTTGTGCCCTCACAGATTTTAGGTTTCAGGACATCATTTGAAACTGAGCTCAGCAGAATCAGGGCATCTGACACCAGCGGTTCTCACATACTAGGGCTGGTGAAAAGACAGAATCGCTTTGGATGTCACTTTCATAGCACAGGGGTTGGAAACCTTCCTTCGTTTCAAAAATGAGCAAGATAATTTTATTGTATTTATTTATTTGCCGTTATTTATTTTTTAATATTTCCTGTAAGCCAGTTTCATCACAGCCTTTTTTTTATTTAGTTATGAGCTAAATGAGAAGCCAAATAAAAACCTTCAATATGTGTCCAAATCTGCAAGAATTTTATTTTATTTTATTTATTTTTGCAATTAAAGTAATCCTTCCTCACTATCACACAGCATTTTTTTTAGTTATGAGCTGAAGGAAAAGCCAAATGGAAACCATGTGTGTCAAAATGAGCAAGAAAGTGCCCCTATTATGCCATTTTTAAGGTTGCTAATATTGTTTTATGAGTCTCCTAAAATAGGTTTACATGCATGCAAGGTAAAAAAATTTTAGTTTTCTCAAAAAATTTATTTAAATTTAACTCATTTCTAAATGATTCGTAAACGACTCGTGCAAAGCAGTTCAAAGAATCAGTCTCTCTAAACCCTTCCTTTCCATGAGCCCTCACTGCTGTAATTGGTCAGATGGCACAGTCCTTTGTGATTAGTCCGAGAGCCGGTAAGAGAGATTGGCTCTGGATTGGTCTAACGCACACACCGCGTGTCTGAAACGAAACACCCATTGCCATGACGGAATGACAGCCCTGGAGACTTGTCATAGAAAAGATGGTATCGACTGTACCGTACCAATAAAGCCGAGTATGGGATGATAAACGGTGAATGGTCTGATCAACAAGAGACTGTCGCACAGCACGATGGAGCGGATGTTTCCAGTGGTAGTGTCAAGTGTTAACAAGGTGTGGTAACTATTTAGAGTGATCACAACAAATTTACTCTCATCCTTACATGATTTGTTACCACACGGAAATTTAGTTTTGTGGGTTGTTGTGGTGGGCAAGTAGCGATGTTAGAATGTCGGAGACAGAAAATCTATGCAAATGTCACGCGTACTTCAGTGCACGTAGAGCCCGCCCCCCAACCACCCCAGGCCAACCTAAGATTCCGCCCCATCCTTGACGACAATCGGTGAGACACGCGATTGCGAGCCGACTCTTTTTTTTTTTTTCTCATTGCATGACCAGCCAATAACTTTATTTATCTTGCACTGTCGGCAGTCACAACTTTGCAGATAGTTTATGTTCACATACAGCTACATGACACACTGCATGAAAGGTAATATTTGAAAAGGCATAATAGGGGCACTTTAATGTAATTTCATTTTACATTTTTTTATTTTATTTTATTTTTGCTGTAATCCTTCCTCATTGTCACACTCCAGCTGACCTGTTCAATGTTGACCATCTCTCATTGGACAAGTTAACTGGCTTCCATTGGCTCACAATGTGCCACATGTGCTCACGCTGATGATGTTGTTTGGTCTGCTTTTCATTGCATTTTCTCTCAGAATAACACTTTGTATAATAAAGGAGGTGTTACTGCAAGTAATGATTTATGTGGATTTCTAAAGAAGAGCAATAAGAAATTGGGTATACTGTATACACCCATTTAATATTGCATCAAGCTTTTCAACCCATCATGCATAGTTCTTTACATTCCACACAGAAAACAACAACGCCTAAAATTTCATCATAAAGGCAAGAGATGCACTCTTTTTTTATCACTCAAAGAGATACAATACAGTACAACAATCATGACAACTACAATGTAAAGAAACAGTGAAAATAGTAAACAATGAGGCGATAATTTACATGATTTATGCATGCTTTTTCTAGGAAACTGCAAAAATCACAAAATGCATATTTCTGTGTTGCATATATTGGATGAGGTTTGTGTGTATGCCGGGTTGAAGAGTTTGATTCATTATCCATGATTAACAATGAGTAAAAGTGATTCAGATGATTAACAATGATTAAAACCTCTGCTGAAGTCTGTTACACTGTAATGTTCTATAGTGACGTCTGACCTTTAAAATACTGTTCGCTGTAAAACCCTGTAAAAGTTTCTGATATGATGCCATAATCTTTACCACTGAAAAGGGTTCTCTAAATAAATGGAATTTATTTGTTCATACAATGATACACAATCTTTAACTGAAAAGCTGATAATGTGAATGAGAAGTTGATCAAGTTTACAAAAACACAAAATAGAACATCTGAAACTTAGTTACAGAAATAAAGAATAAAGTTTTAGTGAAATCTATGTTAAGCAGTTCAGTCTGAATTAATTGGTGGATAACATTTGTGGGTAAGGAGGAAAAATGTAGGTTTGAGGACTATCAGTCCTGTGATGCTTCGCAAGCAGTGTAATTATGAGTTTCTCCCACCTATAATTAATTGTCTTTTGTCTTCATCTTCATTCCATCTTTTTGTGGAATACTTCCCCAATTTATCCCCAGACACTTTCATGTGCAAAGGGGATTCAGATTTAAGCTTGTGGTTTTTTATGTAACCGTTGCTTAGCAACTAAGACTGTATTCTCTGAGCAAGTAAAGTGCCATTAGACACAACGCAGTCCCTCATGTGGATATGCTATATTATAAGAAAATATTTATCTTCAAGTGTTTTTCAGTGTTATGTCATCAGACTCATTCCCATCATTTTTTCTGCATGCCGGCATCCCGCTAGTTTATGTTGTCCATCCCACAGCCGTGTCGACATATCAGTGCTGCTCAAAATAGGGCTAATCTTTTGAGAAGTTTTCTTTTGAGTTCAATTTGAGAAATGTAATGCAGCTTAATGGGCATATTTTGACTGTTAAATAATGGAAAAGCCATGTGAAGTTCCATGTGAAGTTATGCTAGAAATGTAAAGCAAAGCCACAACTGTTACACTAAATGTTCCTTTTAATGGAGACACATAATAGGTCGCTTAACTCATTTTACAGAGTTTCCAAAGGTTTCATTTGAGTTGGAATGACATTTAATTTTACACTTGATATAGATAAAATAAGAAAAGTTTGGTGAAGAATTTTTCAGTTATGAAATTAGAAAAGTTTTCCGTCCTGACTTCTACCAAATTTGCATTTGACCTTTTGAGAAACTATTTACATAATGCATTGTGGACATAGAGCGAGTGTGTTTTTGATGGCGCATTTTAGAGGGCACATTGATTATAAGCCTTTAATGAGAGGTATTTTAGGCCACTTGCAAGGATATTCGTCTTCCATTCGAGCCTCGCCAGCTGCTCTGAACGTCTCTTGAGGCTGTTTTGGTTAAATCTTGCTTAAATAAAATCAATGCTGAGGTCTCCATAATTAGGATTCCTGGGTTGTTAATTAAACACAGCTATAGAGGAGAGCGTGTGTTGGAACGCCTCTCAAACTTCCCATCAGGGACATGGAGGTGCCGCCAGGGACATCCTGATGTGTTTTAGATACTCATCTGCCCTAAATACATAGTGTAGCAGAACTTGCCTCATTTCACCTGCATTGTAAGTGATTTTTATTTAAATGGCTCCTTTATTAAAATTATTTACAAGAGCAAGGACATTTTAGTGAATTTCTCTGAGCATATATTAATAGATCTGTCCTTTTGTTAAAGGATTAGTTCACCCCATTGGAAAAGAAATTCAGAATGCTTGAGGAATGTGATGAACTTAAAAGTCTTTTTTTCACTTATAATCTCCAGTCAGATGTTAACCAATGCAACCAGATTAGAGTTGAACTTGAGTCAAAATCGTGAGTGAAATGCTTTATTAAATGTAAAAAGTAATTCATTGAAAACATTTGACTCAAAAGAACGATTCCATTCTGAATCAGGCATCACCACTTCTCCCCTAAACATTGATGAACTTGCTAGACTCCATACAGAAGGTTTTCTTGTAATGTGTTTTCTATTTTAATTAAATTCTGTAGTGGTTAATTTGTCCCTCGTGCCAAGAACTGACAAGATTTCCAACAATCTTTCACAGTAAGCTTCATCTACTCCTCAGCAATCTTCTCCTTTCTGTCCCTTACTCTTACTTTCTCGCTCATAGTGACTCATATGGTGGTATGTCACACAGTATCGTTCTCTTTTCCATTATGGTGAATCACATCACTTTGTTGGCTCTGAAGAACCTGACATTGATCCACGCTGGCCCATTTCACTGCCTGCAGTCTCACTGGCTTTTATTTAGCGAGTACCCTGTGCAATGCCGCCCACATCACTGGAAATCCTTCCAGAGTTCCTCCTTCAAAGGAAATCCCAGTCGTTAGCCAAAGAGCGTGTTAATTAGAGCCTGACTGGAGTTTCATGAGGAGGAAGTGTAAAGTCAGGTAGAATAAAGTGCAATAGAGAACACCTACTTTTTTCACAGCTTTAGTTACGGAAGTATTTTTCCCATTAATTTTCTTCATAAAGATAAAATATATTTATTTAATACTGCCATGAGCTTCCATGAACTACAACACAACATTACAAACTTTGATTTAAAGCAAAAATTAAATGACACTGTTCTAAAATTATTTTGAATCACTGAACTGCTTATCATGAATGGGAGACTCCCTTCACAGGGTTATGGATGGTGTAAAGGGATAGGTACCCAAAAATGAAAATTCTGTCATCATTTACTCACCCTCAGGTTATTCCAAACAAAGTTTCTTTTTTCTGTTGAACACAAAAGAAGTCACTTTGAAGAATATGGGTAACCAAACAGTTGATGGTGCCCATTGACTTCCATAGTATGGAAAAAGTACTATGGACGTCAATGGGGACCATCAACTTTTTTTTCTTCTTTTTTTTCAGAATATATTCTTTTGTGTTCAAATGAAGAAATAAACTTATATAGGGTTGAAACAACTTGAAGGTGAGTAAATGAATTTTAGGTGAACTATCCCTTTAAAATATATAGAAAATTAGGAAAAATATTTATGGGAAGAGGAGGAAAAACAGAAGTGGGTAAGAGGTAGAAGTGTCAGTCTGCTTGGACATAGACGTAGATGCTGCTGACACACAGTAAGCTCTTCCTCGTCTACAGCTGGTAATGAGGACAGATCAATCCCGCTGTCGACCACTAAGCCAGTCAGCTATTGTCTGTACTTAACATTAATCACATAGCGGTCAAGTGTGGGCATGCATTATTGAAATGGTTGGTTTGTTGGTTCGTTTATGGAGGCATTAATTTGGAATGAGACATTCAAATATGTCTATGAGGACACCTACGCTGATAGCCAGTCTCAGTCTTCAGGCTAATGAGATGCCTATTTGTCATTGTAATTGCTCATATTTTTTTAGCATTGTCTGTGGAATCAGGGCACAAATTAGACTTGTGTCTGAGGGGCAGATAAGCCCGGCAACTCGTTACCACTAGTTGGAAATCTGAGTCAAACACAACTCGGATTAGCAAATTGTTTATATTGCAAGGCTAGCATTAATTGAGCAATTTATTTTAATCATGCCGCAGTTGGGGTCAGAAAGCCAGTCATAGACGGACCCCTAATTGCTCAGACTGTGAGCGTGTAAAAAAGATGAATTGCCTGTCTGCTCTGTGTCCTCATCCGGGGTCAAAGTGGTCAGAGAGTGTGCCTGGAATTTAGCGCTCGTCACACACATTTTCTCTCGACTTTCCTATTCTCAAACATGACCTTGTGATTTTGTCTAAAATTAGCGTAACCACGTATTTGGTGATCCTTGTACAGTTTTTGCACATGAAAGGGAACGTCATCTGTTTTAATTGGCTTGAACATGCATATTAATCTCAGAATCTCCAATGTGTGGAAAGGCTGCCATTAACTAAGAATAATTCAGCTTCTCCTTTAGTGACAGTTGGTCCTCCTAACTGTCTGATGCATAAGTAGAGGCCAAAGGCCCCGTCAGTGCAAACTTCATATGCTTTGTAACTTTGATGCTAGTTAATGTCACCACATAGCAGGCCGTTAATTACAGGCTTCATCAGTACAGTGGGAGTGGATTCTCTGAGAACTATTTTGTATGCCTGACATATGTGCCATTTGGCTTTGCTGTTTTATCATTGGTTTCCCATCCTTCTATGTACTTCCCTGCAAAAAAAATTATCATGTTAATCTTGTTTTTCCACAAAAATATGCAAACTTGTGAACAAGATGCATTTACTTTAGAAGCACTAGCCATTCAAATGTTGGAGTCAGTTTTCAACCTTGATAATAAGAAATGTTTCTTGAGCTCCAAATCAACAAAATAGAATAATATTTGAAGGAAAATTAAAATTTTGTCATCATTTACTAACCATCTTGTTGTTTTTTTCTGTATAATGGACATCAGTGGAGTCCAAAACAACAAAACATTTGCAAAAATCAGTCATAAAGTTTTCAAACAACATGAGGGTGAGTAAATGATGATAGATAATTCATTTTTGTGTGAACGTTCCCTTTTAAAAATGTTTTTACTGGGAAAACAAGACAAAAATAATGATTAAGAAAATGATTTTCTACTATGCTGCTGAAATTGCAAAGTCATGTAATGCCACACACATCACAGTGCGAAATTTGTCTGTATAGTCTTGCAAAAAATAATTGAAAGCATTACTCCAATGGCCATTATCCCTTAGAGTCTGCCAGTAGTTCTGATTCATAAGCAGGTTTGTCATAGTATAGTTTCCTTCCTGCTGTAAATTTATGTATCGCTGCTGGCTTGTTTTGTGGCAGATAGATTGGTATAAGCATCTGTGTGAGTTATTTGTTTGCGCTCCATTTTTGGTCACAAGAAAAAGGCTGACTTGTGGAAAAAAAATTGTCTTTAACTATTTTTTTTTACCTTGTCACTCTGAATAATGTGACATGTTTGCAGTACTGAATGAATCACATTGGGTTGCATAAAAGGATTGAATTAATTATCATCCATAAATTAATTTGCAGTTCTCACTTATGCTCAAAAATTCATCACATTGCTGACACTCAAAAAAGCCTTAAGACTTAATATGGAATGACACTAATAATATAAACTGTGACAGCCTCTCAGAATTAGCTCTAGAGATATTAATAACGTCATATATGATCTATCTATCTCAGCCATAATTATTTGTTTACATGCCCTATTATAATAACCCTCGAGTCTATTAGCATAGGAATTGCTCCGGAGATCCAGGTCTAAATGCTGAAGACCTCTGCGAGCATGATTTATTCATTAGGAATCTTTCCAGGGTCTCGACAGCATCGATCGGCACTTTCATCGCTTCGCCCTGAACACACTCTCATCGTCTTCTCGTGCTGCAGCGGTGACGCAGTCTCGATATGCCGCTGCTGTATTCCCCCCACGTCTCCTATCCAGATATCGATCAGGGGCCAATATGTTACTTTCATTTCCCCCTGCGCGTTTTGCAGCCGGAGGAAATGCCTAATGTCATCAAAGCACTCCATTAACTTGAAAAGAGGAGGAGGAGGAGTTGGAGAGACCCCATCCCGGCAGACGGCTATCAATGCAAGGCCTGAAGCCAACACTTCCGCTCATACCGCAGATGCCATCGGCATGCTTTCTAATGAGACTCCGGAGAAAAAGTGTGACGTCTTTCTGTTTTTCACAATAGCTAAGTAGATTCAATTTGAGTGTGAGTGTACTTAAAGAAAAAATTTCTGTAAATTTACTCACCCTTAGGCCATCCAAGATGTAGATGAGATGTCTATTCATCAGAACAGATTTGGACTAATTTAGCATTACGTCCCTTTATCCTCTGCAGTGAATAAGTGAGAATGAGAGTTCAAACAGCTGATAAAAGCATCACAAAAATCCACAAGTAATCCACACAACTCCATCAGTTAACGCCTAAGCTGCGTGTTTGATGTTTTCGCTGCAGGGGACTGGTGACTTCAGCTACTGAAAATATCCTCTATCCATAATATTGCTTTCTCCAATGAAAAAGTCACCTCATCTGAATCAGGAGAGAAATATTCACAGATGAAGCACCGTTTACAAAAGTGAAACCCGTTTAAACAGTTAAATATGTTGATCGTTTTTGATGTGAAAGAACAACAAGGGAAGAACTTTTTCACTGGAGGAAGTATTATAATGCCATTTTGTCTAGAAGTTAAAACAGTTAAACAGAAGTTTTAAAGTTAAAACACCTAATGGGGGATTTGTTTCTTACGAACACGCCCGCATTGTTGCTTCCGGACCATAATGGGTTTGTGGCTTATTGTGATGTTGAATCTGCTTTTTTATTGTATAGAAAAAATGTTCAGATGAAAAAAAAAACTTCTACATCTTGGATGGCCTGAGGGTGAGTACATTTTCAGCAAATGTTTCATTTTGGTTGAACAATTCCTTTAAAAGAATACACATTGTATGTAGACAAAGAGTGGTTTTAAATGTTTTCTTCTTTAGCAACGGCCATTCGGGTGGTCAAACAACAGGTTGGGCATTCAAACGATATGACACTAACAAAACAATGCTGACATTAGCGCTGGCATTTTAACAGACACGCACACTCGTGTCTAGTATCTGACCGGCCCTATTATCTGACAAAACAACAAGCTGAAGTACAACTTAAGTATATAGCACAATTGAGCTGTTTATGTTACACTTATTTGTCTTTGCTGACAGGCTTTGTTGTGAATAGAGGTATATAAATACTGTATGTCTTGTTGTGATCACCTTTACCTGCCATACCATAGCAAAGGACAGACCAATTTAATGTATAATTCAGAAAGCTAGCCTGTTCTAGGCATGGATCAGTAGCATTGTGTAAACCTGAGAAGATAAGTCACTAACGGTTCTCAAACCTGTGAGGCTTTTCTCATATGTACAGCTGTCAGCAGGGGCTCTGATCAATAATTCAAATGTAGTGAATCAGACGTCTCTCTGGAGAGCCGCTGTGTCCTCCCAGGTGTGCTTTAATTTTTCATACTATTGTTTTTAGTCCTGCTTTTCACGCTCTGGTCGATTTGAGCCTCCACTCTCTGGGGATTGATGTATGGAGAAGATACAGTACATTCCATTTTCCATAAGTTGCAGGCAGTTCAAAGTCTAATTACTCTGGTTTCTAATGAAGCGTCAGTGCTGTGCTGGCATATTCAGGCAGCATATTTCAAGTACTCAAAAATGATTGATCATGGTAACATTAATTGTGTGACTTATTTTTTTTAACTAGGTGTTGTTTTTTAACAAGTAACATGGCGACATTTTTTGTTTCTATGTCTGTCTGTTGTTCTGTCAGTTGATTGTACTATATATTTTTCATTTTCTCTCTCTGTAAAACTTTCAAAACCTTCAAATAAGGCTTTGTCAAGGCAGCATTCAAACTTTGCCTTGACAGGATCCAGGAAAAAAAATAGTGCAGCATCCCCTTGCCAATTGGAATATATACATACAAATGACCAAAATGCACATCCTTAATTGGCAGCTTGCTCAGGCTCATAGACCATTGAGTAAAGCCAATGGGGACCCGTCATAGTGAAGCCTGGGTCCCATACTGGGTCCCTTACCACCCGGTCAGCTGGACTGGAAGTCTGTGGCGGAGCTGGTGATAAGCCAGTATGTGTGACAAGGAAACTAATATGATGTACAGACCTGAGGGAGACAGGTCACCTAAGCATCTGCCATTCTCCAAATGTCCCTTCACTCCACAAGAATATTAAAAAGCATCTGGATGAGCAAAAGATAATTTCCTCCATTTCTGTTCCCATCAATATTTGTGAACCTTTTATAGAGGTCTCAATTACTCATTGCAAAGTGCCTCTGCAGTGGTTGTGTGAATGTGTTTGAAAAGCTTCTTGTTGTGCCACTGTGTCTGTTGGATTTCTTTCAGACAGATTTTGTAGCTTTAATCTTTGATGTAAATCTCATCTCATCGGCGTGCTCAGCAAAGCTCCCAAAGTCAAAGAGATGAGGGCCTGGTACAGCTGTGATTGGAAGTCTCCATCAGATGAATGTCTCTTAAACCTGGTATTAAGATTTGTCTCTGATGATCTGATCTGATCTGATCTGAAGTGCTCAGGCAGGATGGATCACTATTCTCCCATGATCACTTGTGAATGGATTTCACAACTACATGAAAGACGTTTGTGTTAAAAAAAATGAAAACCCTAGATTTAGCATAATATTTATATGTTTGGACTCCCTTTAGACAATTTACATTTAAGAATTTGGCAGATGGATTTATAAAAAATTGACTTGCCAAATGCATAATGCATTTAATGCATTCCCTGGGAACCAAACCCATGACCTTGGCTTTGCTGAGCTACAGTACTGCTAGGAATAGTAAGTTGGACTTTCACCCTCATTCAGTAGTTTCAAGTGATTTCATGGCACTCTCAATAATGAATGTAGGAAGGACCATTGTTGGGTTAACGAGAAGGTGCACATTGTTTTGCGACCTCGATATTTCAGTCCATTGGATGACTGAAATGTAATTAAATATGTGAACGACTAAGTTGTCAATCAAAGCAGATTAAGGCACAATGGCTTTCATGTATCTGCATTTCTGCTGTCTTTGCTTTATTTTGTGTTTATGTATGACTTACAAAACCTAATCATTAGACAGTGGACCGTAACACTGATAATTGCCCAGAATTACTGCACTTGACATTCAGTGAAAGTGGATTCGGTTTGGCCTTGAGTGCAAATGACTTGAATGTAAAAGGCCGTCCTCACAGGCATAGGGACATACAAAGATGCATCTCGAGTGCACTGAGATAAATCTTTGAGCATCAGTTCAAAAGTAGATGAGAAGACAGTCTATTTAGGAATAATAATGAAATGCAAAGCAAGAAGCAACCAAATGGGAAGAGTAAGAGGATTCATCAGATGTTGGCTATCTCACATTTCATTACCGAGATGCCAGTCATTTCCTCTCCGCTAATGCACATACTGACAGCTGTAAGCTTTGGATACCCAAAGGGCAGAGTAGGCACTTTTCTTTTTTCTCAAAGAGAGGAGCTTGTGCTGAATAACATTAATAAATCACTCTCAGTCACCGCCAGCTGATACCTACTGCATAAAATTTCGTCGGCAGATGCAGAAAAGCCTGTTTTGCTCAATTAAACACAAAGGACAGAGGTCACCAATTAGCAAACTAGCAGTCCAGATCCAGACCCATGAGTGGTTCCAGTGGGCTAGGAAACATTTATCATAAATTAATATCATTAAAATTCACATGGAGAAACAGCATCTGAAGTGGAATGTATGTGTGATGTCATTTGCTTTTGTTTGTTCATTTGCCATACAACCAGTCTTATTGAAAGTTGAAAGTTACTGTTCTATTGTTGATAAAGCTTCTTTGGAAAATAGTAAAAATACATTTGAATACAATTAATTTTTTAAAATTCTGTAATAGACAAAATACTTTTTTGACTATTTATGATTATTTCATTCTTTCAGAATGTTATGGCTGCTAACCTGAACATTAAATGAATTTGACTGAAATTCACTTATTTAATTTCTTAGCTCTACAGCATATTGACTCTTGAAAGTGTACGTTATTTTTGGGCCTTGATTAATTGAATCTTTGCTGGCAGTGAAATTTAGACTCCAGGCATCTTTGAGTTATTGAATACCCCCGACTGAGGCCTTATGAAATATGCTGATCCTTGACATCTGTAGCAACAATGAAGTTGAACATGTTTTGGTTTCAAGCTTAATTGTAACTGCTCAGAATGTCAAAGTGCACTTGATAAAGCAAACTCAATTTATCAGATTATGACCCAAATACGGGGCAGTCGGGGGCAGTCGTGGCCTAATGGATAGAGAGACGAACTTGTAACCCAAAGGTCGCAGGTCCGAGTCTCAGGTGCGGCAGGAATTATAGGTGGGGGGAGTGATAACCAGTGCTCTCTCCACCTTCAATACCACGAGTGAGGTGAGACCCTTGAGCAACCCCCAACTGCTCCGTGTGTGTTCACTGCTGTGTGTGTGTGCACTTGGAGGGGTTAAATGAAGAGTACAAATTCCGAGTATGGGATGCCACACGTCACTTCATTTTCACTTTCAAATCTAGCGGCTAGGTATGAGGTGAACCCAGTATTTGTTTTGACGCCTATTTCTACAACATGCTCGTCTATCCTTCAGTGGCAGGTGGAATTGAAATGTCAAACCCCTGTGACCTTTCCTCAAGATCCCCTGTGTGGGTTTCTGACCCTTAAAGAGCAGCTTGGATCATTAGTATCCAACTAAGCCCTCTGTAACATTTAGATTGCCCTGCACACCCAGTCAATCCCTTCTGAGTAAGCAATCATTCAGATCTGCAGGAAAACCTGCACTGTGTATTGGATTGTAAAGGCGTGAGAAGCACTTAACTAGATACATTTATCCTTAGGAACCTGCAACAAATCATAGCTGTTGCTTTTAAAATGTTTTCATGTGAAAACATTACTTCAAAGAGCACTATTATTTTAGTTTACCTCAGGCTTTATTCGTTTTCTGCAATGGACTGTAATTTCTTATTTCTATGTGTTACTGATATTTACACCTAACATCTCAGTGTGATAGAGAGTTGGTTACATCTTCTCTCCCTTGACTACCCACAATCCCCTTCATTATTGATGTTTGAGGGTACGTACTTTAGTGTTAAGAGTGAGGTCACTGAGGCTACATTTATTTGATCAAAAATACGGTAAAAACAGTAATGTTGTGAAAGATTACAATTTAAAGTGACATTAAATTTTTTTGCAGTTTATTCCTGTGAATATGATCCTTTGGAAATTATTTTGATATACTAATGTGATGCTCAAGTAACATTTCTTATTATAAGTTGAAAACAGTCATGCTGCTATTTTTTGGAAGCCGTGATACATTTTTGCAGAATTATTTAATGAAGAAAAAAAAAACAGTTCAAGAACAACATTTTCTAACATTATAAATGCATTTACTCTCACTTTTGTTCAATGTGATGCATTTTGCTAAATAAATATATTATTTCAAACAAAAAATGTTACTGAACCCAAGCTTTTGAACAGTAGTGTATTTATTTATGACTGTTTTCCAGAATTTAATGTTTTTAATATATTTTTGCTGTTAGAGCCATGAGCCATTCATGTAGTTTTGCAAACAACATGTTGTATTTATAATATCACCGTTTTCCCTCACACAGTACAAATGGCTTTTAATATTTTAGCAAAGGAGTCAAGGAGTCCTTGGCATCAAAAGTTTGAAACTATTGGATTAAAGCACCAAAGAAAACCACATAATGGTCTCAGATCAGTTTAAAAGTCCATTTATTTGTTTATTTTTGTATTGTTTGTCAGTCTCAGTTCTTGGTGAATGGAGGAACTCAGTAGAGCTGTGTGGAATATGGTGAAGGTATGTGGGAGGTCATTTTCAAAAGTCTAATATCAAGAAAACCTCTGAAGGAATACTGTCTGTGAATACAACACAACCTCTGTCTTGTGTTGCTTTTGACTAGTTCTCGGTCTCCCACTGCTTATAAAAGACTCATATTTCAGCGTTTCCAGCAGATATTACGGAAAGCAGTCTGTTGAAATATTTATCGTCACAGCTGACCTCACATGAAGAGATCCCATGTTCAAAGATATTTTTCCGTCGCATTATTCTGACACGCCTCGTCACTCCTAACATTCCACATGGAATTGTCTGTTTGCTCTTTATTCTGTTCATCAGGAATGAGAGGTATTCTCCTGAAAGAGACAATGAGAATTAAGACTGCATATACTATTTAAACCCTATGAGAAAAATCAAGTTCTCCAGTCCTATCAAAACCACTTGACTGATAGATTAATACTATATCATTCATACTGCATATTCGCCACAAGGCAGTTGTTGCAAGAAATTCAATTTGCTTAAACTCATGAAGGCAACTATTTATCAGATATTATGATGATTCACCCAGGCCCTGAGTATTTCAGAACGCCATTGACTTCTTTGGATATCTCTAAACTGCCTACAAAGCATTTTTCCCCACACCAGTCATGAATAGAACTGCAATGGCCTTCTGCGGCGAAGTGGCTCTTTGAATCATCGCCTACAGCATTGTCTTTTGACAGCCATTGTCATTCAAATGGTTGTGCTCTTCATTTAGTGATAATTTGGCACCTTTGATAGTGAGCTATCAGTTCATTATCATGATAATGCTTCTTTAACACAATTTATTTGACTGATCCATCATCACCTACACAAAAGAATAGGAGTGAGTAATGAGTTTCCGCAATAGTGGGAGTCTGATACAGGCGGAGGATGAACAGAGAGCAGGGGCGAAGCTGAGGTGGAGGTGAGTCCCCCTTCATTCCTTGGAGATGTTTTTATTTTAATAAAAAATGTTGAATAGATACAGTATCTTGGCATCCGGAGCTATGTGTTTTGTGTTATTTACAAAGGATGCAATCATAATTTGCTACACTTGAACATGCCATCATACACTATAATCAAACTTGGAAAGTGCATTTTTCAAGTTCAAGAGGTGTATACAGTACGTGCATGCTAGTTTTCACTAATTTATATCATTTGGATGTAGTTGACAAAGAAACTCACTTTCAACTCACAAAATACTCCTGATGATACCTACAGTAACTTTTTTTTTGTGTGTTTTTATTTATTATTTTATGATTTATTATTTATTTTAGTTTTTTTCATTTTTTTTTAATTATTTTATATTTTAATTGTATTGAATATAATAATTATCAATAATTATCGATTTATCATTTTTGCCCAGAATTTTATTTATTTGTATTTTTTAGATTTTGACCATAACATCACAATAATTACCATATTCTACCATATTCGTTTATTCATCCATTACAATAATTATCTTGTCTTCTGTTAGATTGATTGATTGATTGGTTGATTAGTTGATTTGTTAGTTAGTTTGCGATTTTAATTTTGGCCATAGCCACTCAATAATTATGGGCTTTTCATTTTCGTCGGAATTTAGAAATGTTATCTCAATTAAAATTGGTCTGAATATGTAGAGTGATTTTGAAAATAAAGATATTTTCCCTTAACAAACATGTAACAAATGCTAACGGAAGACTCTGCCTGCAGCTAATAATCTTTTTCCATTCTCACTATAATGTTTAGCATAGTCAGGCTTGGATTTGGGAAGGGGAAACTGATCCTTGACCAGCAGTTAATGCTATATACTGTATAAGATTGCTGCATATTCTGTAAACAGCTCTGATATGCAGTAATCTTCTTCTGTTTATTGCTTTTGGGATTCTTCCCACCTACCCCTGCTTCGTCTGTCTGTGCCTGTTTCATGTTGCTTAATTGCTGACCTTTGTATTCCATCTGCCCCTTGTGTGCATCGCATCATGGTGCTATTTAATGATCTGAGAACAGACACTGGCCTTTCACACTGATCCAGAACTGATTCCCCACCCGAATCCTAATCTTGGCTGAGAATTAAAGAATCTGGCAAATCAAGTCTCATACCTGCTGACAACACTCCCTCCGCAGCATTTAATCTGTCTATGACGGAAGTGGCAGGTTTCTGATGAGGCGGACAGTCTCTGCTCTGGACAGTGGATTGTTTCAGGCTGACAGTATCCACACACACACACACACACACACACACAGTGTGGCAGTCAGTCACACAGGCCTTGAAGCATCGTCTCAGGCTTAATGTGCAGTGAATGCAGTGCCTATTGATTTCCTCTGTTGTCCGTGACTATAAATACAGATTAATAAACAACATTTTTCCAGCCGTTGGCAACATCCTGTCCACTGGGACAGAACTCAGACTGAATTTCTGAAGGTTGAGAGAGATGATGGAGACTGGGCTTGAGCTTTTGATCACTTGCACCCATCAGGACACTGAACACGGGCCCAAAGGGTCTCATGTCTCATATAAATGGTATTCCAGTCAGTCAAAAACCAGACAGGAAGTGGACTGGTGCGATATATATAGATATACAGGTGCATCTCAATAAATTAGAATAGTGGAAAAAAAAAGTTCATTTATTTCAGTAATTCAACTCAAATTGTGAAACTCGTGTATTAAATAAATTCAATGCACACAGACTGAAGTAGTTTAAGTCTTTGGTTTTTTTAATTGTGATGATTCACATTTGGATTCCACCAATTCACAATCTCAACAAATTAGAATACTTCATAAGACCAATTAAAAAACATTTTTTTGTGAATTGTTGGCCTTCTGGAAAGTATGTTAATTTACTGTACAATACTTGGTAGGGGCTCCTTTTGCAAGAATTACTGCATCAGTGTGGCGTGGCATGGAGGTGATCAGTTTATGGCACTGCTGAGGTGGTATGGAAGCCCAGGTTGCTTTGACAGTGGCCTCAGCTCATCTGCATTTTTTGGTCTCTTGTTTCTCATTTTCCTCTTGAACACTACCCCATTAGATTCTCTATGGGGGTTCAGTCTGGTGCTGTTTGCTGGCCAGTCGAGCACACAAACACCATGGTCATTTAACCAAATTTTGGTGCTTTTGGCAGTGTGGGCATGTGCCAAGTCCTGCTGGAAAATTAAATCAGCATTTCCATAAAGCTTGTCAGCAGAAGGAACCATGAAGTGCTCCAAAATTTATTGGTAAAAGAGTGCAGTGACGTTGGTTTTCAAAAAAAACAAAGGACCAACACCAGCAGATGACACTGCACCCCAAATCATCACAGACTGTGGAAAATAAACACTGGACTTCAAGCAACTTTGGTTATGAGCTTCTCCACCTTCCTCCAGACTCTAGGACCTTGATTTCCAAGTGAAATACAACACTTGCTCTCATCTGAAAAGAGGAATTTTGGACCACTGGGCAACAGTTCAGTTCTTCTTCTCCTTAGCCCAGGTAAGATGCCTATGACGTTGTCTGTGGTTCAGGAGTAGCTTAAAAAGAGGAATACGACAACTGTAGCCAAAACACGTCTGTGTGTGGTTGCTCTTGATGCATTGACCCCAGCCTCAGTCCATTCCTTGTGAATTTCACTCAAATTCTTGAATCGATTTTGCTTGACAATCTTCATAAGGCTGCGGTTCTCTCGGTTGGTTGTGCATTCTTTTTCTTCCACACTTTTTCCTTCTACTCAACTTTCTGTTAACATGTTTGGATACAGCACTCTTTGAACAGCCAGCTTCTTTGGCAATGAAAGTTTGAGGCTTACCCTCCTTGTGAAGGGTGTCAATGATTGTTTTCTGGACAACTGTCAGATCAGCAGTCTTCTCCATGATTGTGTAGCCTAGTGAATCAAAATGAGAGACCATTTTGAAGGCTCGGGAAACCTTTCCAGGTGTTTTGAGTTGATTAACTGATTGACATGTCACCATATTCTAATTTGTTGAGATAGTGAATTGGTGGTTTTTGTTAAATGTGAGCCAAAAACATCACAATTAAAAGAACCAAAGACTCCCCTCCCCCCCCCCCAACTACTTCGGTCTGTGTGCACTGAATTTATTTAATACACGAGTTTCACAATTTGAGTTAAATTACTGAAATAAATTAACTTTACCACGACATTCTAATTTATTGACATGCACCAGTATATGATGATCAATATATAAAGATACATTGAGTTATTTATGGCCATTTAGCAGAGCTTGATACAAAGCGACTTACAGTGCGTAAGGCTTATAAATGTTGCCAGTACGTGTGTTCCTGGGAGTCGATACCCACAACACTTTGCCTGCTAACTAATGCTCTACCCACTGAGCACAGGCTGTATGATTAGATATCTACCTTTAATTAGATATGTATAGAATATACCTTTATTAAATGTATAGATATAACCTTTAATTATATATGCTATAGTATATAATAAAGGTAGGAATTAAAGTATATAAAAATACTGATATTCAGAAAAGGGGACATAAAAGTTGATCAAAGGTGACAGTAAAGGCATTTGTAATGTTTCAAAAGATTTCTATTTTAAATGCTGTTCTTTTGAAACATAATTCAAAATTGATAACAAAAAAGAAAATTATCAAAATCAGATATTAGAATGATTCCGAAAACATGTGACACGAAGACTGGAATTAAGGCTTTGGAAATAAAGAAAATAAAATGCATGAACATAGGAAAAAAACAAGGGGGGGGGTATTTCACAATTAGTATTTGATCAACTAAATGCAGACTGGTGAGCCTAGAGACGTCAAAAAATTTTAAAAACTTACCAGGCCCGCCAACTTTTAAATGGTGGTGTATATATATATATATGGTACTTTTCTTAATTTTTTATGTTTATATATATATTTATGTATGTCACACTCATAGCTCTGGTAGAGCAGCTGTGTTCAATTTAGTACTTGCATGGTCACACTATTTTACATAGCCTCTTGGGACATTTTGTTGGATTAGATTTTAAAAAATTTCCGCTTGGGAAAAAGTATATCACCTGTGCATTTTTTTCTCCCACTTTTGCAGTTTTCAGTTCGAAATTACATTTGCCCACTTTGTTTCTCTAAGGATTAGTTTATCATGCGCAGGTGACGCTCATTCGCCCATTCAAACACTAAAATTAGATTTGTAATATTAACTCTAAATTTACTCTTAGTAAAATTAATTTGCTTCTGTTCCCTAAATCTAGTCTTAAGAATTTCACTATTGCAGACCAAACATAAAGACTCTCTGAAATGGTAGCATGAAGGATTTTTAAGCTTCTGAACCCACACAATATCCTTCTGTACTCCATCAATGCCAAAAAACAAAACTCTGTCCATTGGAGGGCCCAGCTTTCAGACTGCCTTAAGCTTTTCTCTTTCCACAAGTTTTTCCGACCCTTCTCACTTTTACCACAACTCCTAATCACAGAGAAGATTGTTTCGATTCGTCAATGCCATCTGCGGCACAGCCATACTGATGATACTCTGTAACTGCTGGGTTATGCATCTAAGTGAGAAAAGCTTTTTTTTTGTACTGTCAGAATTCCTCCACACTGAATTTGGATGAGGTCCACTTGTTCATGTTTGTGTCTGAGACACATGAGGTGGGCGTGTTCTGAGAGTACAGCAACTATAATGTTTCATTCATATCTTTTAATGAGAAATAGCGCTTTCATTATTAAATATAGGTCAGGAACAGATCATTTCAACAGGACATTTGATTTACAGTATTGATTTATAATATTGACAATATTGATATTTTCTCTAGCCTTAAGGATCTTTGCCACTGATCATGAAATCTAAATAAAATTTCATAAAAAATGTTTCAGTTCAATTGCAGCCTCTTAGTTTAAATTTACGAATGCAGACAGGAATGCAAAACCCAAAATATTTTTATTTATTTAGTGTGGAAAACTGAAATCACACTGGCACTAATGCACATTTAATTGGCTTTCTCCAAATTAAATGTTCACATTTATGCTGTGGTGAATACTTCATGTAGTAAGGAGGATAAAATTAAGAACAATTTTCTTTGCTTTCAATAAACGTTTATGTGAATTTTAAGCCATCAACCAATGTACAGTATTTGCATAAGCCTTGCATAAAGCATTTTAAAAGGATTTTTAAATGATACTGCTGTTTGCTTGTTTCAGTGATGCAATGCATAGGCTGGAATAGGTGCATAAGAATCTGCTAATTTCTTATATATTACATCATCTAGACCCACCTTTATGCAAGAACTGTTTTTATATTTATTCTTTTATTATGACTTTTCTCATTGTCCTTTTTACTCTTCTGTCCACTTAGTTATGATTAATAATGCAGTGTGTTTTCTCGTTAACTAGCGGCTTCAACAGAGAAGCAAAGACTGTCACGTCCGTAATGGTATGCAAAAGGAGTTTAGCATCAGCAAACAGCTGAAGAAGGGGATAATTGCGGCTCTAGTTTTATCCAAATAAACTAGGCTTATACAAGTAATCCATGTTCTTGCTCACAATTATTTAAAAGTTCATTTAAATGCCTGGCACACAACCAGAAACGGACTATGACATCATCAGGCACAAGCCCCTCCCCCTCCACAGAGGTATCTTGAACTAGGTCAGCATGTGACTGGTCAAGATGTCTTGAGTGATATGTTGTGTTGACAGGTATTGCATTAATAAGGAAGTGCTGGGCCTCCTAGAGACACACTGATTGACAAAATGCTGCCTCCAAGTCTGGCCAAGTTGACCTCTTGCCCACCTAGGAAAAATCGACCTCTGTAGTGTGTATGTGTGGGTTTTGTCTGACACCAGAGAGATAGAAGTCAGCAGTATTCATCCCAGCAGACAGAGCATTTGTCTGTAATTGTCTATTAGTTGCATAAAGATTCATTCCTGCTAAAAAAGAAACATTGAAACCAGCTTAAGATGGTCTCTTAGCCTGGCCAAGCAGGTATTTTTTATTTATTTTGTATTTAACTAGTTTAGCATAAGTCCTTATCGTTTGTCTTCATTATTTTCATAACCTTTGGCCTGATATAAGGTTTATATCTAGAACGGAGAAGGCCAGCGTACTGCTGCACATGATCTTCTGAACACTCCAGACTGTATTATTTTCACTTTAGCTGATATCTTTGTTATGTTTGGCTGCTTTTGTGGCACTAATGTGATATGAAAGGGCAGAAAAATTGTTTTTAGCTTAATGATCCTGTATTCAAACAGAATTATAGCTGGGGTAAGCAGTCTTGATATTCAGAAATGTCTGGAACGTGTTAAAGTTTAATGATAATGACTCTCTAAATTGTCCAAAGGCAACATGAGGATGGCACTTTGGTGGTATAAAAGGGAAAAATGAACTCTATAAAGCCTTGTTCTAAATAGTCCTTTTATGTGGTCTTAGCGACAGAAATATTTCAGAAATGAAATATCTCAGCAGGGTTGGGTGCAGAGTGCCTCCAATAGATTCATTAAAAATCTCTCAAATGAGTCAGTCCTGAGGGGTTTAGCAAGTTGAATCTGAGGAAATAGGAAAGACTTTAATCAGGGTGGACACCATGATGTGAAAGAAATCAGAGATTTTGGGTTGGACACACAGTCTATCAATTTATCAATGGGTTGTATTGTTATGTGCCATGAAGCACAAAAAAAGGCAATTTTAACAAATATTTTATTTCACACACACACACACATATATATATACAGTATTTATGTTTTTTGTAGTTTATTTCTTTATTTATTTACATGGAATGTAAACTTTAGACGTGACTTGGAATCTGAAGACGGAACAAACTATTGATTGGACAGTACTTGTATCTCTAACAGCCTCAGTTTTCATTCACGTCAAATTACAAATAGCATCTGTGGATGATTTTCACATCTGCCAGCATGTGCTCAGAGGTCAATGCTAAATAGAAATATATTGTATTCTATGTCCAGGGACCTTTTCATTGTTAGGAGTAATTTCCCAAACTGTGAGACTGAAAGGAAGATCTATAATATTACTCAAGATGATCAAACACGGAGTAATTCAGTCTGACCACAGTTCCATAGAGTAGTTCAGTCAATACAGACATATTATATACTAATAGAAGAGCATTAGGTTAGGGGTCAGTAAATCCAGTTTAGTCTTTATTTAAACAGGTAGCTATTATGGTAATGATTGGTTCTTTCTCTCCATTTATTTAACAGCCTCTGTGCACCAAAAATAATTAAGCCTTGAATAATGTGCTGCACTTTACAGCTGCATCTTATTATGTACAATTACTCATGCACAAATACCATTATTTGATTTTGTAACTTGAAAAGTTTTTCAACAAACTGCCTATTTCAATGTCATTAATATGCATTAAGTCTTTCATCTGGCTTTGTCGTGCCATTAGTAACCCAGCAAAGCACAGATTTGTGAAGGGCCCTCTTAGATACGGGGCATTTTCAATCCATAATGAAGGTTTTTAATCAATACCTTCTAACCAAAAGCGTCTGCAGAACTGGGCAGACATAAAAAGCAGAAATGTGATTTCAGTCATTCATCACCATTGACCCACTCCTGAAAATGATGCCATGACACAACAGGGATATTATCGACTCAGCCAGGCTGAAAACATATTTCTTTATGGACCCCTCTTAGCTATGGGGTTCCCATATTTTTAGAACAATGAATCCATGACTTTTCGAGTCTGTTTTTATTCTTTTTTTTCTGTTTTTATTTACTTTTTTTTTTAATTGTATTATTTTCCATTGCATTCCAGACATGTAAATCAATTTTAAAATTCCTGATATTTTCAGGTTTTCCAAGATTGTAGGAACCCTCAACTTCAGGCGTCTTTAACAGTCAGTCTGCAACCACTAGGGGGTCTGTAAGGGGTCCAATCATTTTTGTTAGATCCCAAACAAAATTTTGTGGAAAAATAAAAAAATAAAAATTGGGGTTAGATCTAGATTAATTCATTCATTCACCCAATTTCACCAAAAATAGTATTTTAAAATTAATAATAATAATAATAATAATAGTAATCATAATAACAACAAGTAAGAAATAGCTCACACAATATTTAAAACTTGTTATCCATTAACTGTTTATTCTATGATTTTATCATGTCCATTTCGTTTATTTCAGTTTTGTTCATTTGTTTGTCTGTTTTGTGCTTTGTTTTCATTTCGTTGCTTTTGTTGTTATGTTTAGTTCATTTCGTTGTGTTTTGTACATTTTTGCAAATATATACCGTAATATAGACTTATGAAATGTTAAGTTGATACATTTACTATTTACATTAACAGTTAGCAGATGCTTGTAACCCAAAAGTGACTTACAATGAGAACAAGAGAAGCATCAAAAACTAACAAAAGTGCAACAAGATGTAAGGCTGTGTGAGTCTAAAAACATATTTCTAATGCAATAAAAAATATTAGTTTATAATAAATAACAAAAGAATAAAAGTTAGGAATAGATATAGAATAGAGACACAAAGTGTTGTCAAGGGTTTTAATTCTATTATTATTATTTTTATAATAAATAAAAAGAAAACATGTAGATAGAATAGAAATGCTAGGGTTAGAGGGTCACGATTTGTTTAAATGAAAATTAAAGTTTTGTACTATACGTAACATGGGGTCTCTTTGTCATCGTCTTATGCACTGGCGGTCCGTAGTCTGAAGGACGTGTATAGCTAATAAAATGCACTGTGGAATGAGGGAGAAAAAGAGGAATTTGCAGTGTAACACGTCCAAGAACAGAATAAGTCACATCAGGTGCTGTGTAAGTGTAAGCAGGTAACAGAAGCAGATACAGAGATAGTGTGGAAAAGGGCACTTGAAGAGACTTCAATTAGCAACATCAGTTCAGGTGTGCAGCCGGCCATGAAGCCTGAGCCACGGGAGGGAGGGGGAGAAAGAACAGGCAGTGCTGAGGTGGTATCTGTTAAAGGGAACGGCGAAGGATGAACGCTGCCTGACATAATGATGTGGAAAATGACAAGTACCATTTCATATCTCCTGTCAAATCCTGTAATAATTGACACGCAATGCACACAATTCCTCACGGAAGTGACATACCGGCACACTCCATGCCGGCGTCAGGTGATGCAAGGTGCGTGATATGACAAAAGAGCCATTTATTTATGATGCTTGTGTTGAAAGATCGGTACGCCGCCCTTGTTTCATTTTCACAGGTACACGGAAATCCCTCGTGGCTTCAGAGAAACTCACAAGGCCCACGTTAACCGCGCAGAGGATGATCATTGATGGTGGTTGTAAATCTCAGCACTCTCTCGTTCAGTCGAACATTGTTAGCTTTCCTCTTCCCTTTCTGATCTGAGGAAAAATCATGATTCAGTTTGTTGTTCCTTGCACTGTATATGAAATTGCTACCTGTCACTTTCAATGCACATTGATTACGGCAGCAGCGTGGGCCGTGGACAGAGGGTGATTATTTGTCTTTAAAAGCCATTCAGTGGATGTGGTGCTTTTGCGTGGTGCATGTTACTGTTTCAGAGTTAATTACAGATGAGCAGTAATAGCTGTGAGATGCTCGGTGAGTCACAAGCCAGAGACGCAGCGACACACTCCACACGCTTTTGTCGTTGGAGGCCCGCACTTCACCACCCTCGGTCACTTACAACGGGAAAATTGTCAAACCTCGCTGTTTAACTTGGACCCTGATGAAACAAATGAGCTTGGAGAAGCATAGCAATCAAATCTTTTGTGTTTCTGTCTTGCAGATCCTTCGCTTCACCACCGGCAGAAGGCAGTGGTTTCTGATCTCACTTTCCAGACAGGCATGTCGAGCTTGATGGACTTCGGAACTCCAGATTCTTCACTTGACAAAGGTAAGATCTCCAAATATGCATAAGCAGTGCTTATTTTCCACAGGCTGTGGAGCTCAGGTAATTTATCACAACGCTGAAAGGCAAATAAAACAAAACCATTGTCCTTTGGATTTTCAGCTTCCCCCCCGCTTATGTGGTTGTGAGGAGAGAAATGTATGCGACTAAAGAAATGCACTTCTACAAATTGCGAGAGAGTCATCTTCCAAGAAAACAAAAAAAGCTTTGTCTGATTCATGTAATGTCACTCGCTGCGGGGAGGCGTTATTATGAAGTGTATTGATCAAACTGGGAATTGAACAGAATCTCTACGTTTTATTCTAGACATCCCATTTTCCACACATAATGACGCCTGTTACTCTCTATTGCCTTTCCTCCGGAGTGCTGGCCCTCTAAATCATAATCTTTATGTCTTTATCAAAGCCAACATCACAAAGAAGCCAAACTACCCTCGTAGGATGATAGAGGGTCTTCATTTTAACCAGTACCGGGAATAGTTTTCGACTTCACTCAGGCTGATGGCGAACACTGCATGCTAATGCATTGACGGCACCCGTGGCATGCGTTAGCATGTGCTTTATACTAGTATACACACAAATATACATACTCATTTGTATTAGTTTGCGCGGTCTGTTCTGCTCTCTTTTTCTAGTCTTATGTTCATTTCTGTTTTATTCTGCTTTCTTGCTTTGTTCTGCTGTTCATTTCTGTTCTGTGCATTTCTGTTATTTTAGTTTCTCTTCTGTTTGTTCTGTGGCCTGTAGCACGAAGCCGGTTTCAGTTTACCCAGATAAGTTCACGTTTAGTTTGAGCAAACTCTTGAGTTTTCGGGCTCGAGAAGATGGGTTGATTTTGAGCGGGTTTCGTCACCATGGTAACTTACGCTACATGGCTACCCTGCTCCGGAGCAGGTTTTATTCTGGGTTAGAGATCGCAAACCCAAACTGGACCAATCAGCTGTGAGCAAAGTGACATATCTGATGCAATGAAACCACTCCCCCGTATCTTTCACTCCAAATTAAAGCAGTTTACAGTCAAAGAATTTTAGAGATTTTTCCAGCTACTTATTTATTATACTTATATTATTTATGGAGAGAGAGAGAAGCTTTAATATATATCAACTTTTTTAAAAGTACTAAACTATCTGTTTTCCTTTTGAGCTCTGTGTGAATCTATATATAAATAATTAAATTTAGTTGATTCCTTTGCATAGTCATATTTTCTTTCTGCTTCCAAACTTTTGCTGCAGCAGAAGTGTTTCTTGTAAATGCATTTAAATTTATTAAAATTTTAATAACGACATCTCAATCTTCAGCAGAAAGTGCATTGCGGTGACTCTCGCAAGAAATGAATCCAAATGCCGCTTTGCTGATGTTCCGTGTGATTGGCTGTTTGCTGCACGTGTCACTCTTTCAGGTGTACGCACTCCAGAGAATGTATATATCGAGCTTTGTGAGCCCGCTGAACCTAAACCAGGTTGGCTTTATCAGGTTTTGTCAACTCAAAACTTACTCTGCAACTCTGAGTTTGTTCATCTCGCTTCGTGCTACAGGCCACTGTTCATTTCTACTGTTGTTTTCCACTCTATTGTTTAATTCTGTTCTTTTCGTGTTCAGTTCTGTGTGTTCATTATTCATATTTTCTGTTCTGTTTTCTGTTCTGTTCATGTCTGATTTGTTCTTTTTTATTTTTATCTATATTGGTTTCGATTTTGTTTTGTTCTGTTCATTTCTTTTGTTCTGTTCATTTCTTTGTTTTGTTCTACTTCGTTCTTTTCTTTTTCGTTCTTTTCTGTTTTACTCTATTCAGTTAGTTTTTGTTTTATTGTGTTGTGTTCTGTTCGTTTCTATGCAATTAAATTATGTTTTGCTAATTTGTTCTTTTCTATTTTATTCTATTCTAACAAAAATATCTGAAAGTACCTTGCTGTCACTGTATTATTGCTATTAGACATGTACCATAGTAATACTGTGTTGTTTGTAGTGATATTTTTGATTTGTAGTGACCCATATGCTGGCCAGGCTGTTTAATCAGCCCGAATTTGTTCATTTTGAGATGATTGGCTGATGACGCTGCCTGCTGCCCAGCTGTTTTAGATTTTTGTGTCTGTATTTTACCATCCATACCATAGTGTATGACAGCGTATCACGGTATTTTCTGATGCCATCACTTTATGTTGATGCTGCTACAGAATCATTCTGTTCTATCTGTTCTTTCTCTTTCTCTCCTGTTTTTTTCATCTTTTTTTCTGTTTCTATTCTGTTCCCTTGCGCTGTTCTTTTCACCCTTCGTGAAAGGCATTATTGATGTTGTGCTTGCTGTCAGTACTTCATTATTCCCAGCCGAGCCTTAAATTGTTTTGAAAGATAATGCTCGGTCTGCCAGGCAACTGTATCTATGCAGTTGAGAAATAAAAGGAAGCAGGCAGCCGTATTAGAAAGGCTTTAATGTACTAAATTCATTACTTTCAGCCTCATGTGCCCATACAAGCTCACTTATGTGCAGCACCCTTCGCAAAACAACAACCCAACAAATACTCTCCAGCTGAGCTTTCCCTATTGAACACGTGTACATTTAATCAACACACAAGAGCTTTTGGGCCCACCCTGTCTGATATTAAGGCGGTCACTCATTCATTACACAAACAGCATATGCTTCAAAGTATCACATTGAGTTGTTTGTGTATGAACTGGTCATTTTTTCCCCAGCAGGCACTCTGAACTCAGCAGCAGCATCCTGGTCTTTAAGAGAGAGTGATAAAAGGAGAGATGAGTCAGTGTTAAGACCCTGAGAGCCCTTGAGTCTTTCTGCCTGGCTGTGTTTGAGACTGCCACTCGCTGTAGGTTGAAGCCGGTGCACTGTGACAGAGAGTGGGCCCCTATCTGCCGGTGGCTCCATTAGTTCCATGAGAAAGAGAACACTCATCCAGCTCTTTATCTGACAACACGTCCCACAGATCCCTACTGCAAAGAATTATGGGATGTGGAGGGAGAAAGATGGTGGACAAAAGTGGATATACTTTTAGTTCAAGAAAGAGCACGTTTGTGGGGTTTATAAGGGTCACAGTGATTGACATGCCTTAAAAAGATAGTTCAGTCAAAAGTGAAAGATCAGTCTTCAAAAAGATCATTTACTCTCTCTCATGTCATTCCAAATTAGTTTGCGTTTTTTTCTTAAATGTAAGGTAAACATTGAAAGCTCCTTTCTACACTATAAAAGTGAACAGCTCCAAAAATACAGTCAATTTTTTTATTTTATAGTTCATATACAGTATCATTTTAATCTATTTATAGGTTTGTTAATGGTCATTTTTAGCTCATTTTGAAAAAATATTATGTAAAATATGTTCAACTTTTGCAGAATATCATGAATGTTCAATTTCTATGCAAAGGAAGTGAAAAGCTCAGAAAATGATCCCTTTTTAGTAAAGTATTCTATATTTATTTTTACATGTAATTTAAATTCTATATTTTCTTTTTCTCCATTTTATGAATTAATCGGTTTGATAATAGATGCATTTTTAGCTAATTTTGTATGACAAAGAAAATGATTTAAAAAATACCATAAACGGATCATATAAGTAGACCATATCATTTATTTGATAGTTTTTACTTATGTTGTACTTTTAATTTAGCGATAAGTAAATAACACTAAAAATGACACAACAAAATTTTTTAATAAAACTACTTGTATACTATATGATAATTTGTGTAAATTCAAGTGGTATGGACTACTTTCATAGTTCTTATAAATCTTTTTTGGTGTTCGACAGCCTTAGTCCCCATTAACTTTCATTAAATGACAGAGAATACAATTAATATGAGTTTGAGTAAGTAAATGATAACAGAATTTTCATTTTTGGGCAAACTGTTCCTTTAACATTAAGAGAACAGTCAGTCTGTGTCTTGTTTCCACCATTAGATGGAGCTGCGGTGCTTCTGAAGAGAGACTCACCTGCCCTCTCACCTGATCAGAAAAGCTGTTTATCTCCTCCCCCTGTCCCATGAATGTGGCTGTTCAAACACGGCTGGGAAAAGCAGTGCCATTTCCCTTTTGAACTCTCTGCACCTTTTAAGCCAGGAGGAGTGTGTGTGTTTGTGCAACCGTGAGCAAGAACAGGTAGGAAGGGTGTAGAGGGAGTGGGGAACTTTAGAAACGCCCAAAAGAAACTCCCAGAACAGGTATACAGGCTCAGAGAGGAAGGCGGCTCAAACTTGTTTGTACTCACTCAAGAACACCTCCCTAGTAACCTGTCAGGGAGGAGTGAACCGTGTACCTGTTGTGTGTGTGAGTGTGTGTGTGTGGGAGGTTTAGTTGAATTTTCTTGCTATGAGAAGAAGCACCGGCACTGACAGTGGAGCCTGCCGGAGCCGGCACTGTGGGGGGCATGAGATCTGAAAAAGAGGAGGGCAGACCAGGTGAGTGTTTGTGTGTGCACGTGAGTCCAAGATGGAAACCACAGGCATAACGCACCCCTGAATCATATAACCAGCTGACGAGGCATGTAAATCTGATTGTATGACTATGCACAGAGGCTCTTCACGTGTACCGGCAGGTGTTGGGTGACCTGTATCAGTGATTCCCAAACAATAGGTTATTTGCTTTGCTAAACCTTTTGTATAAGATGGTCAGTTCCTTTTTGAGGAAATCCATTAGGCCATAATATAAATGAAAAAGTTCACATTTCAGGTTTTGTGTGTTATGGACTTGCTGTTGAGGCAAATAAGTCTAAAAAGGTTGGGAAACGCTGACCTATATCCCATACTGCCCTTTAGTACTTTGATGGATGACCAACTTTTAGATTATTTGATGAGTCAAACACATACAAGGCATGTACTTGTCTTTAATATCATGTAATCTTGAGTAATACTATGATTTACCATGTGTGACGTGTAGCCCAGTAATCAGCTGTAATTACGTTAGTGACACATATGTTGTTTGTGAGGTCATATGAGATGGTGGTCATACAGAGGCATCATGCTGTCGGTTTATGTGAGGGATATTTGCGCATCCCTTAATCTGACCAATGATCTGTCACAATAATCTGCTTTGAATGTATAAAAATGTATGAGTGATCGAGTGAAATGGACGTATGAGCTGTGAAATTAAAAGAAAAACATGTTTAATTTTCTATTTTTTTTTAACGTTGTATTTACCTTTTATTGTAAAAGTGGAAACATTTCATGGGCATTTCCCAAGCTTGTTGTTAATCCCTTGTGACATTTTTAAATCTTTACAATCCTCTCTCATTGGCTTACTCACAAAACAATTAAAGCTGATCCTGAATCAGCCCCCGTTTGTTCGTCTGGCTAGTAATAATCCTTGCATCTTCTCCACACCCCACTTAATCAACACTGTGAGACTGATCTTTACACTCTTTATTCAAAGTCTAACAACAGACCGAGTAGGAACTTATGGATCATATTTAAGCACTTTGATAGTTGCCATCGGCAAAACAGGAGGAATGTGAATCACGCGTACAGTAACGTTACACTGCACATACTGTGAATTCACTCCCTTGAAGATAATTATATAGGTGATTCATAAAGTCAGGTTCCATCTGAAGCTGCTCAGCTGTGTACTCTTGAACGCTTGGTTTATTGTGAACACACATCCTGAAACGCTCGTTTGATTCATTGGAATTTAAGCGTTTGATCTTGGTGGTATGACAGTGCAGCTTGTGCCTTTGAAAGTTTTTAGGGTAGGGTAGGATTGTTTTTGACTGACTGAATGGTTGAATGTTGTTATTGTGTGAGGGATAACCTTGCCTCAGGACACTTGCACCGTTGCTCTTTGAGATCAGTTAACATTAGACAAGGACATTGCTGCTGGTCTGTTGTTAAGAACGGTTTCTAACGTGCTGGTATTCACAATTATTGTTGCTTTTTTTGTAACTATGGTAGGACTGGACAACATAGCAAAAAATACCTGGTGATATTCATTATATTTTGGTATTTGTGTGTTATGTAGGGCCTTAAGGGGTGAGATTTATATTGCATTTATTTACATAACTAACTTTACAGTTATAAATAGCAGTGTTTACCTATATGCTAGCATTCAAATGTTGGGGGTTGAAAGTGTCTCATGCTCAACATGGATGCATATATTTGATCAAAAATACAGTAAAAAAGAACTATAGTAATATTTAAAATGACTGTTTTCTATTTTAATGTTTTAAAATGTAATTTATTCATGTGACGACAAAGCTGAATTTTCAGCATCATTACTCCAGTCCTCAGTGTCACATGATCCTTCAGAAATCATTCTGATATGCTGATTTTCTTCTTATTATCAATGTTGAAAACAGTTGTGCTGTTTGAAACCTTGATTTTTTTTTTCCAGGATTCTTTGATCAAGTTCAAAAGAACAGCATTTATTTAAAATAGAAATCTTTTTTAACACTATAAATGTTTTTACTGTCACTTCTGATCAATTTAAAGCATCCTTGCTAACTTCTATCATTTCTTAAAAAGTCTTTTTGAAACTTTTGGATGGTAGTGTGTATTTCATAAATCATTTTGATATATTTTGCATGATGATGATGCAAATAAACGATTATTTAAATGGATAGATTGAACTGATTCCCAGAAATGAATCAGCTCCATCAACTCTAATGACATTTTTAAGTTGAAATCGGAGACTTATGTCTTATTACTACTGTAAAGTATAAATACTTTTTTTTTAATCTAATGGCCAAATAAAAATTATTTTTTATTATTATTATTTGATTTCTTTCTATTTACATTTTAGATATTATAATTTATGTTTATCTGCACATTACATTTCACCCAGAAGTGCATCTGTGTGTCTGTTTATTTCATTATTTACAAACAGACATACAGGTGCACCTGCTAGTGCCTTTGTGTGCACTCATAGTCTAATGGTATTTTGAGAATATTGTGCCACCGGCGCCAACAGGGCTTGGCATAACCTCTGCGGCTCACTGATCTACTCGGTGCCAGTGGTTACGCTCCAAATAGATGAAGATAATGAGTTTGACCCTCCGAGCCCCTGCTGCCAGATGGTTCTGTCAAGCTCTGCCCTTCTCTCCCACCCCAAAGTACAAACTACAAGTTCACAGACAAGTTTCATGCTGCCAAAAACCCTGTCAGGAGCACCCACGCTGACAGCTACTACAATATGCTGCATTCCGTCACCCCAGCCAAGTCCACAGGGATTTTGAAGTGAGACACTTCTCTTAAGTGTTTGCGTTACGTAACGTATCTTGGAAAAAAATTGTGCAGTCGGAGACAACTGTCCAACAGGATTTGCTGCTGTCAAGCTAAATGACAGAACAAAGTGGTTTTATTCCAGTATCAGAGGGAAGCATATGCTTGAGTAGGCGGTGAACAAAAACAACAAAGTAACAGAGTTTTGAATATTTGAATTCGAACCCTTATTACTTCACCGTCGCTGGCAGGCCAAGTTTCCAAACACGAATTAGGTGTCATTGGCATGTAAATGTGTGCAGGCACATGTAAATATATATTATCGGAAAGTTCAGAACAAGCAGTTTATTTGCAGCCAACCCAAAAAATATTTATTTATTTATTTTTCCATTTTCTGAAATGCTATTTTGTATTGCAAAAGGTAAAGGAAAATTTGTTTCCTCCTAATTTTAATTATTTATTATCAAAAAACATAGCACTGTAATACATTAGTAAGTGGTTTATTTGTGTTTCTTTTAATATTATTATTATTATGAGTTTATATGTATAGGGACATGATATTGTCTTATTTCGCTTAAAAATGACAACACGATGTATTTGTATATATTTGGAATAATATTTCTATTTTTAAAAAGTCTCTTACAGTATGCTCACCAAGGCTGCATTTATTTGGTCAAAAATGCAGTAAAAAAGTAAAATATTAAATATAATTACAATTTAATTATATTACATGTTAAATGTAGTCTATTACTGTGATGGCAAAGCATTATTACTCCAGTCGCATGTCACATGATCCTACAGAAATCATTCTTATATGCTGATTTGGTACTCAAGAAACCATATAAATATGGTTATGAAAGACTTAAATGTTAGTAGCAGTAGTAGTAGTAATAAGTTCCAAAGCTGATAGATTAACAGGAGTGTTTTTGGAACATCACGGTGAGTGTTTATGTGTGTGCGTGTTTTGGCCAGGCACTTCTGCTGCCCATCCGCTGGCTTGGCCTAATCTGTCCTTAATGAAAGTGTGAATCAATTACCACTATCTCCAGTTGGCATGGGCAGGCTGAACTTGCTTGCAATTTAAACGCAGAGCAATTAATTCAGCACAGCTGTTGCCCTCAGATATCCCTACACAGAGGACTAGAAACACACACACAGAGAAGGTTTTTTTGCCATCATACATGCAAAATGTAATAAAATTCTACGCAGATGCCACGTAACACATGTGCTCTAAATCGTCTCTTCATCTCAAAAGTGTGCTACACACAAGCCACATTTTCTCAACAAATGGTGCACAAGTGTCACCCACAATCTCTCTCTGCATATCTTGAGACTTGTAATGCGTTTTCATGCATGTATTTTGGTGCTGGCTCAAGTAGCTTTATCGTAGTACAGCAGCCCACACCTCCTACTGTACCTTTTAATAATACTTCTATCACAGCTCTGATTTAGAAAAAATGTCATTTGACGTGGGTGCTATTTTTGATATAAGCTCTTGTGTAGGTCTTAAAAGAAATGCTGATGTTGATTTTCTTCGCCTATATGGGGCAGCATATTTGGGTCAGGCTGGGGTTTTATGTGGAGTACGCAAATATTTCATCCGGATTAATAAAACTGTCTTACAATTATTCATTTCACTTGATGTATTAGTAACTGGCTCATTTAGCATTTTTGGCAGTTGTTCCAAGGAACAATCCAATCCAAATCCAAAATCGAGCTGATATTTAGCGCTTCTGACAGGCTTCTCTTCAGAGACAGTGTTTTGCAGTTATGGCTTGGCTCACTGTTTACAATTCCATTTACATTTATTAATTTAGCAGATGCTATTACTTACAAATGAGGAGAACTAAGGAGATAGAAACACAAAAAGGGCCATAAAGTAAAGTTCCCCGATTTGCTCTGGAAAGAAGAAATGTGAGAGCTAGTGAATGTGAGTGCTAGTGTTGAGAAACGGGCGAGATCCTGTGAAACAACATGTATAGAAGTTTTCAGGAATAGTTGTGTTTTAGTTGTAAATATCAAATAAAGGGTGAGGGTTAGAGCTAGTGTTGTTGCCATGATATTAACCAGAAAAGGTTAGTTGGTGAAGCTGGTTAGTCAGCATGGTCATTTGGGAGAAGCTGGTTAACTACGGAAATAGAGATGTTTTATGCATAAGTGTCTGATAACTGAAAAAGAACTGGTTATTGTTATTTCTGTTTTATCTTAGCTTTTTGATAACTTGATAGTCATTAGACTACAACAATACAAATAATATCCATTATGGATTAAAAAAAATGTAACTAGTAATGCACTATATACAGTGGGTACGGAAAGTATTCAGACCCCCTTAAATTTTTCACTCTTTGTGATATTGCAGCCATTTGCTAAAATCATTTCAGTTATTTTTTTTCCCTCATTAATGTACACACAGCACCCCATATTGACAGAAAAACACAGAATTGTTGACATTTTTGCAGATTTATTAAAAAAGAAAAACTGAAATATCACATGGCCTAAGTATTCAGACCCTTTGCCAGTATTTAGTAGAAGCACTTTGCTCTAATACAGCCAGAGTCTTTTTGGAAAGATGCAACAAGTTTTTCACACCTGTATTTGGGGATCCTCTGCCATTCCTCCTTGCAGATCCTCTCCAGTTCTGTCAGGTTGGATGGTAAACGTTGGTGGACAGCCATTTTTAGGTCTCTCCAGAGATGCTCAATTGGGTTTAAGTCAGGGCTCTGGCTGGGCCATTCAAGAACAGCCACAGTTGTTGTGAAGCCACTCCTTCGTTATTTTAGCTGTGTGCTTAGGGTCATTGTCTTGTTGGAAGGTAAACCTGCGGCCCAGTCTGAGGTCCTGAGCACTATGGAGAAGGTTTTCATCCAGGATATCACTGTACTTGGCCGCATTCATCTTTCAACCATTGCAACCAGTCGTCCTGTCCCTGCAAAACACCCCCACAGCATGATGCTGCAACCACCATGCTTCACTGTTGGGACTGTATTGACAGGTGATGAGCAGTGCCTGGTTTTCTCACACATACCGCTTAGAATTAAGGCCAAAAAAATCTATCTTGGTCTCATCAGACCAGAGAATCTTATTTCTCTCCATCTCACAACTCCATGTGGGCTTTCATGTGTCTGGCACTGAGGAGAGGCTTCCGTCGGGCACTCTGCCATAAAGCCCCGACTGGTAGAGGGCTGCAGTGATGGTTGACTTTCTACAACTTTCTCCCATCTCCCGGCTCCATCTCTGGAGCTCAGCCACAGTGATATTTGGGTTCTTCTTTACCTCTCTCACCAAGGCTCTTCTCCCCCGATACCTCAGTTTGGCCGGACGGCCAGCTCTAGGAAGGGTTCTGTCGTCCCAAACGTCTTCCATTTAAAAATTATGGAGGCCACTGTGCTCTTAGGAAACTTAAGTGCAGCAGAAATGTTTTTGTAACCTTGGCCAGATCTGTGCCACAATTCTGTCTCTGAGCTCTTCAGGCAGTCCTTTGACCTCATGATTCTCATTTGCTCTGACATGCACTGTTAGCTGTAAGGTATTATATAGACAGGTGTGTGGCTTTCCTAATCAAGTCCAATCAGTATAATCAACACAGCTGGACTCAAATGAAGGTGTAGAACAATCTCAAGGATGATCAGAAGAAATGGACAGCACCTGAGTTAAATATATGAGTGTCACAGCAAGGGTCTGAATACTTAGGACCAGTGATATTTCAGTTTTTCTTTTTAATAAATTTGCAAAAATGTCAAAAATTCTGTGTTTTTCTGTCAATATGGGGTTCTGTGTGTACATTAATGAGGAAAAAAAATTAACTTAAATGATTTTAGCAAATGGCTGCAATATAACAAAGAGTGAAAAATTTAAGGGGGTCTGAATACTTTCCGTACCCACTGTACATGGTTTACATAAGCAAAAATAAATGTTAGTTCAAAAGTTAATTGATTACAAACAAAGCAAATATTTTTTTTTAAATATATTTTTGTTTTGTTTTGTTTTGTTTTAAATAAATAAATAAAATATTTGTTAAAGTTAAGTCACCACTGAAGTCAGTAATTTGCTGGGATTTTCTTAAGAAATGATGTAACCTGCAAATGAAACTCGGTTTATGAAGAGATAAATGATCATTTATGATGAATGCATCCTGTGTAAATTATTTATTCATATTTATTATCTTTTGACTACTGATGTATGTTTATTGTTTTTTGTTCAAAAATAGTAAAAAAATGTCTAAAAGTATCAACTGCTTAAAAGTATAAGATAAATAAAATATAAAAATAAATATTTGTAAAAGATTGCAAAATTGTGATATCATATGACTTTAATCATATGGGGGGGGGGGATGTAGGGTGGGACTTCATTTTTTGATTTCATCGTTTTGATTTCATGTTAACTTTAAGCTAGCTAATAAGCTCAAGTGAGGACACCAACATCCAAAATACAACAAAGCTGGTCTTTTAAATACAGCTGTTTCTTAGTATAATGTAAAATGTTATTTTAATTAAACTTTCAAATGCATTTAGTGTTTTTACATGCAGAGCAGCTCTGTGATTGACAGGAGTTCAGAGAGGCTGCGTGGCTGGATTCACTGCTATCAAAGCAGGATAAGAGTATCACTCTCTGCCTCTCTCGACCTCTGCTCTCCTCTCAAGCCACAAACGAGAGCCGTGATTTGTGCTTCTGTAATTTGCTTCTCAGCCTAAGAGGCATTAGCAGCATGATCCATCAGATGAAGAGTGGCCCTTATCATCAAGGCACCAACCTCTGAGGTCTCCCGCTGCAGCCCACGAAATCACATTTTGCCTGTGAATTATATCCATAATCATCCGAGTCGAATGGCTCACTAGGAAGCCAGTTTTCGGTCTTGGGTCTGCAGGGACGTATACTAGATGTCTGCACGGGCTTTAAACTGAAGCCAGAACCTGAGATCGTCTGACCCGACCCGAAACAGTTAAATTTAGAGCCCAAACCCGAAATCAGTTTTTCCCCCCCCACAACGAATAGCCAATTAAAAAAACAAAAACTGTTTTCACGATTGCATGCAACGGTCAGTAAACAAATAGGCCAGAAAATAGAAAGATAATCATTAAGGCTCGGCCAGTTTACAAGGCAAAAGAAAAAACACTTACCAGTTATGAAAGTTTATGAACATCAGGTGCCTCGGTCACATAAATTCTGCCGAGTTTTTGAATGGTTGTATACGACAAGACGATAATACTTTCATCGTGCAAATTATGGTCATTTTTGTCAGTTAAGGCTCATTAGCATTCAGCCTGCTTTAAATCAGACACAGAGATGCAGTGCGGTAAGATCGAATGTATTTGAATTAATTAATTATATCATTTATTTGCATTAGAGAGAGAGAGAGAGATGGGGGGATGGGGGGGGGGGCTTGTCTCTCTACAAGCAATGAGTATAAGTTACTTCAAAAACAGGGATTTTACCCCCTCATTGCAGAGAAATATAACGTTGCGAGTCAGTAGCCTGTCGAAGCTATTTTACTAATAAAAGTTTCCGTGCTGTATTGTCGTTGTCGTGTGCAATAATGTGTGTGCGTGCGTCTATGAAAGCAGCGTAGCCTACTGCATATAGAGTTTTAGTTTAAACCCGAGCCCGACCCGAACCTGAAGCTATTTATTAAACATTAACCCGAACCAGGGTAGCAGACCTCTAAGTATACGTGCCAATAGCTGCCCTGCTTATAGCATGTGCACTTTGCCATGAAGACCATTAATCTTTGCTTATAGCACATTAGTGTGTCTCTATAGATCTTGCATTCTTACATTCTCAAAGATACATTTACTTGAAAAACAAAACTGCATAAGATAAGACTTCAGAGAGTATATCTTTTATTGTGCTTCTTTATCTTATTCATTTCTCATTGTGAGCATAAATCTAACCAAATTGAGTGTGGCTCATGCTTGAAACAAGAAAAACTGGTAAGAAAATAAGCCTAATTATTCTGAAAACAAGACTTACTGTCTTCTACAATTTTGCTGCAATCTTGTTTTAAGGATATTTACATATTTTACTAGAAAACTAAACAAGTCTGCAGCTACTTTTAAAATTGCAACTAATTAAAAAAAAATTCTGTAGAAAAGGCAAAAAGCAAAGTTACATTACAACACTTTATAATGAAAGTAAATGGGGCCAATTTTTGGGTCCAAAAATGTGCAGCCTATAATTTTATAAAAGAACTTCCATTTATTCTTCTCTTAAAATTTGAGCTTATTTGAGCTCTAAAGATGTTAAAATAATTTTTACAGGCATTTTAGGATTTTAAGGTAAAGTTGTAAAATTGGATATAACTTTACTCCAAACAATCAGCAGTTTTAGTTTTCAGATTAAAATCACGCGCATGTTGTTTTAGAGCAGTACTATTTCATCTGAGAGTATAATTTTCAGATAGGCTCCATTCACTTTCACTATAGTGAAAAAATGATACTAAATTTATTTTAAGGTAAGTGGTTGCAAACAATTTATTTTAGCTACATTTATGATTTAAATAAACACATTTAGTTGAAAGTTAGTCAACTAAATGTGTTTATTAAAATGTTGCTAAAATAAATTGATTGCAACCACTTACCTTAATTTTGTTTTAGTAAATTCAATGTATAATTTTTTTTTAGTATAAGTGCATCACTTTAATCCTTATTTTTAAAATATATTTAAATATATTTTTTAATTAAAAAGATGGACAAATGGAATTAATTATTGTGGTAATTAACATTATGCCACAAGTGCTGTCAATTGAGCTAAACCTGCACTGAACCCAGAATATTCCTTCAAGAAAATTTGATTTTTTTTTTAACTACAAAGAACAAAGACTTTACTGACCTGTAACATCTGAAGCCAGATTTCCCATTGGTTTTAAAGCATGTAATATCCTCAAAAAGGTTTACACTCACTGTAACACAAACCTCCCCGAGGACTGCTTCTCATACATGTGGGATGCAAACCACACAGCTCCTGTATTTGCTGTGAACTTGTGCTTCTAAGGATAAAATGTAAAAAATAAGTGGTGAAAAAGAAAGTATGTGATGAAACATTCCTTTGCATTGATCATAATATCTCAAAGGAAAAAGCAGAAATCAAAGAGAGCTTTAAGAATGCGATTGAATAGTGTGGAATTGGAATAATCCACTTTAATGATATTCTCTTTTGTGTTTTATCGGTTCACCTTCTCTGACTCACACAGGCTCGGAGCGAGAGGTTTTTTTGAACTCTCCACAGCATGCTGCTCACTCATGTTAATCAATGATTAAAAGCACGGCGGCTCACAGTGAAATCCCCTGCTGCTTCATGGTCATGGACTCTCCCCAAAAACTCCCAAAATGTAACCTCAGGGTTTAGAGCTCTTAGACAGTAATATCAGAGCTAGTTTGGGAAAGTATTGTGGGAAAATGCCACAGACACTGTGCCCATGTCTAGAGGAAATGCTTTACATTTTTAATAATAGATTATTTGGCCTTACAGTCACAGTAAATCCTTGGTTGATTCATGGTTAATCCATGGTAATACATATTTCTGTAGTACATTGTTTAATTAGTAAAACCTTTGTTTTTTGACACAAACTGTGGATCTTTTTTATTCGGTAGGCTTTTTGCATGCAAAATCCATTGCGTTAAGAATGGCCCTTTAATATCTGGATCATTCCATGAATCCAGACGTCCCTTGAGATTTGGAAAGTGTGCCAGAGCCTGGAGACACCTGCAGCCGCTCCATCATTGACCTTATGTGGTCTAATCTGGGTTAGAAGTCTTTTAGGGCCATCGGGACCCCAGAACTTCATGTAAAGATGCACTTTGTTTTTAGAGAACCAACTCAATGATTGATTTCTGTGCTACAAATAATGCTTAGTTTTTCCTCTTGTGCTATATTTTCTGTGATGAACTCCTTTTAAGGACATTTTTTAGAGTTGCCTAAGGACCCAGTTACATTTACAGGTTGTTTGGGAGTTTCATGGAGGTGGTTATACATCAGAACTTGTCTGCAGATCCGTTGAAACATGCATTCTGGAGTTCAGCCCTTTACAAAATGCTTTATCACAAAACTGCAGAACCGCAGGCCAAAAACTGTCAGATAAAGACAATCTATGCAGTAGAAAATATTGCTGCCGCTGCAAAGTTTATATAGCTGGTTATTGCCATCGTTTCATGTGGCACCAGATAACAGCGTCAATGTGACTGAGATTTTACTAGCCTATTAAATTAAATCATTTTCTTTTTTATGAGTGTGATGGAATTAAAGTTAAACAAGTATTTAGTGGTTTGCATCGATTTGATTCTAGTTTGAATAACAGACTTGATAAAAATGAAATCTAGAAAATAAAGTTTAGTAGCTTTACAGCTGAAAAGTTTGCGAGCTTTCAAAAAAAGCTGAGTTTTATTGTGATGTCTACAGACTCATCCATAACTACTTTTTGACTTAGTTTTTCTTCGATTTGTCTTCACACTGAGGCTGCAAAGCAAAGAAGTGCACGGTTAGTTTGGCTCTTGAGATGATAAGTGAGAAGGAGACACGACACCAGTGGGAATCGATTGAACACTGCATTTTGGGGAATTAGGGGCCTGATTGCTTTTGTGTATATCAACCTCAGTTCTTAGAGCATAAAGACCCAAAGACACTTTCTCCTTTCATGAAGTTCTGATGAGATTTCTTACAACCCTGTGAGTGCAGACTCATCAGCCTCTTCAAATAGACACTATTTACTTAATTTATTTTGTTACATAAATACTCTCTGAAATACTTCCTTCTGATTGATCAATTCAGCAGTCAGATGTTTCCTAATATTCTGTATCGTTCATGTCAGTGCTGTGCATCAGTCCGTTCATCTGGGTAACTAAAACCACTGCTACTTTATTGTCTTGTATCACAGCATGGACTCGCTTCCTTTTGCATTTCATAAAAACACTATTTTGCATCTAAGTTATCATAGTGAAAAATACCTCTAAGGACCTATGTAACTTTTTGTCTGTTTTGGTAATTCTAGTTCTGTACTTATTTCAGTTCATTTTAGTATAATTTATCATTTTAATTTATGTTTTTTAGTTTTTCATCTTGTATTTTTTTTTTTGTATATTTCAATAACCAAAGACAATTTTTAATAGTTTTAGTTTGGTTAACTATAACAACAATGATTAGTGGACATTTAGATAATACACTGGATTTATAAAATAATTTCACTCAAATCAGTGTTTGGGTTATCTTACACAGGTTTTATTGAAGTTTATTGAGTTGTATTGTTTGTTTTGGTTGTAATGTGCCTGTATTTCCTTTTGCAAATGGCCATTCCTTGTCAAAATGTGCCGTTTCCCAGATCGCAGTAGTAAACATTGAGTTGTTTTTTATTCTGACATTTGTCTCTGACGCAACATTTGACTTATTTTTTAACCTCTTTTATATCCTCAAGAAGTGTTGTGGTCTGCTGATTTGTTTGTATCTTGGGAACACTAAGAATAAATAAAACTGAACTGAATTGTTTGTCTATTTCAGCATCTCAGAGATCAGTGTTGATTCAATCAATGGTATGTTGTTTGTTGTTGAGAGAACCTTTTTTTATCCCATGATTTTTGAATTTTCAGAGATTGACGCTGGTGTGTGTTTGCTGCAAAATTTGTGGTTTAACATGAAGGATTTGTATGATTTTTATGATTCATACTCTTTGCTCTCTCAGCCCAAGTTTGGCACAGAGCAGCAGAACTGCTGTTAGAGCGCAGAAGCTACATAGTTCTCATACAAGTACTGGTAGTAAGCCAAAGCTCTGTGTTTATGCTGGGGCTCAAAGCAGGACAACAGCTGGACCCACTGCCCCAAATAAGTCTCTCTGAGTTAAACAAATGAATAAGTGGCCTTGGTCTCCATCGCGACAGCATGAAAGATGACACTTACCAGGAAAAGGAGCTTCCTGTGCCATGTTGAAACCCGGTTGCTTGGCTCTCCCTGGTAGTGGGCACTGACCAATGGGTTGCCCCCGTCTCTGTCTTATCAGCAGTGCTGCAGACGCTCACCTTGTCAACGGCTTGCTGAAGAAATGCCTGGCGCACCTGGTGCTATCTCTACTCACGGCCGGCCCCCTCTCTGTCTCGCACGTTAAGAGTGGGATCGCTTCCAAACATCCGCTATCGAATTGCGACACTAGTGGTTTAAGTGATTTAATTGTCAGTTTTATCTGGAAGTGCTTTCATCGAGTGTTCTCATGTCACATTAAAGTGGAGGTGAGTGGTTACTGTACTCACACAGAGTCAGCTGGCACATGCACCCTGCAATTAAATACAACTTACAAAATAATTACATCTTTGATTAATAAACTGCTCTGTTAAATTACATAAAAAATATATACACACTATTAAAATATTTAAGGGCTGTTGATTTTACACATTCATTTGGTGTGATTCATTATGAAAATAATAACACGTTTTTTATTAATTACATGTTTTTTTAATTAATTTGATAAATTTTTTATAAGAATAATTTATTCATGCATTTACGCATCTCAGAGGTATGAGCGTTATAGAATATTTTAAAAAAGAATTTCATGTGTAATTATGTAGTATGTATAATATATAGATATTAAGGGCTCTCTGTTAAATTACAAAAAAATTATATAACACTATTAAATATTTAAGGGCTGTGTTTTCCCATTAATTTGGTGTGAATTCATTATGGAATAAGAAACCTGTTTTTTAATAATTACATGTTTTTTAATATTATATATATTTTTTTTTTTTATTTTTATTTTTTTTTTTAATAATTTATTAAGGCATTTAATGTTTTAATAATATTTATTCATGCATTTTTAGTAATATAGAAAAAAACATGTATATTATGTTTTTGAGCAAAGGAATAATACATTTTAAAGGGATAGTTCACCCCAAAAAATGAAAATTATGTCATTAATTACTCAAAATATCTTGTGGTCCAAAAATGAACAAAGGTCTTACGGATTTGGAACGACATGAGGGTAATTATTGACAAAATGTTCTTTTGGGGGAACTAAACCTTAAATTTCTAGAATAACTGATCCTGTTGGAGTGTTTTTTGTGTGTGTGTGTCTTATGCACCCAGGACTGCAACTGCCACTCAAAAGCAGAAAGAAAAAAAAAAACATACAAAACCATGACATGCCTGGTGGGATGAATTCTACATTACTGTGTTGCACTCCAAGCAAAATACCTCATTAACTGTATTGATTGCTCTTGATAAGTGCTGTAGATTTCTTTTATCCCAGCCAGGCCTTCATTGTCCAGGCTGCAGCGTGGGTGCATTATAGTTTACAGTTAATTGAATTCTATGACTTGATAAGCTCCCTCGTTTCCCTTGAAAAAGATTGATGTCGCAGCTGTTGCCTGGTAATGCAGAGTACATTGAACGAAGGCCTCTGTTTAATTTATTCACTTACTGAGTGTATATCAGCAGAGACAGAGCGCACCTGACTGGCAGCTCGGCTAATTCGGCTTACTTTCACGACTCGATGATGTTCTGTGAATTTCCGCCACATTAGAGGGACAAGACTTGAAATGTTGACAACAGAAAGTCGCCACATGAGCTTCTGAAAGTCCTTCAATCAGCTTTGCTCTGGTTTATAGGCACTCTCTGTGCAGGGTTGAGATATGGGCTGGGTTTTTTTTGTTTGTCATTCAAAGCAAAGTAGGCAACACTCTTCCGCTCATTAAAAAAGGCTCTGGAATATTTTTGTCCTCTCAGCTTCCCGTCTCTCAATGCATTAACAGTTTTGCTTGTGTATTTGTTGATATATTGCAAATTACCGCTGTTTTGCTTTAAGTGGGCCTGTGTCCCGCTCTTGTTGCTGTGGTTTCGCTCTCATTCCTAATGTGTCTGTTCTCTAACTCCTTTGACTCTATGAAAGAGCCTTGGAAATGGCATAGAAATTGTCTCTCACCCCCCTCCAGATCTGAATGCTGCTTTTTTATTATGTGATCTGCTTCTCTGTGATTAAAAAAGGATGAAAGATAGCATTGTTTAAGAGTGAGAAATAAAAAAAATCTTAACAGCCACTCTTTGTTTGTCATAATTATGCTGTTTCCTCTTAGCCTGCTGGCCACATGGAAAATAATATGTAGCATCCAAACAGAAGACTTGCTGAGAGCTACTTGTTACTAAGTGATTTCTTTATCGCCGTCTCTCTGGATTTCTCCCGCAGTGTTGCTGAGGGAGGAGGTGGCTCAGTTGCAGGAAGAGGTGCACCTCCTCAGGCAGATGAAGGACATGTTGAGTAAAGACCTGGAGGACTCGCACGGCGGCTGCTCGGCCGACACACTCTCTGCCGCCGAGCTCAAGGTGCAGCTTGGGGAGAAGGAGCAGGAGCTGGAACGTGCCAAGGAGGCCTTACAAGGTCTGAACCCCAATCACAAAGCCAATATTGCAGGATTACCAGAGAAATCCCCCCTGTGTGCTGTTGAAGCACTTCACTCTCCCTAGACACATCAATACTGCCCGAGTTTACTCAAAATCATTGTTTCAGTAATAGAGATGGGTCATGGTGTGCATCCAACTATGTAACTAGTCGATAAGTGAGGTTGACTAGTTTACAAGAAAGAAAGAATTTACAAAAGCTTTTATTTACAAAAAATTCTCCTAGTTACAATTACATAGACTCAAGTTGCAATTCAATACAAATCAATAAAGTGTAAAAATGTATTTGTCTTCAAAAATGGTGCATAGAGCATCATTACAGCACCAAGTATTTTCACAGAAAGAAAGAAAGAAAGAAAGAAAGAAAGAAAGAAAGAAAGAAAGAAAGAAAATAGAGCTGGACGATCTGACCTAAAATCAAAATAACTGAACATATTACCTTGATTCAAATTAATTAATTAATTACTTATTCTATTTGCTTCTATTATGCTAAACTATTAAAGATGGGATATTTTTTCTAATGAAATTGTGCATTTCTTATCTTTGTGATTTTAAAATAATTGAAGGAAACAAACTATTTATGGTTATATATAATATTTCGAACAATTGAAATCAAAGCACACATTTCTTGAAATCAAAACGTCTTATGAAAAAAGTTTCAGTTTGAATGTAAAAAGGATATTTTCACATTAAAAATCTGTAAAAAGCAGTTCTATGTTGCTTCCATGCCGCTGATGGATGGAGTTACGTGACTACACATGCTGTAGTATGTTTTTAAGGGGAAAGTCAGGGTTTCCAATTTGGGCTGCTGCCGCGGTTTGTTTTTTAGTCCTTTTTTTTTTTTTATTAAAGCGATCTTAGTGCAATTTTGACAGGGGAAATCTCCGGGGGAAAACACACTTGGGTAGTTTTGGTCTAGTTTTGAATGGCAATCGGGCTTGTTTTCTTTCGCAGACCTGGCAACCCTGGGGAAAGTATTAACAGGATTGAAAAAAATGAAGAAGAAAAAAAAAACAATGTGGACAAAATTACGTAGATTAGAGGTTCTGAATTTCGGTTTCGATTACTTTTTGATCAATCGTCCAGCCCTAATAGAAAATGTAATATGTATTTATGAAATCTTATAATAATCACACATATTACTATTAATAAACTAATAATAAAATGTATGATTATAAAATTACATAGTATGTTTTTTTATATTTCAGTATAAAGCATAGTATAAAGCTGTTTTACTGATGTTGTTTGTGAAGAGGATGGAAAACAGTTTAAAGATTAAAGAAATGCCATCAAAAGAGAACTTTCAAGTATGTGTGAGGCGTGTATTTCAGTTGAGAGCATAATAGATGCCTTTTCTACCTGTCACCAGATACTTTAATGTGTGTGTGTACTTGTTTTTCCATTCTGTTGGGGTCTTAAACCTGAATACACACAGACTCATGGGGACTCGTGCCACGGTGGGGACCTAAATTGAGGTCCCCACGGGTAAACAAGCTAATAAATCACACAGAATGAAGTTTTATGAAAATCTAAAAATGCAGAAAGTTTCCTGTAAGGGGTAGGTTTAGGTGTAGGGTTGGTGTAGGGAGATAGAATATACGGTCTGTACCGTAGAAAAACCATTACGCCTATGGAGAGTCCCCACAAGGATAGCAAACCAAACGTGTGTGTAGCTTATCTTATCTGCTGTCTGTTTATCTGGTGTGTAATGCTCTTTTAGTGTATTTGAGAGACTTGTATAAACAGAGGACATAAGCACTGGAAGAAAGAGTTGGGTTTTGATATATAACGTCATTCGTTCAGAAGTGTGTCTTATCAGTGCGTTCCTGCAGTGTGAGTGTGAAGGGAGGGTTTTTGAAATGTGGTTTATGACAGCAATAAACTCAAGTGCTGCTGACGTATAAAAGTGTCATGGCAACTATTTTGTTTTAGCTGTAAAGTGATGATAAATTTATATGCGCTCGAAAGTTTGGAGCACTATGTTTATTTTTTATTCAGCAGGGATACATTAAGATGATCAGAAGAAAATATTTATATATAATTCTCTTCTTATTCAGTATATTAGAATGATTTCCGATTTCATGATGATAAAATGAATGCATAATTTACTCAATGGAAATACTATATCATATTAAAATCATCCCAGACTTTTAGTATCATGACAATACTAAGCACAGTTTAAGACATTGTTGAGCTCTTCTGAATCACACGAGATGACACCCTAGACGTCCTAGTAATCTAGATAACCTGCATTTTTCTCAGGAAAACAATCTGAGAAGAAAGTCTACATTTGCTCTCCATTTGAATCTCCTTTTGTAAAATGTTTCACCTGAAACGTGTTGGTACGGTCTTAAAAACAAGTGTTGTTTTGTTTAATATTTTGTTATCTAATGTATTAACATTCTTATATTAATGTTTTTAAATAAATATCTTTAACAGATAACTTCAGCTAGTTAAACGGTTAATTCTGTTGTGTCTCGAGGCTAGAGTTACATTAACAGAACAGCAGCTGTCAATATACAGCAAACCATAACATCATATTTTAGTCTGTACATGTCTCAGATATCACAGTGTTCACCAACATATCTAAAAGGAATCACATCAAAATATTATCTAAGGTTTCTTCAACACTTCTAAAAGAGATCTCCTGTACATTGAACACCCTGCACTCAGTTTTGACACGCTTTACACTAGGTCAACTGTGTTACTTGACACTTGTCATTTAGTCTGTAATGTAACACCTGTAGTACTTAAACAGGAGTTGGAAGCAACCTGCCAGTTTATTAAAAATAGTCCACACACGACAGACTGCGTCAAGCACAGTTTTCAGCAAACTAAACCGGATTTGGCTCATTTTGGTCCTTGTGGAGTAAAGAGAAGATGGGTTAGAGAGGGAGACGTGATGGGTGGCAGGGTGCATGTGTTCTCATGAATGTCAACGCTCTCGAATGATAGTGGAAAAACAGGTTTGACTGTGGAATGAGAAGCCTTCTTCAGTTTGAGGGGGATAGAGACAGTTGCCTCAAGTAAAATAAATGATTTACTTTGTCTAAGCTGCAAGAGAACAAGCCTGAGCACTCTTAAATGAAATGTTAATAAAATATATTGAATTGTTATGAGGTGTTACGCCTCACACTCCTCTCAAATTAAAACCTGAATGCATTTGTGTTAACCGTTAATTATTTTATAACAAACAACACAAATGTCTTTTTTCCGTGTGGGATGTTTTTAGTGGAGCATGGTGCCCCCTGGAGGCTATTTTGAGCAGTGCACTGCACAATTTTTTAAACTACAACTTTTATTTATGCGAGTGATAATAATAAAACAAAAGACTTAAATCCAACAATAAAGAATGCCTATTTTTAAGTAAGACACAGACACACAGGGTAATGCATAATTTTATATTGCTACAACTCTTATTTGACAGATATGAGTCAGAGGACAAACCGCAGACGCATGTCATACAAGGGCACAAAGCCTGTATTTGTGTTGCAGCTACACTGCAAAAATGATGAAATATAAATGTTATGATCTAGGAAATACTCAGATTTTTATATACTTGTAAGATGTGCTAAAAGAGAATATTATTACTGCATTTATGAATCTGATTATGCATGTTTGTGTATAGCTATGAAGGGCGATCGGAAGCGATTGAAGGCAGAAAAGGCTGACCTGGTGAACCAGATGCAGCAGCTGTACACCACACTGGAGAGCCGAGAAGAGCAGCTCCGAGACTTCATCAGAAACTATGACCAGCACAGAAAGGTGACATGCATTACCTGTGCATTTAATTCACCACTGACACTTTATGTGCGTCATCTTCTGACATAATCTCTCAAAAATGAAATCTGTCAATCCAACATTAACCCTACCGTGCTGTAATTATTATTTAATCTTTTTCTTTTTGTTCAGGGTTACACTCGATCATTCTAGATTTACAAAGAACAATTAATTTAGCACTGGCTTATATGATCTTTTGTCAGGAATGTCAGTCAAATATACTATTTATTATGTATCTTTGCTTGTATTATTTATTTGTGTTGCTTTTATCACTTGTTTAACTGAAGATCAGTAAGATGATTTTTATGCATTTAGTTGTATGTGCAATATATAGGTAAACATTAATTCAACAGTATGGATCGTCATACAAATGGATTGTGTATAACGGACCGACGCTGACTGTGTGCTGTCCCTACAGGAGAGTGAGGATGCGGTAAAGGCTCTGGCTAAAGAGAAGGATATGCTGGAGAGAGAGAAATGGGACTTGCGCCGGCAGAGCAAAGAGGCCACAGAACAAGCCAGCGTCCTGCGCTCCCAGATAGACATGAAGGAGAACAGAATCAAAGAGCTGGAGGCAGAGCTCACTATGGTGAGATAGCATCTCTCTTCATCTGTCTCTCTCACAGACGTACACTCCCACTTCCCACAATGCCATAAACACTTACACCTCTTATCTAGTCTCAACCCATTCTTATCATTTGAGGCTCTCAAATTACGTCTCAGTGGCTCAGACTGCAGATATATCCGACTCTAAATTCATCAGTTAAGATCCATAGATGGATCATGGAACCCCAACTGCATTGTGCAATTTTATATTTAGTACGATGTGTAAACAGCCGTATGGACTCATGCAGTCACACAAAAATCCCCATGAAGAGGCACATGGCTGTCAACAGTGCAGTAATAGCATCATTACTCACTTCGTCTGCGTAATCTGTTGTGCCCCACGAGTATACACACACACACACACACACACACACCATCTCAAGCGTACTAATGATTTCACTCCCACTGAGATTTTGAAATCCACTGTTTTTCACCCTGAGCGATCTGAGGGCTTAGATGTTTTATAAGCTTAAACATCTAGATACTGAATAATGGTAAAAAAAATTCAACTTTATTGATATACAGGGGCATCCAACGTCTGAGTTCACATTGAACATTTCTTTCTTTTTCCAGATAAACCTGGAATTAATCAAAGTTTTGGTTTTATAATATTAAATGTTGTAATATTAGGAGATATTTAACAGTACTTTAAAATATTTAACAGTACTTTAAGTAATTATCTACTGTTATATATTATATATATATATATCTATATTATATAAAATGAAAATATCTTTTCTGAGATGACTTCTCATTTTTTTGAGAGAGGTCTTATTTTCACCAAGGCTGCATTTACTTGATTAAGAAATACTGTAAAAACACTAATATTGTGAAATACTATTACAATTATTAAACAGTTTTCTGTTTGAATACATTTCAAACTGTAATGTATTCATGTGATGGCAAAGCTGAATTTTCTGCTTTAGAAACATTGCTTATTATTATCAATCGAGAAAACAGCTGTGCTGCTTAATAATTTTGTGGAAACAATGATTGTTTTCAGTATTCTTCAATCAATAGAAAATACATTTATTCAAATATTTATTTTAAAATAGATTTTTTAAGCCTATAATGATTCATCAATTTGTAATTAAAAACATTTTTATTAAATTTAAATATCAAAGCATTTTAACTTTGTGGTCTCACAATTTTAGACCCAATTTTATATGGTTCTGCAATACGGTGTGTTTGTGTTGTTTTTGTACCCCAGGCAAAGCAGTCTCTGGCCACCCTCACTAAAGACGTGCCAAAGCGTCACTCTCTGGCAATGCCATCGGAGCCGGTGGTGAACGGCAGTCAGGAGTGGGTGATGCAAGCAGACCTTCCCCTCACTGCAGCAATCAGACAGAGTCAACAGACCCTGTACCATTCTCACCCCGCGGACAGGCAAGGTACAGGCATACACAACCGCATACTCAGATATACCAAATGTCTTCTTTTTGCCAACTCACACACCCATCTCCTGCCACCGCAGCTGCTTTGAGGATCAGCCCCTGTCACTCCCGCCAGCCCTCCATCATCTCCGACGCCTCAGCTGCCGACGGCGACCGCTCTTCCACCCCGAGCGACATCAACTCGCCCCGCCACAGGACTCACTCCCTCTGCAATGTAAGAGCTGCCTGGCACCCCCGACCAAGTAATCAGCCTTCCCAACTTGTTTTTATCTCCACCTTCACTCTTCTCAAATATTCAGTCCCTGCACTGCTCATTAGCATGGCTTCAGGGGCCCGTTTTGTCTTGATGGTAGTTAATGCAGATAAACCAAAAGAGAGAATTTGTACCTGTGAGAATTAGCTGTGCTCCACAAGCCTGAACCGAGTACGCTTTGCACATTTGGCATGTTAATTAAGTATTAAATATGTTAATTTATATACTATTATATACATATAAAAAATTCTATTTAGCTTTAATATGGTTTTCATTTTTAGTTTTTGTAATTTTAGTACTTCAACTTAAACTTGTTTCAGTTAGTATCTAGAACAAAAGTTCTGCTTATGTGTTTTAAGTTAAAAATTTCAATCCAATATTTATATATATTTTTTCAGCTTTATTTCAATTAATGAAAACAATTTTAAATAGCTTTAATTTTTTATTTTTTTACCTTTAATGTGAGATTTTTTAAATAGTTTTTGTACCAAAATGTTTTAATACAACGATCTTACATCATGAGGCACAAGGAGCTTTGCTATACTATAAATATAATCATGGCTAAAGGACAGGTTTTTTGGCACAATTTACAGTGGATTGGTCAGTTGTTGTGACCAATCATTATCAAGGACACACTATACATTTTATAATAGTAAATGTGGGCTCTTCATATGTGTTAGAAGAAAAAAACAAAAGACCTATGCTGGTTTGCAGGTCCTAACTGGTCTTCCAGACTGGTTGTTGTGGTCTGTTGACTGGTTTTAGAGGGATTTTGGGTATACTTTTCTTCAACTGCTCAGGCTGGAAGACCAGCTTAAATCAGCCAGGACCAGCAAACTAACTGGTGGCATCTTATTAACAACCCTGGGCAGCTATAGAAACATCAAAATCTACAAAAGAAAAATCTCATAATCCAGGATGATAGATTATTATAAATTTGATAAACCAAATTTGGAGTGTGTGGACCCCTGAAGCTGTGCTGATGAGGCAGTGCAGATATTCCTGAGATTCCTGATGAAACCACATGACTGACCTGCCCCCATATGTCCACCATTACTTTTCTATTCTCTCTTCTCCTTCCTCTCTCGCTGTCTCTGTTTCTGCCTTTTCTTGTTCTTGCTTCAGTCCATGGAGGACCTCGAGGACCAGAAGCGTAAGAAGAAGAAGGAGAAGATGAGTCTTGGCTCACTTTCTCGAGTGTTTGCCCGGGGAAAATCGCAACGCAAGTCCTTGGATCCGGGCCTGTTTGATGGTACTTCCACCCCTGATTACTATATAGAGGAGGATGCTGACTGGTGATAGTGCTATTGTGTGAGCGTTTAGATGTGTGTATGCGGAACGTACACATGGAGTTGTATGAGTTAACGTGTGTGTGTGCGAGTGTGCGTAAGCATTTGTATGTGCCTCCAAATGTATTCCCCATGAAAAATACAGGAAAGAGGAAGAACTGCTGCCTCCTTGAAATGTACATAACGACACTTAAAAACATCTATGTAAATGAAATATATATTTATATATGTATGCATATGTACATATGTTTACATTCATATAAATATATACATGGGATCATTTGCGTGTGAATATGTTTATGCTGTTATTATACTTTATTTGTGGTAATATGTCTCTTTTTTTTATAAACTGGAAACTTGAATTACTGCTGAGCATTTGTAAATAGCAACTCTTGTGCACCTTGTGTTTGCTGATGTCTTCATGTGGAATGCTTCTTTTTCATGACTGCTACTACCATGAACCCAGAGCTCCAGTCTTCATACGCCATAGCATGAGGTCCATCTGAAAGATTTAAAGGTGCACTCAGTCATTTTTGCCCTAATCAAAACATTTGAAACCAAGAGATGAGACAAAAATGTTAACATGACACGATCACATGAGATGTGAGCCTTATAACAGCTATTTAACTGTACATGGAGCAGGTCACCGGCTAATATCGCTCATTTTATTTAGGCAATCTACTATACCTATTATCACTAAACTTCACACTATTCTGGCTGAAAATGACATTTCTACATAACAGCCTGTAAACAATGTGTGATGCTGTATCCACACCACTAGAGGTGTAAAAAATTCACTAAAAAAATTACTGAGTGCACTTTTAATGTTTAACGTTACGATCTACTCGGCTACATCCAGATACGGTTTTCTAAATGTTTGCCTTAGCTGTTTACCTCAGTAATCTAATCACGAGGCACATCTGCATAAATGTGGGGTCACATTGGCGAGATTTAGCACGGGCAAAAAGAGTTCCGATGGCCATCATATATAGTGTAGCGGTGTATGAAGTCACTGTCAAACAAGCGGCTCTTTTGGTCAACATGTTCAATTTGCGTGACCAATTTTTACCCTCACGCAAAAACCCTGACACAGATTCCTATTAAAATGACTGGATCTCCCCCGCAAAATCGCGTCAAGCAATGGTAAATGTGACCCCATCTTAGTAACAGGTGAATTTTGCCAAACCAGTATAATGATCATTTGAAAGCAAATATTTTATTATGTATTATGTCTTCTTGCAAGGCTGCACCAAGGATGTTTTTAATCTTGACAAATGTGAATTGAAAACCTCCCTAAATCTATACTTTATTTTCTGGAATGAAATCATATTTTAGGCAGTTTTGGTTCAATTATGATGACAGTAATTCAGTTATAATTGGACTGAAGTTACAGTATGTCTCAGACAGGCCTTGTCGGAGTTATTTTTGCGTGGTCCAATGTGACTGCCCCTCTTTGCTAAAAGACATGTAGCATTATGTATTAGACTAGTTTCCATTTTAAAAAACACATATTTTATAACCTGTAAGGAATTATGCTAGATTTTGAAGTGATAGCCTACCGGGGAAGTTTGTTTCCACATAATGTAGATTATTTACACACAAATCTGGATTATACTTAAACCAGGTGCTGGCCTTACATTAGTAAAGTGCCAAAGGGTTATAGTGCAGCTTGCAGTAGGCTACATAAGAAAATACATAGGAATATTTTTTTCCTGCTTTCTCAAGTGTCCAAATAGAATGTCTGTAAGAACTCATAACACATCCTGCTTCCATAACATTATTTTCCATTCATGTTAAACCCAATGATGTCATGACTCTTGTCTCGCTGACATATCACATATTTCTTACCGCTTCAAGCTTTCCTTTGCATCTTGGTGGCACTGATTTTTTTGGGGGGGACTTTTTTATTTTCATCTCTTAAATTAAACTGAACTTCATTTCTCCATGTCATTTTAATGAGTTTATGTTGTAAGGTTTGTAAAGTAGATTGTCAGATATAAGATTAAGTCTATTAAAGAACTTTATTTAAAGATTAGAAAAGAGGTCATTTCAATGAAACCAGACTATCTTTGAATTTACAGACTTGATGAGGATGTTTTAACATTCTGAAGATTTAAAAGGAAAAAAAAACAATTAAAATAAAACTTATTTTAAAATAAAAACACATAACCCAACATTCATGTGCCTTTCTTCTTGACCCTGTGTGTATGTTTGTGTGCGAGTTGTCATGTAATAGTTTCCTCTTAACCCTCTTGTTCAGGGGTTGCCGTGGTTTGGGGTGACCCCGCTCTACTCTTCATTTGTAATTACCCACCATTTGTGTTAACACGTGTCCTAACATTGTCTGACCTCAGTGGATGAGAATGCCCCAAACTCACTACATTCATAACTCATATGAATATGTCAACAGGAACAAGTCTATCATGTACACCCTTATCCAAAACATGAGCACGGTCATGTGCACCTCTACCCGAAACATCATCTCATGACCAACTGATGTTGATTTCATTTAGTATAAAGGTCTATTTAAAAATGCTACACATTTAATGAGTGGTATATAGTTATATATCATAAAAAGTACATTATGTAGGCCTTCTTGATGAGGATTTTCTATTTACATCCTCGTGAAGGACACTGGAGAACTTTGCTACAGTAAATTCAGAGCGATTGGGTTTTTCCTTCTCATATAATGTGTAAAATAATTAAAATCCATTTTTCCATAAAGCCAGCGGATGCTCTCAGATGTCTCGAACAAGGTCAAGGCTCTGTCTTTGCTTAGACGAGTACCTATTTCCTCTAAAGGTTTGAAACAGGTGTCCTCTGCCCCGATGCCCATCAGATAATGAGTTTTATAGAGGTAATTTTTCAGCTAATTAAAATCTGATGGAGCCTAAAGAGAAGGATGATTCAGTCTGAACCCTCAGGGTGACTTCAATCTTGTTTTATACCTGCCAGGACACACTTTTAGCGTTAGGAGGGCTTTATTAGACACCAAATAATCTAAATAATTAGCTATACATCTAATTCATACAGATTCGACTGAAAGTCAAGCACCTTAAGAATGGCATCACTGCAACAGCCATTAGCTCGGAGTTTATAGGGCGTCACCTGCTGGTATAAACATGAAACTTCAGGAGTGGATTATGCAAATTTCATAAAATCCGGTGACTTTGGTGTGGTGGCTTAATGGAATGTGTAAAATATAATAAATTACAATATATTATAGGGAACGTCTATAATAAAATGTATGTGTATGATTTTAAGCTTAACCAAATAGTTTACTAGTAAATAGTTTGCTAGTAAATTTCACTAATAATAACAAAAATTACAGTATTGTAAAACATACTCCAATAATCTTTACTTACAACTGTTTTTACAGTGTAGTCAATAGCACTAGGTATGCACAAAAGAACTGTATAATAGAAAACAATGCTGTAAAATGGTCTAGATAGTAGATTATCATAAAGAGTAAGCAAATTCAGTGTTCGCTTCACACAGTAAGGGGGAGAAGGTCAAGTGGTTTTGTAGTGAAAGTCTGAGGTAGTAAATGTGGATGTTGTTTTGCTTCAGAGGGTGTCTGGGTTGTATGAGGATAGATAAGGCCTGTCGATGTTGACCGCAGGCCTTATCACATCCGCTGGTTCTTGCTTGAAAGCAATGATTCATTTAAGAAGCATTTTAAGAGCAGAAAATACTGAAATAAAACAGGAGGATATGGAGGTGGGTGCTTTTTCTGACAGCAATAAACAAGCTTTCATGTGCAGAATGGATAAGGTATTTTTGTTTTGCTCTCAACCCCTTGAACACTTAAACTTGCCCCCCCCCCCCTCTCATATTCCTGCCCTCCTGACCATTCAGACTCAGACAGCCTCTCCAGCCAGAACCATCCCAGCCTATCAGACGGCGAGGCGCAGCTGGAGCGGCTACAGCAGGCGGAGCTTACGCGCAGCAAACACGTGTCTCTTTGGAAGGCAGTCACTGTGCAGGCCTGGCTGGAGGTTGTCATGGCAATGCCCATGTACATGCGTGCCTGTTCAGAGAATGTCAAGAGTGGAAAGGTAAATGCTGTTTTGTTTTGTTTTTTGCCTATTCTTACCTTGTTTATTGTGCCTTTAATTTCAGCCCTTTTTTAAAGCAAGGTACTACATGCAAAACATGCTCAAATTTGAGATTGGACAGAAGACATAAAATTCATATTTAAGAATTTATTTTATTATACTTTTTCTATTTGGGTCTGTAGATTTCCATTTCAACTTTTTTTTTCTGCCTGTTAACATTATTTTCTGTTTTTTGGAGTGTTAAAATCACAATACAAAATCAACTCTGTAAAAACCTTTGAATCTAATATGTCAACAAAATGAAACAATTTTTAACCTGGCTTTATCCAGTGTTCAGATTTCTGTTCTGGAAATGTATGCAAATCAGTGCTAATTTAATTAGATAATGCCTTGTTTGCATATTTAAACAACATTTCAGAAAACTTAATGTACTGTGATTAATCTGTAGTGATTCACCTGTATTGTCTAAGCACAACTAACAAGCCATTTATAAACTTCTCCTTGATTAAGTGACATTCTAAGATAACATTTTCAGTTCTGTGGCTGCTAATTAGTACTTTATCTTAACGTCCAACAAATATTTACTCCCCTGATGCTTCCAACGAGCCCTGACGTTAACCTAGTTACTGTTTACTCAGTTTAACCGGAATACCTTGCGACATTTACTCGTCTGTAGATGTTGTCACAGCGAGCTGCTTCTTGTTGCAGGTGTTGCTGGGGTTGACAGATGAGGATCTGGAGCTGGGTTTGGGCATCAACAGCCCAATGCACCGCAGGAAGCTCCGTCTAGCTATTGAGGACTACAGAGAAGCAGAGAATGGACGGGGGTGAGCGGCCACACCTACGCACAAGCACACAGGTGGCACACATTAGACTGCATTGGTGGTACTGATTTTGTGTTACATTTGTGTCCCTCAGACTTTCCAAAGCTGCTGATATGGATCATCACTGGGTGTCTAAGACCTGGCTGGGCGATGTGGGGCTTCCCCAATACTCACAGGTCTTCCACAACCAGTTGGTGGATGGCAGAGTACTGAACTCTATCACACGGAGAGACCTGGAGACCATCTTTAATGTCACCAACAAGTTCCATGTTACCAGCATTCTGTCAGCCATTCAGCTTCTGCAAATGCTCAACTTTGACAAAGAGGCAAGAATTTTTGTATATACCGTCACATTCACTCTGAAAATATAAAATGTTTTTTGGTGATATTGTACAATATCATAACTTCTCTGCAGAACATACAGGCACGTCGTGCTCAGTGTGAAAATCGAGATCTGGATCCGGTGGTCTGGACCAGCCACCGTGTCATTAAATGGATCAGAGACATTGATCTTAAGGTAATACAAAGTTCATACAATGTACACTACCATTCAAAAGTTTGGGGTCGGTGAGATGTTTAATGTTTTTGAAAGAGGTCTCTAATGCTAACAAAGGTAGCATTTATTTGATCAAAAATATACAACAAATAAATATTATTACAATTTAAAATGTAATTTATTCCTGAGAGCCAAGCTGAATTTTCAACAGCCATTACGACAACCCCAAACTTGTGTCTGAGGAATATCAGAGTTCCCAATACATATTTGGAAACTTAAACCATTTTTAAAACTGTATAAATATATCTGATAATATGTCCAACCTGTTTAAATAATTGTCTTTAATGCAGGAGTATGCTGACAGCCTTCAGAACAGTGGCATCCACGGTGCAGTGATGGTTCTAGATCCGACCTTCAGTGCAGACACCATGGCCAAGGCTCTAGACATCCCCAGCAATAAACACATGATCCATCGTCATCTATACGAGGAAATGAAAGTGCTTCTCAACCCCGCAAGGTGTGTGAAGCTTCATTTCAGTATAGTCATAAGGACTATTTTATAGTCTAGCAGTATATAACAATCTAAATTGCAAGTGATTTCAAAAAGCAATATATACGCAGTTCTTCGAAATACTCGATTCTGATTGGTCAATCGCGCCATCCAGCGATCGGTGTAGTCCACAGCAACACTGTATACACTCTATACTGTATAAGACCGGCGCTACTTTCACATCACTGGTGAACATCTTTGCTACAGTTGTAATATTTTTAAGTGCTTTTGGGACACAATGTATGCGCTGTTAGTCACAAAGAATATTGGCTTTTGAACATCACATTTGTAAGTTTGGTCTTTTTATGTAAAACAAAGATGTTGAATTTTTGTGTAATAAAAAAATATAGTAAAATATAAAATTATTGGTAGGTTTTATTTATGCAAATGTAGATTTGTTATGTAGATATTGTTAAAGTATGATTTGAGTATGAAATTAGTTGATTTTTTTTCAATAAAAAAAGAATGCCTTAAACTCTCTAAATAACTTCAAATATATATTTATTAATAGCCTTCTGTAATTTTCTGTAATTTAATTTGTTATAATTTGCTTTTATTTAATATACATCATTACAATTCAACTCAAATCAGTATTTCATATGCTTGTATTTATTTAGTGAGTTATGATCACTTTGCTGAACAATAGCTGCATTGATTTAACAAGTGTGACTGAGTAGGCCTATTTCTGTACAGAACTAACCAGGCTCAGGACTACAGGAAAGAGGGGACTCCTACACATTCTCCTGTCTCAAACTGCCGCAAAACTGAGGAAGGATTTTCTCCCAGGCAAAAAGTCGGCAAGGTATGGGCTGTCTTGTTATTGACACAAAACAAAATCAAGACAAATGGTGGACTTTGTCTGTGCGCCTACCTGTTTTTGTTAATAATCTGTAAAAGGATAAATAACCTTTCTGTCGTTTCTCAGAGCCCTTTGAGATTCAATCCACTGGTCACTGTTGGGAGAGACTTGACTTTTCAAGGCGGCTGTGGATCACCACCCAGAGAAGATCGCATCAAGATCCTGCAGAGGACCAAGGGCAGTCCCATGCATGGTTACTCGAGCATAGAGATCACTAATGTCTGAGAGCAACCGTCTGTGTTTGCCTTGGATGAACTAGGAAGGATGAGCCTCCCCGAACCTCTAAATGGACCAAATAAGCTCAATTATTTGTAAAAGAGATTTGAGAATTGACCATTTGCACTTTAAAGAATTTTGTATTGGCAACAAATCACAAATAAGCACTTAATTAAAATGTTATAGACATGCTGCATTAAGAAGAAAATATTTTGTTACTAACATAATACATAGATGAACTTGTCCTGATTCCCGTAAATTCCAGTCACAACTGTAGGTATGCAGCTAAAATCAATACCACATGTTCAGATGTCCATTCCCTACATCAAGGTCATCACAACACTGTGCTTGTTTAAAGTTACGGGAAATGCTGGAATGAGGAATAGCGCTGTGAATTTATTGTGAAAACACTTTGAATGCCACAGTAAAGTCTTTTCTGTTTTAATACATCTGTTGACATCTGCTAAGATGTTTGTGTTTTCAAAGTCTGATTTGCATATAAAATTAAAAGCAACCACCACTTTAGTAGCAATGTAGTGTGGGTAATAGATTAGTCTCATAAGGAGCACTCCAGTTTAATTGAAATGAGTTTTCCCGCATTATATATATATATATATATAATATATATATATAAATTTTAGGGGAATGAAAGAAAAACTTTTTTTTTCTCTTTTATTTCCTGTTTGTGATTTTTAACATCTCTGTTTTACCATGCATGCAGTTCAATTTGTTCAATGGAATATATTTGTATATAAATGCGTTGTATAGTGACTATCAATCAAAGTAAGGAAATGAAAGTGTGATCTGGTTGGAAAGCCTTTAATCTTCTTTTTACGGAGTCAGAGAATTATTTTGTGTCGTAAGCAGTGTTCCTAAGAGTGTATGGAAAGGTAAAATTCAGTATAATCTACAAGCCAATGCAGCACATGCACTGCACATTCTACAGCTGTGTTATCCCACTTGGAGCCACGGGGCAAGGAGAGCAAAACAAGTTTAGCAGCTCAGCGTGCAACAGCATTGGCTTTTTATGCAAACAGCCTGTCATTGGGTCCACACAGATTAGATAACACGAATCGATTAATGACTTGTTTCATAAATTCAACCAATCATTATTTTCAGATCTTGTTCGAGATCTGGTTAGGAATGGCAACTGAATAACAGATTTCCTGCTGGGTTTGATTCAGATTGTCTATTGATAGACAGTTTGACGTCAGATGCACAGCTCAAGAATATAGCAGTTATGGTGCATTTTTAAGGTGGGTTTTGCAATCGCTAATCATTTTATATCACTGTATCTTGTGGCATTAGTCAAACTGTACTTTTGAGAAACATTTGTATATAAATTCATACCATGTGTCATTGACACAATAATCTGTATAGAAAAATAAAGCTCTACATACAACACTCAAATGAGTGTTGCTGTGTGTTTGTTTATCAGATTGGTTTTATATACTATACACGGCGTTCATAAGTTTGGGGTCAGTAAGATTTTTTGAAATTAATACTTTTCATGAATTAGCCTATAAGAAATGATTTATTTTTTACAAGGATGCATTGCCTTGATCAGGCATGACAGACAAAAACATATGTATAACAGAAGATTTCAATCTAGTCATCTAAGAATCCTAAAAAAGTATCAAAGTTTCCACAAAAAAATTAAGCAGCACAACACTGAAACAACATGTTTCCATTGATAAAATCATATGTGACGCTGAAAACTGGAGTAATGGAATGGTAAATGTAAATTCAGCTTTGCCATCACAGGAATAAATGACAATAAATTAGAAAGCAGTTATCTCAAAGCAGTTATCTCAAATCATAAGATTGCCGTGTTTCACAATCTTACTGTTTACATTTTATTTTTATCAAATAAGTGAGCCTCAGAGACTTCTTTCAAAAACATTAAAATATCTCACCAACCACAAACTTTCAATGGTATTATTTACACAGCTAAAACGTTGTTTCAAGTTTCAATTCGGGTTTGAATAGATCTTTTATTCTGAGAGGAATCTCTTGAAAAAAAAAACACTTTAGATCGTTTCAAATGACTGTGTGAAATGTTTTAGAACAAAATTTGGAAGTATTTAGGAATTTTACCTGCAGACCTTAATTTACTGATAAATCGAAACTGCTATTGTTGAATACTTTTAGGTATTTCCCAAGGACACCCGTACTTTTCCGGGTTCTAGGACCATTGAACAGCTGTTATAAGCTGTGTCTCATTTAGAAGGCAGCACTCTCCGGAGGTCGAATCCTCTGGAGGTCGAATCCTCTGTAGGATGCATATACGAAGTGTCCTCAACCTAGAATTAAACGAGACGGCCTTCGTAGAACAGGCGGAAAAGGAAAAAAAAAAAGTGAAGTATCACGTTGCTATGCCAACACATTTAGAGCACGTTGCGCTTCCCAATACGTGAAACTGAAGGAAAAATTTTTCAAATTGGAAAGGTACTTTTGAAAAAAAAAATGGTTTATTGTTATTTGTTCAATGTTGAGGAGCTGACAGGTACGTTAAAGCAGGCATCTATTAGAGAAAAACGGGGAGGATATTAAAAACAAATTATACGTTTTCCGGGGCGATTTAAGGTAAGTGTAAAACACACATCTGCGCTTTTATTTATTGTTACATCTGCCGGCGCCGGCATTTTTCAAATTAACAACGGTTGTTCATGGTGACGAAAAGAATTGTGGGTTATCTGTAGCAGTGTAGGATACACCTCATGCATCCTCCGAATTCCTTTGAAAGAAGGTCGCATTCGAAGGTCGTATTCAGAGTGTCCTACTTGCATGAGACTTGTCTCGATGACGTATGCAGCCTTCGAATGCGACCTCCGGAGGACGCAGCCTTCTAAATGAGACACAGCGATAGTTCTCTACCAAACACGACTCGCTTTAGGACCAAGCGTCGTACTTAACTCTTACAACTGAGGGATAGCACTCGACTTGATTTTGAACAAAGTTCCTGTCTCTGCTTAAGCCCATACATTGTCGAAACAGACTGAGTGGGACTGGAGTTAGAGTATCCATACCGTTTTTCCTTCCTTAAACGAATGAAAGGATCCTCTGGACGCTCGTTTCACCTGCGGCTGGGAGCGACACCTGCCTCAGGTACTTTCATGACACAAGGTGCGAAGGGCGTTGAACCGCCGCGGAATTTAGCTTAGGCCGTACGTACACTTTAGTTTAACCTTGTTTTTTTTGTCACATGTTTGTCGTTATTCGGCATTGTTGAGATGTTTGCCTTCGCTCACAGAACACCGGAGAGACTTTAGGATGATGTCACCGTTACAAAGTTTCTTTTACCAGCCTATTGTTTCAAATAGTTTAAACATATAGCCTAGTGAGTGACAGCCAGAACCTTCCTCGTGATAGTTTCGTACAGAGGCAGACAAAGTACTCAACTCCATTACTTGAGTGAAACTACAGATACTACTGGTCAAATATTACTCCATTACAAGTAAAAGGACAGAAATACTTGCTTTTAAAAGTACTTAAGTACCAAAAGTAAATTTCCTTTTTTATGTCAATGCACTGTTTTATTGTTGTACTTACTAGTACTTGCAATACTTCTGAAGCAACTTAGAATACATTACACCTGCTGAATACACTGACTGGCTTGTAGTATATTTGGAATAAAGAGTTTGTAGAATGTTAAAAATCTATGGGGGAAAAAACAAAACAAAACAAAATTAACACCCCTACCCACCCCCACAAAAGCAGGATGGTAGTGATTCAACCACATTTGAACAGAGTGGACAATGAAATCCTGTAAATACAGAGTGATAAGGAAAAAATAAAACCTGCTTTAAAACCCAGCAACACAACTGTAGCTGTATAACTTTACAACAGCAACACTGCTTTAACAAAAAAGCAAAACAGCAAGACTTATTTAACATCAAAAACATTTTTTTAAATGCTGTCTAATCGCTACTTTGATGTCACACACAGAACAGTAAATGCAGTGCTGCTTCAAGTCCAACACCTATTGTGTTTTATTAGGAGACGCACAACAGTTCTTATGTGGCTTTAGAGGTAATATTTTCACCTACACAATTTAGCAAAATCAGACAATATTGTGTCTAATATATACCACAATATTAACTTCTTATTATTGAATTGTTGTAAATAAATATCACATTTGCAACTGGTCAGTGTTCAAAAAATGCTGGGAAATCTCTTCATGTAGCCCTACAAGAGTGATTACTGATAAACTGTCTGAAAAAAAGAAAGTTTTAGAGAAGAAAAAAATCATCTACTGACTTTCAAAGCTGCTACATAGAAATGACTTTCTACTTTGAGGACCTTGATAGAAATGTAGTGGAGTGAAAAGTACAATATTTGTTTTTCAAATGTAGTGAAGTTAAAGTTATAAGTTCCCAGAAAAAATAATACTCAAGTAAAGTACAGATACTCAAAAAGTGTACTTAAGTACAATACTCAAGTAAATGTACTTAGTTACTGTCCGCCTCTGGTTTCGTGTCTGTAAGATGACATTCATACATCAATCATTTATATTTTATGGCATTTTAGTGCACATTTGTTTGTAAAATTTCCCCTCAATATTCACTTCTGATGTCATCGTTTTGGGGGGTTTTTTTAGTGTAATAAATAGAATGTTGTTTTTTCACGAGTTGCCTAATTCTAATTGTCAGTCAATTTTAATCTTTAAAACCCAATCTTTAAGCAAATTATCAGGTCATTCATTTTCCCAAGATATTTTGTACTGTAAACAATGACGCTGAAAAACTGTAGAAATAGCCTACGATCTGCTAGGGTTGCCCTTATAAAGCTTTACCATGGTAACCGGCGAGTTTCCAAGGTTACTACTTATTGTTAAAGCTGAATCATCATAAATTATTATGCCATCTCGTCCAAACAGTGTAAGAAGTTATTGCGAATTTGTTTTTTTTTTTTTTTCCCTTCGTTTTTTGGCTTCCACAGTAACAATAGTAGTATGGTACTTTGGTGGTAACTACAGGTATGTTGGTTAACGTCTGCTTGTATCGGTATTAAAGCTGTAAATTTATTTATGTATGTATGTATGTGTATATATTCATCTTATTTTACATGGAAACAAGACAATCTAATATAATTCTAACATACAAATGAAAATGGAGCACAATACACAACATATGTACATCATTTTAAACAATTAAACAGCACCATAGCTCATTAATGTCAAAAATAAATTAATTAAAAATAGGCTAGTCATCATAACTCTCATGCTAAAAGATTGATTTCTAACTTCATGTGTCACTTTCTCCATCGGTTTCCATAATTGTTTTTGAGTGTTTGAGGTTTTTGGTTTGTCACTTCCATTTTTATTATTATTTATTATAGCGATTGGAGTACGAGTATAGTGTGAGTGGCCTTGTTTTACCCACAGTTAACCCAATTGTATTGTAACAGTTCATTTTAATGTGTTATTGTGTGGCGATTCTGCTTTGTATTCTGTAAGAATAAGTTCAGATAAGGTCATGGGGTGCATGTTTAGATGGGGCATTTAGTGACCTGTGGTTCTGTGTCTGTTTACTTCAGGACACGGAGCAAGTGTTGCTCTTGTGTATTTGGACAGGCCTTCCTGGTCTTTTGTCATATTTCCCTATTTTATGTTTTTTTTGTTTTGACCAGAATGTAAGAGATCTTTGCTCTCATGGACTCCTTTGTAGACATGTCACGTACCCAAATCTTCATGTCATTAATATATTGCATTCATTTAACATGAGAATTGTGAAGAAAAAAAAAAAGTAATTTTCTCACAGCATCTCTTTCCTCAGGATGAATTGTATTGGTTTTAAAAAAAATCCCTTTGAACAACACTCCTCCTGCCAGTCTTGAGAAACAAATCAGGCTTTTACAATTAGTGTGCACAATTTGCAGTGCTTGTCATGTCTTGTTCTGTGAAAAACCTGTTTTGTTAGTGCCCCTAAACATGTAAGACTTTCTCAAACTAAACACACTTTCTTTCTACACAGACAATTGCTCTCTTTCTTTCTCTTTTTCCTATCTCTCCATTCCTCATTCCTCTCAAAATATGAATAACAGGATTCATTATTTCTTTTTTACTTCAAGCCGCTTGTTGTAAATCGAAATGTGAACATTATAAAACACATTTGACCATTCACTCTCCCCCCTCAAATAAATGACACCCACAGGCGGATGAGTCATCCTGAAAGGTCCCACAAAGCCTGCAATCGTGATTTCTTTTTTTAGTGCTCTACCTGAACACATAAAGTAAAACGTTTGTAAAAAACACTCAAAACATCACCTTACGATAAACGTGCATATCCACAAAAACATTTACAGATGTATTTTCATGTTTGGAATATTTTAAGAGAATGTCTTGTATAAATATACTTAAAATTGTAAGCATTTTGCAAGGATAAAACAGGAAATTTGGTTTTACTAATAGATGAGGGTGTTTGCCCTGTTTAATGTGAATTTAAAGTAGCTTTTACCAAAAATGACACCCCTTCCTCATTTCCATTCTGAGCACAGTGAAGTGCCCACATTCACAAGTGAACAATGCTGTGTTGTTATGGAAACAGTTAGTGTATGGCAGCAGCCTAACCTCTAATCTCAGCCACTGGACCTTTTTAGGTTTCCTGATGAGTCCTAACCTTTACTATCAAGGACATTCGTTGGAAGATTTTGTTGATGTTATGGAGTGAGTATGAATGTGGGAAAGATTATAGAAGTGATTGTAATTATTATCTTTAATGCACTTATTTTATCACATTGAAATGGTCCCTGTGTTTAATAATGATGCTGTCATCTGAGGAGTTCAGAAATCATAATTTTGATTTTTGGCTGAAATTTCATGTACGTTTCTCTTTTATCACATCCTATCAAAAACGAAGCTTTTTAGTGCTTGTGCAACAAAATGAAGATCAATAAATGGTGACCAGGTGTGTAATTGATGCCTTATCTGTGTGTTTTATTATTTTCATACTGCCACATGCACAGAATGATGGGAAATGTCTTGTTGTACAAGCCTTGTTGACTCATGATCCTGCTAAATGAGTTGCACTGTATTTTCTGCCAGGTTTTATGGTTTTTCATCAGCAGTGCGCTATACTTCCATTTATATCATATTCGTCATATGTCATTTTCAATATTGTTTTTATAGTACAAAACACTAAGAAAAATGATTAACTTTTATAATTGTAATTTTATTTAAAGGGGTCATGAAATGGAGAATAAAAATGTTCTTGATATTTACTCGTATAACAGTTTACTCTACAATAAAAACGCACTGTAAGTTTAAAAACTCCCCAGTTTCAAAAATGAATTATTCTTTACCCACCTAAAACGCCCAGATTTGAAATTAGGAGAATTGTGACATGATGATTTCCCATTAGACACGCCTCTTAAAATACATGCATCATAATGTTTGGTGCAAAAAAAACTTTATAAACTAACCTCGAGAAACATTATAAAATTCTGAAACTGCATTTTTGACCTGTGATCATTGTAATTTGTGAGGGCTCATGGACAGATGAAAGGAGCAGGGTTTTAGTAGGCTAAATAATTTGAGAAGTCCAACATGCGTCACCAAAGAGAAATCTGTCTTTTCTTTATAAGACTGACTTGTGGCATTGAAATTACAAGGTAAATAAGAGTCTAACATCACAAACGATACTGAATTTTTATTAGGAGTTTTACCAAGTTGTATAATGTCCTTACATGGTAATCCTTTCCATGACATGCTAAATGCTTCTATTTGACCTCTATAGTGGCATTGTGCCAAAAAGATTGTTTTTTTGCTGTTGAGTCGGTCTCCAATGAGCTGAAACACAGAAACTCTTTTCTTCTGTTATTTGGGCCCCATTCCCAGTCATTTCCAGGAAGTATTTCCTCCTCATTGAGATGTTTATAACGTTTGTCTCTTTTTTGCTTTTATGTTACAGTGCTACTCTCATCCTCCACATTTGGACCACCCTTCCGTGGTAAGTGTGTGTTTGTGAGTAGTGAAGAGGAGCATTTACAGCTATGTGCTACAGTGGGCAGCCTCTGTGTTCAGGAAACAGGCGTTCACCCACCAATAGAGAGGCCAGCCCAGGCTCCCAGTATGCTCTCTGTGCACTGGGGGTGGGCCTGGTGGCACTCGGTGTTGTCATGATCGTGTGGAGCATAGTTCCTTCTGAAACACAGTTGAACAATGCTACAACCACGAATAACGGAAGTGATGAAGGGAAGACATCATCTGTTGCATTTGTGCTGGTTGGATCTGGTGTTGCCATGTTGCTCCTTGCTATATGTCTCGGTGTGAGGAACAGGAAGCGAAGGAGACAACAGGAAACTACAGGTGTAGGCGGAGCTGATTATGTGGATCGTGTCCATAGAGATCAGGATGAGGAGTGAGTGCTGCTCTATACTCCTTAAACTTTCTTTGTTAACTTTCATTTCAAATAAATGCTTTTGTTCTTTTTCATTTTTATGCATCAAAGAATCATGAAAAATGTATCCGGTTTCATAGAAATTAAGCAGCAGAGCACAACAGTTTTTAACATTTGATAATAATAATAATAAGTGTTATGATGTTATAATGGCTGCTGAAAATTCACATTTGCCATCACAGGAACGATACGTTTTTAAAAGATATTAAAATAGAAAATAAAATAAATGAATGCAAGTTGTATTTTTTTTTTTGTTTCTTCTTTAAAAACATTTTTACAAAATGTACAGATCACAAAACGGGTATGTGTGTGAGAAAGATAGAATAATTTTTATTTATCAATATTGTGTGTATTGTTTTATGAATAGTTGTACCAAGTTGTATAATGAAACATGTCTAGTCTTCATGCTCTGTTGACTGTGGTTTCACTAATGATAAACATACATTTGCATAAAGCATCCATATTTGTCCATGCCTATGTTGATTAGAGTATTAAAAACTTGAAAAGTATTAATTTAAGGTACATTTTGAACAGATAAAAATGTTCGATTAAGTTGCAATTAATCATGAATTAACTCATGACAATAATGCGATTTAATTGCGATTAAATATTTTAATTGACAGCCCTATTATATATATATATATATAACACACCCAATGAACAAATTTATAAACGCAACACTTTTGTTTTTGCTTCCATTTTTCATGAGCTGAACTCAAAGCTCTAAGACTTTTTATATGTACACAACAGGCCTATTTCTCTCAAATATTGTTCAAAAATCTGTCTAAATATGTGTTAGTGAGAACTTCTCCTTTGCCGAGATAATCCATCACCTCACAGGTGTGGCTATCAAGATGCTGTTGACAGCCTATGGGGGGGGGAATTTTTCAATTGCACAGTTGTGCCTTAGGCTGGCCACAATAAAAGGCCACTCTAAAATGTGCAGTTTTACTGTATTGGGGGGGTCCGAAAACCAGTCAGTATCTGGTGTGACCACCATTTGCCTCACACAGTGCAACACAACTCCTTCGCATAGAGTATATCAGGTTGTTGATTGTGGCCTGTGGAAATGTTGGTCCACTCCTCTTCAATCGCTGTGCGAAGTTGCTGGATATTGGCAAAAACTGGAACACACTGTCGTATACACCGATACAGAGCATCCCAAACATGCTCAATGGATGACATATCCGGTGAGTATGCTGGCCATGCAAGAACTGGATGTTTTCAGCTTCCAGGAATTGTGTTCAGATCCTTGCAACATGGGGCCATGCATTACCATGCTGCAGCATGAGGTGATGGTCGTGGATAAATGGCACAACAATGGGCCTCAGGATCTCGTCACGGTATCTCTGTGCATTCAAAATGCCATCAATAAAATGCACCCGTGTTCGTTGCCCATAACATTTGCCTGTCCATACCATAACCCCACCGCCACAATGGGCCACCCGATCCACAACATTGACATCAGCAAAAACCGCTCACCCACACGACGCCATAAACGCTGTCTGCCATCTGCCCTTTACAGTGAAAACCGGGATTCATCCATGAAAAGAACACCTCTCCAAAGTGCCAGACGCGATCGAATGTGAGCATTTGCCCACTCAAGTTGGTTACGACGACGAACTCAGTCAGGTCGAGACCCCGATGCGGACGACGAGCATGCAGATGAGCTTCCCTGAGATGGTTTCTGACAGGTTGTGCAGAAATTCTTTGGTTATGCAAAACAATTGTTGCAGCAGCTGTCCGGGTGACTGATCTCAGACGATCTTGGAGGTGAAGACGCTGGATGTGGAGGTCCTGGTCTAGTGTGGTTACACGTGGTCTGCGGTTGAGAGGCCGGTTGAATGTATTGCCAAATTCTCTGAAACGCCTTTAGAGACGGCTTATGATAGAGAAATTAACACTCAATTCACGGGCAACAGCTCTGGTTCCTGCAGTCAGCATGCCAATTGCAAGCTCCCTCAAAACTTGCGACATCTGTGGCATAGTGCTGTGTGATAAAACTGCACATTTTAGAGTGGCTTTTATTGTGGCCAGCCTAAGGCACACATGTGCACTAATCATGCTGTCTAATCTTGATATGCCACACCTGTGAGGTGTATGGATTATCTCGGCAAAGGAGAAGTAACTAACTAATTTGATTTAGACAGATTTGTGAACAATATTTGAGAGAAATAGGCCTTTTGTGTACATAGAAAAAGTCTTAGATCTCTGAGTTCACCTCATGAAAAATGGGGGCAAAAACAAAAGGTATGTATGGTATGTATGTATAACACAATATTGATACTTAATTCAAATTTTTTAAAGGGGTCATATGATGCGATTTACATTTTTAATTTCTCTTTGGAGTGTTACAACTCTTGGTGCATAAAGAAGATCTGTAAAGTTGCAAAGACTTAAGTCTCAAACCAAAGAGATATTCTTTATAAAAATTAGGAGTCAACCACGCCCTCCTAAAACGGCTAGTTCTAACACGCCCCAACATACCTACGTCACTATGAGGGAAGATTTGCATAACGCCGCCCAACTGTTCACGCAAAGAAAGAAGGCGTAACTATATTCTCGCTGTAGTTAGTGTGCTGCGCCATGTCGTGAAGGCGCTGTGTGTTCGTTGTGAAAGCGAAACTACTTGTGTGCCTTCATAAAGAGGACAATATCCGACTTCGTCATGCCAGGAGCTGATCGTGCTGGTCGCGAGCGAAATCAAGTTGAAATCAATCAAACTTCGCGAGTGGATCGCCGGATCGGCTTCACGTGGCGAAGTGGAGTCCGCACGGGGCGTCACATGGGTTGCCGCAAGGCGCCAGCCGCACGTACACTTTAGGCCTCCCGCCTCCTCTCACTCTAGGCCGCAGTGTGTGATGTTGTGTTTCGTTGCGAAAGCGAAAATACTTGTTTGGCCTTCCAAAAGAGGAAACGACGAGAAATCAGTGGTTAAGTTGTATTTACAACACTGTTCCAGAAACAGTTTAACCCAAATATCCAGATGAGTGCAGCACATTTTATGGAGGACTGTTCTGATCGGAGGCGAGTAGATACAATGCCGGTTGTTCTGACTCAAAGACTGTAAGTACGTTTTTTTATATTTAAACAATTTGCCAATGATGATTTAAACGCGTGTTTTGAGCAGTGTAGAGCAGTGCTTTTTGTTTGTCATTTCTCCAATCACAAAATGCAGACATGGTTTTATGTTTAAGCGGAGCGATGCAACGCAACACGTAAAAAGAAAGTATAAGTCATTATAATCAGTAATTATGTCACCACTGGATACAACAAATGCCTCATTTATAATGGGTTTTAAAGTTTTGTCTGTCGCTGGCGCGGGAAAAGGCCCATCACAATATGGTAAGGGAAGTAACATTTCCATCACACGCTTGAGAAATTCACAACGCACTGGATAGATGGCCAATCACAGCACACCTTTTCAGACCGATAAGCTTTGTAAAAAATCGACGCGTTTCAAAAACGCGGGGCATAGAGAAGAAACAATAATGTACAGTATGTGGGAAATATGGGTTTTTTTACCTTAAAACCATATAAAATTAAAAAATTTCATTACACAATACCCAACATAATGTTATTTTTATGCAACAATCATATGACCCCTTTAAATAAATGTAAAAAAAAAAAATATATATATTGCTTTATATATATCATTTGATAATATCAGAATCCCAGTTTTGTCAGATCCTCTGATGGATGCAACTCAGTCTAATTTTCTCTGTGTAAATATGGGTCAATGATGGAACCAGGCCCAACTAATGTTCCACTATGAGGAGGCGGTCACCAGCGGAGAAGTACCCTGTTCGGCAGAGCAACTTGCGCAGAGTTACCAGCTGCCTGTATGAGGAATTGATTGGTGCCGTTGAAAACGAAGGCCAGCAGCCTAAAGAAGGTAATGGCCAAGAGGCCCCTCAGCCAGCTCCTGGCCCCGAACCTCAGCCTGCAGCACCCGTCCGCAGCAGCAGCAGGGCCAGTCGCATCCTCAGACCTTCAGGAGTGCGAGGATTAAGTCAGAGAAGCTCCACATGAAGGATATTCGTTTGAATATCCAAAATCCTGGACCGAGTGTGGTTGTGGGGGGGGGGGGGAAAACCCCAAATCTTTCGAACCATGACCCACAACACCCAGTATGAGGACAAGCCCCCTCAACTACCCACAGAAGCAGTGTAATGATTTCGATCACTGGATTTTGTTGAGTGTTTGCATCTGTGGGTTGTTTGAAAAATGATGACTCATCTGTGCAAAAGCGGAAAGTTTTAGTAAGAGCTAAAAAATGTCTCAATCTGCCAAATTATGAAATAGGATACGTTTATGTGTGCTGTCAGTTCTTGGACAAAACACTAAAGCCTACTTGAATGTTTTTTAACAAACTTTTTTATATTTGAAGAATGGATTACAGTAGTGTATCGTATTTTTTATTTAAAACAGTTTGAGTAAGGAATATAAATGCCACAGCGCGTCTTCTTGAGAGCGTCCGAGAGATTTACTTCACAGTTTACTTCCAAAGAACTACATTGTACATTGCAAAGAAAAAGAAAACAAATTCTTATTAAAGAATAACTTACAGCTGTAGAATCCATCAAACTTTTGTTGCCAAATGCTAATTACCGTTTTTAAAAATACATTTTTCATAAAAACATTTTCAAAAACTTTTTTTAATATATTTTTTTTGTTGTTATTCTGACATTTTTTTACTTTATTCTAAATCTGAATGTCCAATTTTTCAGCTCAATTTTTTTATTCTGAATATATAATACATTTGAACCAGATAGTGTGCTGTTGCAGCCATAAAATGCAGGGATGCAAAATTATTCAAAAATACTTAATTCTCACTAATTTACTTAACTAATATATTCAGTGCCACTCCAATTAATCCAATTAATAATGTAATTAATATTTCAGTGTGTTTTTGTTAACAATGTGTCACTGTTCTGTTTGCAATTAACTTTGTATTTTTTTTTTTTTTATGTATTGCTCATTGCATTTTATGGGTGCAAAATTAAAAAGTATTGAAATAGAATGAAATAAAGTATTCTTAAAACTCATAGGAAAATTTAGTGTAATGATATGTTAGAACAAATTCTGCATTAATATAACATTCTAATAAGTGATATACAAACAAAGGTCTGGATAGCAAACAAAAATGCACCTTGGGGGACTTTGGTTTGTTGGGCAACTCAACACTTAATTTCTGAAGTGCAAATGAGAATTGTATAGATGTGCTAACTATTTCACATGCAGTTTGACTGGACAAACAAGCCATCATGCTGCAGATTGACCATTTTCAATGACAAAAATGTTGTTAACATTCTTGTTGATGTCATTTTGTATGTGAGCTAAATAGCCTTCAGTTTAATTGCCTTTTAATTCAGTTTATTTTATTAAGGTGTAAAATCTCGGAGAAGGGATAGATTTGTTGTAGATTTACTTTTGACAAAAGGAATTGATACAGGTGATACAGGTAATATTTTAAAGCAGAAAAGCTCTGTACGTTATTTATTGCTCGCGGGACATAATAAAATTGTTTAAATCTGTGTTTTTGTTAATCTTTATGGTTTCCCAAGTTGAAAAATAATGTCTGCTGATTTGTAGTGACACCTAGTGGCTCAGAATCGTACAAACAACATTGAGTTACAGTCAGTGATGACAAATTTGATCGCACTTCTCCAGCCTAACATTTAACAGCTGTTGTTTGACGTACTGTACTGAATAATCATTTAGGTCTTTCAATATCATGTTTCTCTATTGCCTTTGTGACTAGTCTAGCAGAGTGGATGTGGTAGCTTACGAAGTACGACATGAAGGTGAGTCAATGATGAAAGTCATAGTGTAGTGTACCTTTAAAACAACAGAACACAATTAGGCCCATTTATCTTTTCCCAGTTGAAAATGTAGCCTATTTTCCCAGGCTTCTCTCAACTATGTTTTCTCTGTCATTTCAGACGTCTGCTTGTGTATGGAGTGAAACCTAGGGGTCTGTAGGCTATAGTGACAAGTATTTGAAGCCGAATGAAACTGCATTCATGAATTGCCCCCAAGAGCCTAACACAGTCAATCAGTTATTACATGAACTAGGGTTTCATAAAACGTTGATTGAACTAAGGGCTGAATTTCAAGCAACCCCACTTTATAGGCTTATGTGCCAAAATGAACCATTAGACAAATGCTTGCCATTTTTAAAGTTCCATGAAAAACAAATTAAGCTGTTACAATAACACCCAATCCAAACAAATCAATATGAGTTATGGCTTCACTACACTGCATTTTAGAACATTGGTCATAATGACAATTTGAGATAAAAATGACAAAATGTCAAGTCTGTCATAGCTTGATTTTTGTCCAAAAATGATCAGAATGAAGCAATATCACACTGAGTGTTATTATAAATAAAAGATTACTATTTTAATATATTTTGAAATGTAATTTACTCCTGTGATCAAAGCTGAATTTTCAGCACCATTACTCCAGTCTTTAGTGTCACTTGATCCTTCAGAAATCATTTTATTCTAATATGCTGATTTGCTGCTTGTTACATTTTTTATTATGGATGATTAAAACAGTTGTGCTGCTTAATATTTGTGGAAACCATGATACATTTATTTCAGGATCCTTTAATGAATAGAAAGGATCACACTAATACAGCATTATTTGTTTTTTGTTTTTTTTTTTTAGCTTACAAATTCCTTTACTGTGTCCTTGCGAAATCACTGACCTCAAAAGTAGGCTGTAGCCAGAATTTAATTTGTACATTTCTATTCGCTGTATATTTTTAAAATTGCGTAACACTTTAAATAACTTTGGCTTAAACCATTATTATTAGTTGTAGCCTATTATTTATGCGGCAATCTGTAGGCTAATGTTTTATTCTCATTGGTCCTAATAATAATGACATTTAATAATAGTGTAGTGTAGGCTACCTTATGTTGGTCTATTGTTTAATTCGTTGTAATGTTTTTCTTAGTGGGAACTTTAGCCTAATCTACTTCAAATCATGTCCGTGTTTATACACTTGCGGAATAATGTACAAGATTTAGTTAACGTAGCTATTAATTTCACGATACTTTGATTCATATATTTTCCAATTCAAATGTACATAAACGACTGCTCTTGCTGTTTATGTAATGTTAATGACCTTTAAAGTTTGTTAATGAAAGTTACTGTAAGCCGCTGTAAGTGAACTCCTCCTCCCGCTGCTCCGCTGCAATGCTTACATGTAGTCTGTGTTCCCGCTTTTGCAGCTGCTCAGGCTGCAGGGGGAGGGAGAACTTTTCATGGAACAGCCAGCCCAGGGAGTCAGTCACATTCCTGGCCGGGATTCAATGACTGAACCAGACACAAACAAACACTGCATCGAGAGAGAGAGAGTGTGTTGTGTTGTGTGTGTGTGAGAGAGAGAGAGAGAAAGAGCGGAGAGACTCTCACACTCTCATAGTAAAGCGGAGGCAACTGCGCCGACGAGCTTTACGCAAGGCACACATTTTGTGCTCGAGTTGCAGCTGGTCTGTGATACAGCCGGATTGAGAATTACATTTTGTTCAAAACTTTACACTTTTGGGAGGATTTTCTCGTCACTCGGAACTCTGGTTCTTTCTGGTACGACTTAAGATTTGACCATGAAGCAGTTGAATGGATTACAAGGCGGCGTTGTACGCTTTCCGAACTGACATGGACTGTAGCGACTCTTTCCGTTCACGTTCACCGAATCTGTTGTGATCAGACTGCCCGGGTTTAAACATGGAGGCTCCCTCCAGCTTTCAGCCGCATCCAGGACTTCAGCAAACTCTCAAGCAGTTTCACTTGAGTTCCATGAGCTCCCTCGGTGGACCGGCAGCCTTCTCGGCCCGGTGGCAGCAGGACATGCTGTTCAAGAAGGACGGTAAGAGCGCCGAGGTTATGGTGAACCTCCCCGCGCAGACGCCCCCGGTCATGCCGGGGCCCCTCTTCATCCCGTCAGACCGCTCCACCGAGAGGTGCGAGACGGTCCTGGAGCGGGAGACGATTTCGTGCTTTGTGGTGGGCGGCGAGAAGCGCTTATGCCTGCCGCAGATCCTCAACAGCGTCCTGCGAGACTTTTCCCTCCAGCAGATCAACTCGGTGTGCGACGACCTCCACATCTACTGCTCCCGGTGCACGGCGGACCAGCTGGAGATCCTCAAAGTTATGGGCATCCTGCCCTTCTCGGCCCCCTCATGCGGACTGATCACCCAGACCGACGCCGAGCGCCTCTGCAATGCCCTCATCTATGGCGGCACGTTCCCACCGCACGCCGACAAAGAGTTGTCGTGCTCCATCGAGCTGGAAAGAACGGAGAAGAGCTTTAAAGTTTATCACGAATGCTTCGGTAAGTGCAAGGGCCTGTTCGTGCCAGAGCTCTACACGAGCCCCAACGCGGCGTGCATACAGTGCTTGGACTGCAGGCTCATGTTCCCGACGCACAAGTTCGTGGTGCACAGTCATAAAAGGCTGGAGAACAGAACCTGTCACTGGGGCTTCGACTCGTCCAACTGGAGGGCTTATATTCTTTTGGATCAAGACTATAGTGAGAAAGAGGAGAGCAGCACGCTGCAGCAGCTCCTCAATGAGTTAAAGGGGAAATTTGACCCGGGGAACAAGCACAAGACCTCTTACAAGGTGAGCTTAACTCTTAAAAACGCACGGAAATATTACGATAAATCTAAATCTGGACCGTATTACTCCAGATAGTTCACTCCCAAATATTGATAATAAAAATGATCAATGGTGTGTGACGTGATCATTTCATGTGTTGTGTGCATTTTACTTTATTGATTCTCATACACTTCTATTGACCTTTCTCTTTTTGTCTCTAATCATACAACACCTATTACACCTTGTGCCACCTCAGAAAACTGTCCTATAGGTGTAGCTTTGCTTCAAAACCCAGATTTTACATTGGATATGAGGTAGTGCATGTGCCAAAATTGTTTATTCTGCCAAATCAAGCAAAAACTGTTTTCATGTAAAACACATTTCTCTTCAGTTTCACTGTACAAAACACATACACAAGCCATACTTTTCTTCATTTCACCCAGTATTTATTTAGTCTGTAATTTTTTCTCTGTTACTTTACATAGTGTTGCCCGTTGTTTTTGAGGTCCACACATATATATATATATATATACTATATTATATATTATTATGTAACACCTTCTACTGCGATCTTAGCGGGTTGATTAAGGTGCAGCCAGCCAGTGTCCTGCCCCCAACCAACCCCCCTTGCGCATTTATTTTTTGCCTCTGGATGCACTCAGGGGCATCTGCATATGACAAATGGAGCCCCAATTATGTATTTTATGGGAGCCAGAGATAGATGGGGAGGCTTGGGGAAGCCAGTAGTGGAGGAGGAGGAGAGTGCTGTGTAGGACATTGTTTTGTGTGTATGTTTTGAGTGGGGGGGCAGTTTGGGGTTGAGGTCACTCTCCAAAAAGCAGTTGGTGTAGGGTCAGCGCTGCCCTTGAGTCTCCCACTGTCTGATCAGGCTCCACGCCAGGGTCAGAGAGACAGCGATCAGACAAAAGCACGGGAGTCTCGGGTTGGCTGCTCCTTCCACGCAGCAGCTGTTGAGTGTGATCGTGCTAATGGGTCTACACACATATATGTATGTGTTACCATGGTGTCACTTCTGCAGGCTTGGGATGCATGGTGTGGCAAACGCAGTTTCATTACTGTGGGAAATGTGAGAGACATGGCACATTTCAGAAATGCAGCGTCATGTATATTTAACGATCACTTCTCTATGGGAAAAGTGTTGGCTGATATTTGTCACTGAGTGGCTAGTTTACACTTTGCTGTGCCTTGCGTCTGGTTAGGCTAAATAAACTCTGCTTTTTTTGTGCAGTTATTGTTAGATGATTAGTTTCGACCTTTTATGGGTGTCCTATACTTGTTTCAATTGTACAATAAGCACATTTCACCATGATGCTATGGTCTGTTTTAACAGTACAGTAGCCATAATGTATCCAGAAGGGTGAATTTTGTGCGGTTTCTATGGTTCATTGTCAGAGGTGTCCCAGTTAGCAGCAAGCTGGTTGGGTCCGTGGGGAGCTGTGTATCGGCGGACCTGTATTAAAAAAAAAAAACACTTGGCGCTTTTCACCTAACCTCAGCTCAATTAAGAAATGTTTTTTCTTTTCCCTTTATTTTTGTAATTAACCTATTTTGTAAGTAACTTTTCAGTCATGCTAAGAATATTTGCTTTATGGTGTCTTGCTTTTTATTGCTGCTTCCAAATATTACTTTGATGAGAGGCTGGTCACCATGGTTACACAGAGTTTGCTTTATTTTTTAATATCTGAAATATATCAGTGCTGAATATATTTAAAATCCAGTCTAGGCTGGCTGACATAATGGGGTAGATCGCAGGGAGAGGGTGGCGAGTTCTCATTAAGAATCTGTCGCCCCTGTCCGCCAGGGGCCTGACATGTGACATCTCCTCTCAAAGCCAGGTCAACCAATACCCCCCCCCCCCCCCCCCCCTCTTTTCAGACGTCCCGGCCAATCGTTTTCAGCCATTGGTACTTCAGCGGGACAGATGGTTGTTTGATAAAAGACTGAAAAATGCATTGCAAATAAATAAGCAGCAAAACATCACACCAAATTGGTGTAATTTTTTTTTTTTTTTTAACCGAATTTTTATTGGATTTATGTAAAAGTATGTGACCTTAAATCAATTTGCCACTTATCCTCTTTAAATATTTAAAAAAATGTGAATATAATAATAGTTTATTATATTTTACAATTAATGTTTTAAACAAATTATATTGTTTTCATATATTTTATTTAATATTCACTATTTTTTCTGCTTAGTTGGGAAATTGTTTTGGCATTGACATCTAGACTGAATAAACTGTTTTTTTGTTTCATCATGTTATGCTATGAATTTTTTTAATTTAATTTAAAAACCTTTCAGCATTTTATATACTTATTATTTTAATATTTTCTATAATTATCTATCTTTATTAAGTATTTTAGTGTTATATTACTTTACTTAACTGAAACTTTTTAATAGTTGTGAAACAGTTTTTGCTTTTATATCCACGACTGAATTGGTGGTTTTACTCCATTTCTAACAATCTTGAACGGATTGATAATGGTTTTGTCATGTTTTTTTTTATTTGGAGTTTCAACTTTCCCTTAAACCACATATTTCAAGTGTATGTGCATTGTCCTGCCAGGAATGAAGTAAGACTCCAGTGAGAATAGTGTTGTGTAATAAACTGGATGCAGAGGGGCCGCGGAGCTTTTAAATGGGGGGGATATCAAACTCCCCTTTGTTCTGCTCCCTCACTTTATCAAATTACAGATGACTCCCAACCTGAGACCAAACTAATCAACTGAGTGTCCGACCCAAGATGGCCACGACCATAATAAATGCGCACGCCTGGGGGATGGAGGTCGCCATGTGCATGTGATTTTGCATTTGTAATGCCTGTATCAGCTGTGGGGAAAAGATTAAAATGAGTGCACGGCCTACTCATTTCCATTCCCATCTGTCTGCTGACCTCGCTGTTGCGGCCCGCGCTGCGTCCCACCAGCCGCGCTACCCCTTGCTCTGCATCCAGACTGCCAACAATTCCATCCGCTTGTCCCAACCCCCTCTCCACCCAAACACAGCAAATGCTACTTATTCATCCAGCGCAGTCAGGCCACTCATCACTCAGTACCACATAAGGGTGGCCGGCAAACAACCCCCGCTGCCTGGGGTTTGACTTCTTTGACTTCTTGTCCGAAATCCACTTTCGGACGCCTATTCTCTGACCGGCTGAATTTTAAAAGGGCGGCTTGATAGGTTAACAATCCACAAGAGATGCTGTCTCATCCCCTCCCTGGAGGGATGGAGGTGAGGGGGTAGTCAGGGGCTCTCAGAGGTTGTGCCCTCTATTCTCTGCTGTGTGACCTCTTGTTTAAAGGGCGTCAGCTGGAGCTCTCCACTGGCTGATGCTGGGGTGAAGACCTGCCGCCTCTTTTGTTCCCGACAGCTTTGTTACTCGAGCCGTCACCTCTCATTGTGTCTCTGGCTTCGTTTTGGTGCCCGTTGCACGACCAATGCCTCCATGGTAATGAGTCTCAAGGCTTTTTGTCTGCGTCTGCTGCCAACATGAAATGCATCCACTGTGGTGCTGTGTTGATTTGGTACCACAATAGCATTGATCTTTAATCGGGATTCGGGATGCAATTAGCAATGAATGTCACTAAATTAAGCATCTGTTTTGTGAGTAAGTCTGCATGATGATGGCATCGGTTAAGATTTAGAGTTGCATGGGCTTGCACTGATCCTGGCCACTCTTTTTAGTATAATAAATGAATGGGGCTGTCAAGTTCCAGAATGACCAAAAAATGGTCCTTATTTCTCTTGCACTATATTTGAAGTCTTCCAAAGTCATTTGATACCTTCATGTGAATAACATACTGAAATGTTAGTTGGAATTCACTTAAAAATCTCAAAAAACCTCCATGCCCTGTTTATGAAATGAGTAGCAAAGATCAAATTTGTGAACAAATTGTTTTTTTCGCAAGACCAATCTGAATTATTCTTTTGCCATTTAGACTGATCTGGTTCTCAAATTATACAAACCGGTTCAATGTTCAAGTGAAAAAGGATCAGTAAACACAACATATGTTTTGGTCTGTTCCCATCAGGTAACTTGGAATATACTGCACGAGACAAATGGACTGATTTTCATGATGCCTTTACTGTGCCTTTGCATCCTTTTTAAGCTTGAAAGCTCTGTTCCCCATGCATTGTAATTGCACATTATTTTGATTTTTCTCATTTTGTATTCCAAGAAAGCGGTGTAGTGTGGATTTGGAACCACAACAATATTGATATTTAATCGGGATGCAGTTCACGATAAATGTCACTAAATCAGGCGATTGTTTTGTGAGTAAGTCTGTATGATGTCTGATGACGGCATCGGATAAGGTTTAGAGTTGCGCAGGCTGGCACTGCCACCAGTCTGTGGGAACAGATGGCAGAATGATGATGGTGGTGTTGTTTTATGATCAGTTTCACAGATCAGGCCCCTTAGTCGATAGTAATCATCAGCTTCATGATTAATATGGCAACCCATCTGCTCTGGAGATGGAAAATCCTGAACTACACAGCTGCCACTGTGCAAGAAACCCAGTGCCTTAATTGAGCTGCTTGAAAGTCCACTAATCCGAAACTGCTCTGCGAAGTCCACTCGGACGAAATTTCATTCTGATGGAAATGGCTTAAATGTAGCTTTAATTTTAGTGTTGTATCTCTCGCCCTTCCTCATTAGATGCACAACCTTGTACGACTTTATACTCCCTCCCTGATCCATCCTCATGAGCTGTAGGATGCAGTTTTATAATATAATCTACTTGGAATTTCAATTATTTCTCGGCCAGCCAGAACAAATGAGTAATATATCTTAAAAAGTGTATTCCTGATCTGAATGCGGTCGAATTTCAGATATGCACCAGTTTTGTTTCACCCAAAAGAAATGAGGAATCCAAACAACCCACTGCATATTCCTGCATTGTGCCTTGCCTACAGTGATTATTTGAAATTGCATTTACACAAATACGCCAAACTAAACCACTGCTGAAAGAATCTGGCGTTCTGAGACATACTTGATTGCGTTTACTTCCTACAGCTGTCGACTTCTGTTAGAGCTGCTCAGAGAAGGGTGAGGACTGTGTGGTAAAGATGGTTCCTCAGGGTCTGTCTGTGGGATGATGCAGCTTCGGTCTGCGTGCGTGTGCCATATGACAAACTGGCATGTTGCTCTAGCCTACAAACCTCCCACTGACCGCCCCCAAAACTACCATGAGGATAAGCTTTTGAATCTCAAATTATTTTTTAAATGTTCAAATAGCATTAAGTATACGTGTTGCTTGGTCACATCCATGCACGTCATAGATTGACACTGGGCACTCTGCATCGGTAATGAGGAAGAATCAACATTTTAGCCAAGCATAATTAAAATGTTTATAATCATTTTATACTATTAATATTAGCAATTAATGTCAGAGAGCTGTAGTCAAGCTAATGCACGTGACTACTTGTGCTGTGTAGGTGAAGTGAGTTCAAATCCATCCGCTTGCACTGTTTCATAAACTTGCTCCCCCCTCATTGTTTCCTGTCCAATCTCTGCTTCCCTCTGAGGCCTTAAAGGGAACAAAAATGGAAAATTTTACCATTATTTACTCACCCTCATGAAACACAATTTCTTCTGTTGAGCATAAAAGGTGAAATTTTGAAAATCCTGGCCATTCATTACTGTATAATAAGTGAATGGGGATGTCAAACTCCATAATAATTAAAAGCACCACAGATGTAACATAAAAAGTGAACCATACAACTCTTGGATTATTTTTCAAGCCTTCTAAAGTCATTCGATACCTTTGTGTAGAAAACAGACCCAAATGTCAAAATTCACTAAAAATCTTGCTATCGGCCCTTGCCCTTGTTCTTGGGAGAAGTAGAACTGTCATATCAGTGATCCAGTTGTTCTTATAATTTTTTGGGGTAAAACCAGTCTGAGTTCTTCTTTTGTAAATTAGGCTGATCTGATTCTGATGCATTGTTCCCATGAATAGACCACTGGAAGGGAAAATTATCAGTAAACATCACAGGTTTTGGTCTGTTCCACATGTAAAGCTGTCACAGGAATTTGGAAGACTTGGAACATAGTGTGTAAGTGTAATTAGTTTCATGATGATTTTTAAGCTTGAAAGCTCCGGTCCCCATTCATTGTAATTGCACATTATTCAGACTTTGTTTCATGGAAGCAAGAAAGGTCTATGGGTTTGCAACAGCATGGGGGTGAGTAAATAATGAATTTTCACTTGCAGGTACTGTACTTTTAAATACAAAATAGTGGTAGATTAATTAAATTATGAGCAAGCTGTATTTTCTAAACCACACATTGAAAGTTGGTTCTTTTCTAGGCTAAGGGAAAAAAGCTCCTGTTTTTTATGTGAGCTGTCTGGGCCTTTTATGAAAAGAGGGATTTTGTGTTTTTAAGCAGCCTGTGGCCTCTCGTTCACTCCTCAGAAGCACGCAGACGGCTCTCGCTCCACGTCCAAGCAGCATTATTCAGAAAACTTCTGTGATTGGAGAGTCAGTGTAGTTGCTAAGCAAAGCTGCTCTTCCTGTGCTAAATAAGAACTTGATGCTTCCTGGCTGGTGGGCTGAGCAGAGCGTGCCAGCTCTCTCATGCTCGCTCACTCTGCCTGTCTTTCTCTCTCTCTCTCTCTCCTCCTCCTCTCTCGTCCTCTCTCTTCTTACCATCTCTCTCTCTCTCTCTCTCTCGCTCTCTCTCTCTCTCTCTCTCTCTCTCACACACACATACACTTTCTCTTTTTAACACATACACAAACAAGTCTCTGCAACACACGTATCCAGGCCTTCTCATAGTGATTGTGTTACTGAGGAATACAAGGTTCTGTCCCAGCCTTGCAAAAAAAAAAAACAGAAGAAATGGTGATGTCAGGATGACCTGATCTGTAACCTCCATTTCCCTATCACTCTCGGATGAGTGTGAGTCTGTGTCTCTCTCTCTTTATCGCTCCTGCTCTCTGGGTGGTGCAAGGATGGAGGTTTTCCTGAGTTTGCCCTCCCTGTGTTTGAGGCTTTGGGTTATGAGGCACATTCAGATTTTTCCAGAAAGGCTGATTCACTCCTCCAGCCCTCAGACAGCTGGCAAGGCCTCCATTTTCCACTCAATGTGATGGTCCACCGCAACATGGTGTTTCAGAAATGCTTCTGGAACGCTCTACAAGATGGCGTTCTCAAAAACGGAAAGTTCCTTTGCTTTCATATATAATATAAAGTTGTTTTTCTATACTGCATCTTTCTAAGGCTAATGCTGTCAAGTACCATGTTTAGTCAGTAAAAATCATCTGTTTAAAAATATTCCCTTTTCCATGCTTCATCAAATTGACTGCATAATACATGCAGTAAATCTACTGTTACTTAAAGGAATAATTTACCTGAAAAAATTAATTCTCTCATTATTTACTCACCCTCTTCTTGTCATTAGTCCATACTGAAAGTTATAAGCTTCAAAAACTTGGTTTGTTCACACCAAGATCTGTAACTGTACAGATAACTATTACGATAACTATATGAGCATCCACAGCAATGGAAGATAATATTCTGTTTATTATAAACATGCACACTGCAGTTTTGTTGTCTGCTGCTTTAAATGCTCGAGCTGGTTTGATTTGTCAATGTTTTCATTATTCATCAGCTGGAAAAAAAATTCTGATGCTATCACTCCTTTGTCTTGTTATCATTATAGCTGTGTTGTGAACTTCCCTTTTTTTATAGAATTACAGCTATTACTAGAACTTTGTCATTTGTAAAGGCCATAACACCATACATTTAGATGCATATGCCATAATCGTATTCTTCTAAAACCATACAAATTTGTGTTAGAAACAGACCAAAACTTAAGTTATTACTCAATAATAATTTCTCCACTCCAGTGATTCTTTGAATCAGTGACTCCAAGAACTGAATCGGTCTGATTCATGAATTGAACTGATTCCATTCCAAGTTCCATTTGTGATTCACTGAATCAGTTCCTAGAGAACCAAATCAGTCTAATTTGTGAACTTAACAATCAGATTTATATTAAATTCAGATTCATTCAGAATTTAAAGGGGTCATATGATGCAATTTCAATTTTTCCTTTCTCTTTTGGAGTTTTTACAAGCTCTGGTGCATAAAGACGAATCTTAACGGTTGCAAGACTAAAGGGCTCCAATCCAAAGAGATATTCTTTATAAAATTTAAGAGTCAACCATGCCTACCTAAAACAGCTCGTTCTAACACGCCCCCACATATCTACGTCACAATGTGGGACGATTTGCATAACGCCGCCGAAATGTTCACGCAAAGAAAGAATGCGTAACTTTTATTCTCGCTGTAGTTTTGTTGTTTCTGCCGCCGTGTCGTAAAGACGCTGTGTTTCGTTGTGAAAGCGAAACTACTTTGTTTGGCCTTCCAAAAGAGGACGATATCTGCTTCGTCATGCCTGGAGCTGATCCGTGCTGGTTGCTGAGGAAATACTACAACTTTGCGCTGTCGATCGCCGGAGCGGCTGTCACCGTGGACGAAGCGGAGTCCAGCCCGGAGTCGTCACATGTCCTTCCGGACGCTCCTTCGCCGAAATCGCCGGCCGCGCCGCTCTCAAGCCCGCGCCTCTGCTCACTCTAACCTTCCCGCCGTTCCTCACGCTAGCCCCCGGACTCTGCTCACTGTAGGCCGCGTGTTGTACGCTGTTTCGTTTGAAACGAAACTACTTTTGTTTGGCCTCCAAAAAATGTGACACGACTAGATCAGTGTTTAAGTTGTATTAACAACAACTGTTCCATAACACTTCCAACCCAAAGATTCGAGTGTCAGCACATTTTATGGAGGACTGTTTATTTTTATCCTGGTAGAGTAGACTACAATGCCTGTTGTTCTGACTCACAGACTGTAAGTATTTCATTTTAAGGATTTTCCACTGATGATTCAAACGCGCGTTTTTTGGGCAGTGTATAGTTGTGCTTGTTGTTTGTAATTTCTCTGATCACAAATGCAGACATGTTTTATGTTTACGCGGCGCGATGCAACGCGTAAAGACAGTATAAGTCATTATAATCCATAATTTATGTCCCCACTGGATGCAACAAATGCTTTGTTTGTAATGGGTTTTCATGTTTTTGAATGATCGCTCCGGCCTGACAGGCATCATCACAATATGGTGAGGGGCGTAACATTTCCGTCTCACGCTTGAGGTATTCGGCCAATCACAACGCCCTGGGATAGCTGGCCAATCAGAGCACACCTCGCTTTTCAGAAGGTTGAGCTTTGTAAAAATCGACGCGTTTCAGAAAGGCGGGGCATAGAGGAGAAACAATAATGTACAGTATGTGGAAAATAATGTGTTTTTTTTTACCTTAAACCGCATAAACACATTTCATTTCACCAAATACACAAAATACTGTTCTTTTTAGCAGCATCATTCTTAAATGTAATTTCAATTTTTTACAATCAAATATCAGTATCCATGGTGCAGAGCACAGTACCCATGCATACAATATAAAGACTTCTGTTCTTTGTGATTCTTCTGTTTAACCCGTTTTTCTTGTTATTCTTCTATCCGGTAAGTTAAAAGGCAAAAGCAGATGAATAAAAAGAAAAAAGACTAAAGTTAAAAGGTTACAGAAGGGAGAAGGAAACTTGTTCTTTTATGTTCCTCAGTGGCACCAACAAGCAGACCTCTTGTAAGCCATCTCCCCCAGTGGCTTGAGTGTGTGCCAGATTTCTGCTTGGCACAGGAGATCAGGTATTAAATGCTAGCGAAGCACAATGAAATGTGGTGTGCTGTTAAACACATACTAAATTTCTGCTATTGGAGCCTTTAGCAATGCGACGCCGAGGCCTGGAGCGAGAGCCCATATCAAACGCATTCAGCACGGCTGCCTCCTCGCTCTATACAGCACAGTGAGGTTGTGTGGGACTACTAATCCAATACCAAAACTGCTGCCACTTTCTTTTTTTGCGGATGACACCCCCTCACTGGCTACTCTAATTCCAAGCATCTGTTCCATCGCTTCTCTCTCTTTCTCTATTCTCTCCATTTCTCTTAGGAAGGAGCTTTATTCAAACAGCCTGATGTGTTGTTACAGACATGTCACCCTCAATTACTCAGTTGTGCTCTGCCTTGGCTTCTTTCTCTCTCCTTCTAATCCATCCATTCTCTCTGCCTGTCTCTCTTTCGTTCTCTCTCTGCAGTGAGCGGGACAAGCACGGGGGAGGGACAGTCAGCTCATCATGTTCTAGATATTAAAAATATAGATGCCAATGCTATAAAACAGACTAATCAAAGATTTTACGTACTACGAACATGCATTAAATTGATCAAAAATGACAGTAAGATGTTTGTAATATTACAAATGTTGACGTTCTCTACATCAAGAATCCTGAAAATGTATTCTGGTTTTCACTAAATTATTAAGCAGCACAACTGTTTTGAACATTGATAATAATAAGTGGTTCTTTTAGCACCAAATCAGCATATTAGAATGATTTCTGAAGAATCACGTGACTCTGAAGACTGGCTGATGAAGATTTTCTGGCTGGGCAGTCTTTCCTTCCTCTCTCTGGCTTGTAGGGCAATGTGATAGCGTGCTTGTACCCAGTGTCTGCTTTTATTTATAGTGCGCCAGTGACCACAGACTGAGCAAGCCTGAAATAGGCAGCCTCTGATCCTATAATGACCCAGCTATTATCAGGCCTGTGTCTTAAATTGGGGACCCGCTATCGTGGTCAAGGAGGACAGAAAGCTAGCTGCTAGCTTACAGCCTCTTAAAAATCCAATCTGCTTTGCGGCTTATTGTAATAGGGTAATCCCTGTTCCTTCGGACAGCTTCAGCTTAAAGGTGGGGTAAGCGATTTCTAGTAGCCGATGTTGACATTTGAAATCACCAAAACAAACATGCCCCTACCCTAAAAGGGTCTCGCCCCTATTTTGATAGCTCTGCCCCACACATACGTACGCAACCCAGGCAACGATTCGTTCTGTGAAACAAAGCAAAACCAATGTTACACCGTGTCTACACTGGACCAGAGTGGCGCAGCGCGACAAAATACTATGGAACTCATTATAATCAGTGATGCTGTCTACACTGGATGTCGCAACATGACAAATCCCCGACAGTAAACTGCTGCGCTTCTATGCAGGACGTATTTACAAGACAAATTTCAAATGATTTTCAGCGTCACTTTAATCGTTTCCCATTATACTAGACGACTTTAGCTGTTGCGGCGCAGACACGGTGTTACTCGCCTATCGAAAAGAAACAAAGCAACCTCGGTGGCCGATCGCAGGCCTTCCACTCCTTGAGTTTTCTCCAGTGCTGGAAAGCTGATCCGATATTTACACGGGTCCTACTTCTTGCCTTATTGCCTTAAGCCTTCTTTTGTTCCGCAGACATTTTCCTCTTTTGTTTTTTATCAGCCATCTCTTATCTTTCTGTTGTCGCTCGGCTCAGTTAATGTCCGTCCTGTGCACTGAACGCTCTCTCCTCCACATCATGAGTAGACACGCCCCTTACTGCTGATTGACTACAAGTTTGTTTTGCTAGTCGGCCCGAATCAGTTTTCTAAAGCGTTTTTGAAAAATCGCTTACCCCACCTTTAATTAGTTTCCCCATATAGCACTCTTGGTTTGCTTGTCTGCGGCTGTCTCCTGGTGGAGTCATCAGCTCACCTGGGTTACGGCGCAACAGAAGGCTTTAATTGTTTGGGACTTTGGTTAGGAGGAGGCAACACTGAGGAGTGCATGCAAAAGCTGAAGAGGTTGAGTGTGAATGAAGTGAGGAATGTGGGATTATGGTGTGACTTGACTGACGCACAGAGCTTTGATGTGTGGTAGACGTGAAGTCAGCTTGTAAAAGATTTGCTCAGCATGCATAGGGGAGGTGATAGATTCATAAACAATTGCCATGTGAGATATCCAAGGGCCTTTTTTCTGTACACGTCTTTTAAAATAATGTTTGGAACTACTATAATAATACAGTAATATTGCAATTTAAAATAACTGTTTTCTAATTTGATATAGTTTAAAATGCAATTTATTCCTACGATGACAAAGCTGAATTTTCAGCAGCCATGTTTGAAATGTTTTGTAACGTTATCAATTTAATATACCCATATGCATGCATAATTGGGTATGTGGGTATGCTGGTCATTTTTAGCCATGTTTTTTTTCTGCAGGGCCTGCCTGAACTCTCATGGGCAAAAACAAGTTTATCCCTGGCTGGAGTCTTATATAAGTTTATACCGCAGGACATACATATAAAAACCTAAATGGGTATGATAGGAAAGGAATGTCTGGGTCAAACCCTGCAAAGCAGGAATTACAACCGCAGTAAAACGGCCATGACGGTTTTTCTGCGAAACGGTCACTCTGACAAATATGCAGCTACGCGGGCTGCTCAATTCACACGTTTTAGCTGGTCCAACTGTACTGGCCACTGATAGAATTAGTCTTTCCAAAAGGATTAGTCACCCTATCATCAAGCCTTCTCCCTAATTTATCTCCCTTTGTTGTGGTGCAGGCTGCATTAAATGGGATCAGGGGCCTTGGCCAGAGACAGTGGGAGGAAGTGGCCCTTTGTGTGCCTGGCAGGTGCACAGGGTTGTGGAATGACACTGGCATTTGCCTGTAGGGGGGTTGGGGGGCATCTGCGTGTTTGAGGCCAAACCTGTTGGTTTGAAAGGGAGTTTGGTTGGGAATGCATTTTCTACCAAACTCTTTCTGACTGTCGCCGTCTCTTTCTTCCCTTAACCAGCCTCACCACTGGATAAGTGCTCCTGAGATATCCCAGAAACCCTTGCAACTCCACTTGAACCCTTAATCAAAGGACTCCTCTGGGGTTGGCAGTAAATTCTTCAGGCAAATGTTTTTTGCACTCCCTCTGTCTCTCTTCCTCTCACTCTCTCTTTCTTCTGTACTCCCTCCTCTCTCGGTTTTCTCCGCTCACATCTGGTGAGCAGTCCTTGTCTACTTTTACTGTTCTGAGGTCATTTTCATCCTATGAGGAAAGTGAAACCTTATGAGGGGAACTGCCAGGGACATGCACAGCTAGGAGGGGTTGTTACAGGCCACTTTAGTGGGGCTCGATTTTCTTTTATGCTGTTTTACCAATGTCTGTTAAACAGGCCGTTCTTGGCTATTCAGAAATGTAAGATGTCTTCATCCCAAATCTCTGTCTGAAAATCACATTTGTGCTACAGCACAAACAACTCTGGAGATGTGTTGAGCGCTATGAAATGTTTCATGAAAGAAACCCACCAGAGCAGATTTCGAAGTAGTTTTTCGCCTCCCCAACATCGTTTTTTTTTTACCAGTTTTTCAAGGCCATTTATAACACTATTTTCATTGAAATCCCTGACAAGCCTTGGCTGCGTTTTGCTTGCAGAAGGCCTCGCTGCAAAAACCTGAGACAGCTGTGGCCGCTGAAGTGTTCAGCATTCAGTAAGGAAACCAAGTGCTGCATATGCAGAAAGTGGGAGACGTTTCCTGGAATGCAAACAACCTCCCTGTCTGATTTTTACTGAAAATGGGCCAAAGAGGTGTCTTCTGGAAGGATTGTGTCTTTATTTAGATTCAGAGATTCAGACTGTCCTTTATATATGATCTACGCTCCTTTTAGCACCACCAGTTCACTGTCTGTAATCTCTCTTCTTTCTTCCTCTCCTCCTTTCATCTCTCTCTCCTCCTTTTCCACCAGAGAACATGAAGAAAATGTGCTGAAGCTGCATTTGTCCTTGCTGGCTGACACAAAAAGCAAATTTAGGGCTCCCCTCCCTTCTTTCAATTAAAGCTTCTCATGAATATGGAGTTTTCTGTCCGTGGTGGTGAAGGACTCCAAATGAGAGCTTGCTTGTAAAAAATATAAAAGTGATTTAAGCTCAAACAGTTGAAGAATTTAGAAAGAAGATTAGGGATTAGGCTGAGGGCACATGGTGTTGGTAATCATATTTATGCATATTAAAGCCCAAGGGGATTTTCAAGAATGCATAGAAATGCATGGATAATGAGTTTCTTTGGCCTCCTTCAGTCAGATGTTGCTGATTAAACTGGTCAAATGCTTGTATCAAACCCTATTTAGATCAGGAAGAATTTGGCCCTGCTGTTGTCACAAAATATTTCAAAAGTATTTAATTCTTTTCCCGCTAATTTTACTTTGTAAACAGCTGATTTGTCTTAAAGATTGACAGGAGGTCACCTCAAGTTGTTTCAGCTAATACACATAGCTTCAAAACAGACCCAACCGATGCCATTTGATGTCATTTGAACGGTGTGAAAAGGAGTGGTCCAGTCCTCTGTGTTTTACAGCAGCTCTGTCAGCTTAATGAGGAGAGTGTTAAGCTCTATCACTTCAATTGCCTGCAGTCCCAGCACCCCTAATGGCCCTGGAAGCCCCGGCCGGGGTTATAGAGAGGTCAGGTTGAATTACAGAACATAAACAACAACACAAGCCTCCTATCACCAGAGAAAATAAAAGCAATGGCAGCTGAGGTAAGAGGGTGGAGCTGATGGCAGTTGTTGTTTTTTGGGGGGTGGGGGGGGTTGGGGAAGCAGCTAATCTCTTGAATTGATAACTAGCAGAGAAAATTATTGATTGATTGATTGATTTTTTTTTTTTATGGTTATCTTGCACTTGTAAACTCTCTTTGACCTGGATGTGCAGTGAAGTAAAAAATTTTACTTTTTATAGATAGATAAATATAGATATTCAAATAGATATAGATATTCAGATATATTTAAAGCGATAGATGGGACAGACAGCTATTTTGATAGATATATGGCTAGATAGAGAGTGAATGTCAGTTCACCGAGGTCAGCTGGTTTTACTAGAGCTGGAGACGAGTCCAGAGACAAGGGGTCCAGGGGCACACAGACTCCCCCACCATCTGGCAGCCATAAAAGGCTTGGAAGTTGGAGTTTTAGGGGGTTTTTACGACCTTGCAGGGCGAGACATGGCAAGGCACTCTGTATGCCCCCAAGCTCCTCAGCTTCCTCCACAGCCTTCTATTGCAGGTCAGAAGTTCATTGCCTTTCTCCCCTTTAAAATACCTCGGAGCTTTAGTAAGTGGGAAGTAGGCTTTATGCAGGCATCTTTTGCATGTGTCTGTCCACGGAGAGAATTTTACAAGGCAGGACAGCAGACGTGATTCACACAGATGGCGAGAAGTTGGACCCTGGTGAGTCAACAAATTATTTTTTTGTCGATATGCGTCATCATGTGCCTCATCAATTCGCTCTGAAACTTCAAACAGCCCCACTGACACGGAACGGAATAATAATGAGATAAAAGTAATAAAAAAATCTCTTAGTTGGTCTCAATTCAAAATAGTGTTAGGATTTGTGTATATTATGTTGCTACAATCAATTCAAAAGGTCAGGAAATAAATAAATGATTGTGGAATTCATGCACGCTGCCTAAATTCCTGTCTGATATTTACCGTTCTACAATCCTATCTCGCGTGCTTTGCTTATTGGGCTTTCAGGTCTGATCAAGTCTGGATTCCTTTAAAAATTATATCCTCCAAAAAGGCTGAAAAAACTTTAACACCTTCGGCAGCTCAAGTAACAATGCCCTCTCGTAAATATCAGGTAACAGAGAATCAAACTGAGAAGGCGTAAAGACAAATTTGATCCTGTATTTTTTTTTCCATTAAGAAATTCAGTCAGAATCACAATGACCTTTTTCCAACTTCTTGGCCTTGTTTTTGTTTCCTGTCTCATTTCCATCTAGTGTATCTCAGCGTGGCTGAGTTTCCAGTCTCTTTATGGCCCCCACTCGTTTCAGCATCCTCTATAGAGGACGAAAAATGCTGACAGTGGAAGAGAAAAAACTGTGTTTGGCAGGCACGCCCTTGAAGGTTTCTGTGTCACTCAAGCCCATTGAATTTTTAATTATTTCCTGGCTGTGGTATTCTGCTCTACTTCACTAGGGCGCCTGGCTCCATGCTGTCTCACAGCTCAGATGGTAGACACTGTGTTAGACATTTGCGGTTAAATCTGCTCAAATCCTTAGACGCCTACTGCAAGCAGGTGAGACCTTGGTTCGAGAGGCTTTTTTAAAAGGATAGTTCACACAACTAAGACAATTCTGTCATTTACTCACCCTCTTGTCGTTCCAAACCTGTATGACTTTTTCTTCTGCAGACCACAAAAGAAGATATTTTGAAGAAGTTTACAAATGTTGCCATCCATACAATGAAAGTCAATGGGGACTTTCTCTGTATTCGCCAAAAACTATTTTTTTTAAAAATAAAACAGAATTGGAATGTCACAAGAGTGAGTAAATTATTTATTTTTTGTGTAAAGGATCCCTTTACTCTAGCCAACTTTTTGTTGGTGCACATGCAAAACTAAATTGCCCATATTTACAGCGCCAGTGTTTCCTGAAAGGGGGTCTGCTGGAGACAGACGGCACTTCCCACTTCACTATGAATACTGCACGCAGCTTTTGTCTCTCAGACTGATGCATTTAGCATTCAGATCCATCATTATTCCCTGCCCGGCAGACAGCAGTAATGTAATCTCTGTTGATTTACGGGCAGAAGTGTGCATCCCAACTCCCAACAGCTGGATCTGCTCTGTTTCAGTGCTGTCTGATCATGCCTATTGTATTTGCCCCTTATAATTATTATAATAATGACTTCAAATGCATTTGACACCAGGACCTCTGATTGCACTTGACAAGAGCTTCTCCAGGCTGGTGAGTTGCACATCAAAGACGCATTTGGAGGGTGGTGCGGTTCGAGCATTTGGCCAGAGATTTATTGAGAGGCTATTAACATATTTCAGGCCGTCTCTCCCTCACTTTTCCGTGTCATGTCGAGGTCTCCCGAGTTCCAAGAGAGGAAAAGAGTAATAAGAAAGAGAGCGAGAGCGGGAGATTTTGAATAAATGGCTGGAAATAATGATCTCTGTTCTGAGTTAGTGGTTACATCAATAGCAGTGATTCAGGGAGGAAAAATGCGGTTTATGTCTCTTTAAGTCTCTAGGCTGTCTGCAAAATGCATTAGTCCTGTGGAGCAGACACAGGCCAGGGCAGAGGGAGGAGCCCAAGGCTGCAGAGGGGGGAAGTGCTGGAGGATGGAACAGCCGCAGTCTGGGCCTCCAGCCTCCTGGCTAGACTGCTCAAAGTTATTATTGAGTTCCTGAGCAGAGCCTCCCCTCCCTGCCATACTGGTGTCTGTTCACCCTGTGCTCTTGTTCTCTCAGGCTCGCTGTGTGTGTGTGTGTGTGTGTGTGTGTGTGCTTACTGGCTGACAATTCACCATTGGCCTTATACAGTAAACACAGCACACTTTAGCATTTTTAAAAGAATCTTCCAATCTTTTTTAAGAATTAAAACTTAATGGTAACACTTTGCAATAAAATTCACTTGGCTGACATTGGTTAATGCATTTGTATCCTGAACTAACAATGAACAACGATTTCTTTATGGTTTGTCTTAATTTATAAATATAATATTGTTTATTGTTAATTTATCTTGGTTTAAAATTCATTAACTAATGTTAATTTATACAACCTAATATTAATTGTATTAGTATGTCCAAAAATTAACATTAACCCTGCATTAACTATTGGTAATAAACTGTTCCCAATTGAATTGAAGGTGGTCTTTATAATAAGTATTACATGTTAATATAAGCAGTTATTATTACAATAACTTACCAGGTCTCAATTTAAAAATCAGTCAATAATCAGTAACGCTAGGGGTGTGCGATATGACGCTTTTTGATCGTGGACGATTAAAATGTCTCCACGATCTGCTTTTTAAGAAATATCGTAGTATCGTGCTACACCACACATTCTATCAGATGCAGTTCTGGCGCCTCTGTCTCAATATACTGTACAACGCAACATACATTTACATCAGTATTAACTCAGCGGTGGACACTGCACTTATTCGCAATCACAAAACTACATTATTTGCATGTGCTTTAGAGCATTGCTGGTTAAACGTTTAATTCACGTGCTGCTCTGACTTGCGCCTTTTCTGAGCGCCTACACCCAAAGCGCGCGCACTAAAAAGCCTGTTAAACAGTGCCTGAAGACTGGACTAAGTTATCTTTCGCGCTAATACTGTCAAAACACACATGGTTTACATATAACTAGTTGGTTATATCTAAAATGAAAGTAGACAGTTGAGAGAGAAATGGATGCGTGCCTGTATATTAGATGCGTGCAGGTCTTAAAGGGACAGTAATAAATATGCTGCCTACTATCATTAAAGGGGCATACATTTCTTCTAACAGTTGTTGGGGGGGGGGGGACAATAAACATTAAATTTCTCATGAACCGTGCCAAATTAGACAACTTCAAGCTGCTGTGGTCGCGCCACGTCAGCGCTCCTGTCTGTTGTTGACATTATACCAGGGGTCTCCAACCTTATTTCATTCAGGAGCTACTTTTTTTAAATGAAAGCGGCTGAGAGCTACCAATGTTATACAATACTTAAATCTCTTAAATATATGTAAATCCAAACTGTTATACACGGCATTGTTAAAATGTGCTGGAAATATTAAAAAAAGCACTGAATTAATTTTACCAAGTTTTATGACAAAAGCCAAGAAAGACTCAAAATGTTTCTTAAAACATAAAATGCATTTTTGCCCCGTTTGTGTTATACTACTTACACAATTATTTAAAGTATAAAACATTGTTATTTACAATACACATCGGGGTTTTTAATCATATTTTTAGGGGGGACAACCATCAGATAGGCTGATTTCCGCCTATGGGGTAGTTCACCCCAAAATTTAATTTCTGTTATTATTTACTCACTCAAATGTTGTCCCAAACCTGTATTAATTTCTTTCTTGTGCTGAACACAAAATAAGATTTTTTGAAGAATGTTGGTAACTAACAGGTTCATTCTTCAAAATAACATTTATGTTCAGCAGAAGAAAGAAACTCGTTCAGGTTTAAAACAATTTTTGAGTGAGTAAATGATGGTATCAAAATAAAACACTATGACAGAACTGACAGACAGATGACAGAATTTTCATTTTTTTGTAAGCTATTCCTTTAATGTTAATAAAACAACAAAAAACAAAGAGAAAAATCACTCACTGCTCTTGACTGAAAAACTTTAATACAGTTGCTTTAATAAGAATCATTCGTTTAGTGTTTTTTTTTATTTTTATATTTGTTCATTTAATTTCTTGAATGCTACTGCTAAATACACCTATCGTACCTGTTTGTTTTATTTGTATATTATGTGTATTTGTAATGTGTATCTTTATTCTTATTTTTGATAACAAAGATAAAATAATGAGAAAGATTTTTATCGTCACCCACTTTGGCCTAAATATACACTCTTTGTTTTATATTTTGTTACCATGGAAGGCTTTGTCTTTATAATAGGAGAATTAGTTTCGGCTGTAAAGCTCAACCACCTTGCAAAATGGTAAAACCAACATGACAAAGAATCGTGATAAAATCGTGAATTGTGATATTTCTTAAAAATATTGTGATATGATATTTTTGCCATATTGCCCACCCATAAGTAAAGCTAACTTTTAATTATACTGATTTATTGTGATTTTAAATTATTTAAAAAATGAAAGCTTACATAAAATGCAAATTAGGATAATAAAAGCTTACTTTTAATTATATTTATTCAAACCATTGTTAGCATTGTTAGCATTGTTTACTTTAAAAAATAAAAAAAGTTATTATAGTTTGCTATATTTTTATGTTTAGAATATCTTTACCAACAACGCAAAAACATTAATAATTTAATAATGATGTTAAATGTAATATTTAGGAAATCTTAAATAGAATATCCATTTTCATACTGTATTATTTTGTGATTCCTAAATTCACTTTCACAAATAACATTTAAAATGTCTGGTTTTAGTGTTTTATTTTAAATTTTGTAATTTAATTTCTATTTTAAAAAGATTTTTATATCAGTGCGCATGCATCATAAATGTTCCAGCATATGGTCTTATAAGGTATAGAACATATGAACAGACACAGACAGACAAATGTGCCTCAGCTGTTAGTGGACAGGCCACATGGGTCAGTGTGGATTGGTGCTGGTAAAGCTGGGAGATTACAATGCTAACCCTATAGGCCCTCTTTAGAGACAGGGCTCAGAACAGGAGCACCGGGCCCTAATCCTTCTGACCGGATCAGACTGAACTAATTAACACACAGAGCAGTGTGTCCTCGAAACAGGGAACACACACACAGCACACTCAGGAGACATTTATATAACACACTGGCCCGTATCTTCATTCTCTCTCATGTGTCAGACCTGAGCTGACGCTGACTCACTGTTAAGATACTCTGTCAGCCATTTTTGCACAAGTTCAGAAACACCAGATTATCTGTAAACCAGCCACGATTCGGTTAAAATTAAGGTACTTCACAGGCTTTATGGGTGCAGAGCGCTAGCAAAAGTACACGTTTAATGGATGTCAGGTGTGGGCGTCCATGTAAAAAGTGTCCAGAAGAATGCCTGGCTAATGTTAGCCACAGAAGCAAGACTGGGAGAGGGTCTGGTCTGCAAACGCCCTAGAAGTAGAGATGCCGAATTCGTTATTTTGTTGTGTTTTGTTGGTTGAGTCAGAGCTGATCTCAAGATGTTATGCGGTTGCTATGGAGAAAAACATTGGCCCTTTCAGATTCAGAGGAGCGCTGTAAAATGAAAATGGTCCAGGAAAAAGAAGTTTCCAGGAATTTTCAGGGTTACAAAGCAGACAGCACATCAAATGAGCAGAATAATGTAATGCCTGCTGAAAAAAACAAGCATAGCTGGTCACCTCTAGTCTCCAATTTAGGATGCTGAAGCCACCACCAGCTAAACCATCTCCAAGCCAGCATGAAATATACAAATGGGTCTTTTCATCAGGCATGCTTCATGTTCATTATCTGACAGGTTTGTAAAATGAAAATTCTGTCATCATTTACAAACCCTCATGTCATTTCAAACATGTATGACTTTCTTCTGTGGAAATTTACAAGAAATTTGTTTTTTTAAAAATGGTTTTGGTGTCCAACATTCTTCAAAATATCTTCTTTTGTATTCGTCAGAAGAAAGTTAGTGAATGGTGACAGAATTTAAATTTATTTATACGTTTAGACCTTTTTGTTTTGTGAAAGATTTCATGTATCAAATCTGTATCTTTTGACAAGACGTTCAAAGCGAAAACTGACTGGACCCCGACACCATCCAAGCTTTTATTTGAAGGATGCATTGTTTTTTTCCATCGTTAGGTTTCCTGTCCTGAAAGAGTAAGTGTCCTTCTTTGCTGCTTTATGGAAGAATGAGCCTCTCTGTTTCCCTATTAATCTCTTTATGTAATCATCTGCTTTGTTAAGCTGCGCTGAATGTGTTCCATGTGGATGTAGGTACTACTTCATGGAAAAATGGAAAAGGGATTTTTCCAAAATGCAAGGTTTCTATGTACAGATGTGACGGCGCTTCACACAGTGCTGTAATAACACCCAATTTCAACCTTGTATGTCTTGTACTTTGGAAAAACGCTCAATTACGGAGTTCTGGGCTCAGCGGTTAGCTCTTTTTCGCCTTCGAAATTTTTTTGTTTTTCCTTTTACCACGCAATCCTCTGTTTTACCTCTCCTGCTGTTTCTAATGCTTCCTGTCATTCTACGACATCCATTAGCACTTCCACCTCCATTCTGCCGCACTTATGTTTGTTTTGACGAATGCTGGGGGAACATTGGGCTTTCAAAGTGACTGTAAAACACTAAAATAATCCATTCCCAGCCTTGGCTGTATCAAACCTTAATTATAGGGCCCACTCCCCATTTCTGCCTTGCTCGCAAATGCACAGGCCCTGAAAGCGTTTCACAGAAAACTGGCATGTTTTCCATTACTGTAGATCCACTTGCAGTGATTAGCCGTAGTCTTAAATGGACACGCTGCTAAAGGTCAAGTGATGGACTCCCTCCTAGATGGTTGCACACTATTGTGCTAGGGCTTGGAGTTGCACGGAGGATGTCTGTGCTGTCTTTACAGCACCTCTGTGTTGTCAATTGTCAGCGTTTAGATGGCATTAGGGCTTGAGAATGCCGAAGGGTGGTTAGAAGCAGTAAATTTCAGATGGATTTATAAGCCTCACTTGAGCCAATTACCAGCACGCCACCCCTCCCCTATCCCAGGGCAGACACAGTGAAGGTGCTGTGACATCGTTGAGACCCTAGGCACTGACCCTAACTTCACCCTGCCGCTTCGCTGCGGGAGCTTTTACAACTTCAGCAGCCTCTCCATACCCTGACACCTCCAGACCTCCCCTTGGCATTCACTCCCTTATCACCCCTCCAGACAAACCCAGCACTGCACCTTATTTGGTGGAGGAGTCACGGTTATTGCCATCAGTCTGCCATGCACAGCAAAGTACAAGCTTTCTTTTTCTTCCAGAAGCATTTTGAAGTTCCTGGTGTGTGAGGGCTAGGTATTGCTGTGGGCAGGGAGTGTTTGTGTATTCAGTGTCTGACAGACCAAAGCAGCTCCCTGAAAAAAATGCATGTCCTGTGTGTCCTGTCCTATTTAACTGATTGATCGCCGGCTGGAGCATTACGTATGAGTGAGTGCAATAATAATGCATTGGTTGCATTCCATATATTTGGTGAAAATTATTTCAATGTTTGTGCCTTTAAATGTTTCTCACTTCTCTGACTTTTTCAGTCATAATTTGGACTTCATTTGACAGAGACCGTGGATAAGGAAAATGGGAGAGATAGGAAACATTGGAACAGAACATGTTGTGGGCTGGACTCAAAGCTGTGTTTCCCATATTAGCTCCAAGGCCCGAGTGTTGTAGATTTTAAGCTGCATATATTTGATAAAAATACAGTAATATTGTGAAATATTATTACAATTTAATGTTTTCTGTTTTAATATATTTAAAAATGTAATTAATTTCTGTGATAGCATAGCTCAATTTTCAGCAGCGATTACTCCAGTCTTTAGTGTCACATGATCTTTCAGAAATCACTCTAATATGCTGATTTGCTGTTCAAGAAACACTTCTTACTATTATGAATGTTGAAAAGAGTTGTGCAGCTTAATGCTTTTGTGGAAACTATGATTCATTATTTTCAGGATTCCTTGATGATTACAAAGTTCAAACGAGTGGCATTTTATTAAAATTGATATCTTTTGTCGCATAAAAAATGTCTTTACTGTCACTTTTGATAAACTTTTTTTAAAAATAATTTTTAATGTTTTACTGCATCCATGCTGATTCAATTTTTTATTTCTTGAAAACTTTTGAACGCTTGTACTTGTGCCAGCTCTGACAGCGTCCTCATCTTAATTTGCCCTTGCTATTAACATTTTTGCTTTAGTTTCTGTGATTTCTTTGCATTAGGCTCGGGAGATTTCACTAGCTGTTAGCAGAGACAGGAGGGGCTCTTCAGTGAGATGCACAGCTGCTAACAGAAGTCCACACTCACTGGAGGAACTAAAGCCCCATCTGCTCAGTTAATCACTCAGCCACGAGAGCCAAAGCCAGCCAGCCATTCCACCCTCTGCACACTGGGACATAGAAACTGCAGATAGAAAGGGCGGGAAGACCATTTGACTTAGTGTTGGTTCAGGGGCTTGTGGCTGTCTTGAAGCTCTTCTACCTGACATGTGATATTATGACCCTCTTTATTTCAAGCCCTTGTGTTGGTATGGTGAAGAGGAGATTCAGTGAGACTTTAATCGTCTTTCTGCACTTAACTGCTTGCGCATTAGCATTTGAACTAAAGCACACAGATTAAAATTTAGGCACGACCAGCACTCAAGTTCCAGGCAAACTTGTTCCATTTCATAAAGATATCAAGATCAATTTTGGTAGAGCTGTATGTATGAGTTTGAGGATTCTTTTTATTTTTGCAGTCTGAAGATGGACTACTTAATGGAGGACTTCTTAAGAGTCCGATGAGACCATACCCTTATGTGCCTGCTGGAATACGGCATATTGAAGCAGATGGATTCCTCCATCACTCTCAGAGCAGGATTATGTGTTACGCTCCGCCTTTGCCTCAAAAGTCTGTTCCCTCTTCAGCTCAGACAGCATCAAAACTCCAGTCCAAAGGCTATTAACACAATCCAATCAAGATTGGTTTTCCCTAAGGCTCCGCATCTGACTTCTGGAAGAGGATGGACTTGAAGGGAAACGTTATGGCGTGTTTTTTTTTCCCCTGGCACTGAAAGCAAAAAAGCTGGGGACATTTTCAAATGGCAACGATCTGCCAGCTGACACCTGGTGACAGCCAAGCTTAATATAAATTTTGAAACCCTCCAAAGCACTTGCACTTGCATGAGGACAGCTGGCATAACCTTATCCTTTCTCTCTCACATAGTAGACACTTTCATCCTTTATGGTCTTCCAGAAGCTCTTAATCAGAGCACCGGTCTCCAGCAAGTTTCAAAAAAGCTTCTACCCAAGTGTGCTTCACCAGTTTTGCCCTTGACTTTGGCAGAGCACGCCGAAGCACACACAGATCTGGGGATTACATGCAGGATTTCCGTGGGGGGAAAAGAAAAGCTGTAATAGGAAACTTGTTGTGCCTGGTTGCTGTGCACCACCACCGCTACAGCTCTTTCAGGCGGTGTGGCGCATTATTGTGAGGATGTTAGTTGCTTGAGTAAGTTCAATAGAGCAGACTATTTTTGTTTCATGGCAAATATAACTCCACTTGTTTGGCTTCTAAGTAATATCAACAAAGATTTGGAGCATGCACCATCTCCCTGAAGAAACTGGATGGTGTATCGCAACGAATGCAAGCAGAGGTTGATATTTGCTTCATTAGTCATTCCGAAATCAGAAGCAAAATTGGTCAGATGTTACCCAATCCAGTTTATGACAACATGCACCCATGGCTCTTGGACGGAGCAGTGCATTCCAAACTGTTACACACAATATTTGTCTGGGACATCTGCACATCTTGAACCATTTGGCACCTTTTAAAATCAGTATCAGTCCAGTTATGTTTTTTTATTGTTTTCACGCATTGCAAAAACTAGTGACGCATGATATATTGGTATAGTCTTATAAATATAGGTTCCAAAATTGTATATAATTTGAATATCTGCCATTTATTGTCTATCCGTCATTAACATAAATATAAAGACTTGAATATTCATAAGTTGATTCATGCAAAGCCTTTGGTTATGTCTGTGCAAACATGCATGTTTCATCTGTGTATGTTCAGCCTCATGTTTGCCGTAAAGCACTCCTTTATAACCTGTTTTCAAAGAAATCTTGCACAATAGGCATTTAAAAGGGCATAGGATTGAATGGCCACTTTAAGAGTAAGCCGTACTTGGCCTTCAAGTATACATTCCTGCTGCTTTGTGTTTCCTCTGTGGTCCTGCTCCTCGAACCCGCCCACTCACATTCAGGAACCAGACGCTCTGGGTTCCCACAGGGCCATCAGCCAAAGCAAACTACAGAGAGGAAATGTGGCCCTCACTCGCTCACTCTTTCAATCACTCACTCATGCACTCCGTCAGTAATGGAGCCCTTGTTAGTGCTTTTTTTCCTTCATTTTCTCAGTCATGATTAAGAATATAGAGTATGTTACGTTTTATCTTGCATGAATATTTTATCCGTAGTGTAATGTGTAGTGCTTTGCAATCACCTTATTTAGAATTTTCCAAAATTGTATAATAAATCCAGATGGCCACAGGCTTCCTTTAAGGTTTATATAAAACTGTAGGTTAGAGTCCAGATGTTGAACATGTTCTAATCTGCATCCATTGTGTGTTTGTGTGGTTTCGTCCAGCTGTTTGATACAGTCTGCTGTGCATGTGTGTCACAAGGCCATGCGTTTAATGTGGTTGTGGGTGAAGGCCGTGTCACGGCTGCCCTGGTTTCAGATCAGCGGACGTTGCATCAGCGACTCCCTTGTGGTGTCTGGGAGGGTGCACAGTCAAAGACTATTATGTCTGGGACGCCCCAGTCTTCCTGGAACTCCAGACCTCAGGGAAGGAACAAACACAGACAGACGTTCTTTGTTGGGTGTGCAGTGGTTGTTCAACACTTGAGTCATGTTTTGACTTTACCCATCCGCATTTTTTGAAGGGGGGTGGGGGGTGCTTCTCGCTGCGCAAAGCAGAGGTGCTCCAGATTCTAAAAAAATACATAATACATACTGGTTCCATTGGCTCCTAAATTCTAATCTTCTTCCGTTTGTATCACGGTTTTAGAGTCACGGTTTCGGTACGGTTCGGTATGTGTTATGTTTAGGGAAAAAACCTGTATTGTCAAAATAAAAATAAAGAAAATAAGAACACATAATCTAACTACAAGCAACAGCACAAATCAATACAATAGAGCAAAGATACAAATATAATAAACAGTGCTTTTCAGTTTTTTTAGGTAGGTCTAACATTAGTTTTTAGGTACATAAATTGAATAAAGTAATGCAATGTAAAACAGGATTGCATATTTGAATGTATAAATTAAAGATTAATCCTTATTAAAGTTACAAAAGTTATTAAATCAAGAGCAGTGAGTGATTTCCGTGTTGTTGCTGTTTTCACTTTAAGAGAACGCACTGATCCAGTGCACTGATACTGTATGTTCAGCCGGCTATGTCTGCTATAGGATACTTGCTAAGACGGGCATTTTGACATAATTTTTGTGTGAATTTGTCCATTCAAGCACAATACTTCAAAGAGAGCTTAATATTTGCGCGCGTTCTGAGACTCGGGTTTACGTGCTTCGGATGAGCGCACACACAGATCTTCTCACTGCGTGTGCGAGTTTGCGTCTTCTGGCTCTTTAACATTTAAACTGGCAAGGCTTAAATGAGTTTAGTTTAAACACAGATAGCAACGTTGTGCTGTTCAGGTCTCACCTGCGTTATCAACACGTGATGACGGCATAAATGACAGTTATTCCAGCATACAGCACTCGCATTGATTTAAGAGTAACTGGTTATTGTTTTTTTCTCTCACTCCTGGACGCTCTTGTTGTAATGTATGGGAAGCCAGATTTGTATCCGTCAACCGAACATGCATAGCCGTACCTAACACCCATATGACAGATGCATTGTCTGTGAGAACGGACGTTTCGATTTTTTAAAATACCAGAACCGTTGGCACCCTTATATATATATATATATATATATATATATATATATATATTATATATATTAAATATCTATATAAGATTACTATAGTATATATATCTATACAGTGCCTGAAAAGGTTTTTGGGGGGGGCCCCCTCCTGGTTTTTTTTTATTTTTTGCATATTTTGTCACACTTAAAGATCAATCATCACCCCATTTAATATTACGCAAGATAATGCAGTAATACAAAATGCGTTTTAAATGATAATTTCATTTATTAGGAAAAAAACTGTCCAACCTACTGCAAAAAAAAAATATTTTTTTTAAGAGGAGGGGCCTCCTCCTGTTAAATCATGAAATAACTGTGATTAACCACATTATTTTAGAAAGCTTAGTTATATTTCACTAGCCACACGCAGGCCTGATTTCTGCCAGACCTGTTGAATCAAGAAATTACTTAAATAGAACCTGTCTGACAAAATAGTGAAGCATGCTTAAATAGCAACACGTTATGCCGCGATCTAAAGAAATTCAAGATCAGATGAGAATCAAAACAGTTGACATTTATTAGTCTGGAAAGGATTATAAAGCCATTCCTAAGGCTTTGGGACTCCAGCGAACCAAAGTCAGAGCCATTATCCACAAATGGAAAAAAACCTGGAACAGTGGGGAACCTTCCCAGGAGTTGCCGGCCAAAATTACTCCAAGAGCACAACAACAACTCACCAGGAGGTCATAAAAGAACCAAGAACAACATCTAAAAGAACTGCAGGCCTCACTTGCCTCAATTAAGGTCAGTGTTCATGATTCAACAATATGAAAGAGACTGGGCAAAAACGACATCCATTGGAGAGTTCCAAGGCAAAAACCACTGCTAACCAAAAAGGACACAAAGGCTCGTCTCACATTTGCCAAAAAAACATCTTGATTATCCCCAAGACTTTTTGGCAAATATTCTGTGGACTGATGAGAAAAAAAGTTGAACTTTTTGGAAGGTGTGAGTCCCGTTACATCTGGCGTAAAACCAACCCAGCATTTCATAAAAAGAACATCATACCAACAGTCAAATATGGTGGTGGTAGTGTGACCTGGACGACTTGCCATAATTGACGGATCCATGAATTCTGCACTCTTATCAGAAAATCCTGAAGGAGAATGTCCGGCCATCATTTCGTGACCTCAAGCTGAAGCGAACTCGGGTTCTGCAGGAGGACAATGATCCAAAACACACCAGCAAGTCCACCTCTGAATGGCTCAAGAAATACTAAATGAAGGTTTTGGAGTGGCCAAGAATCCGTGTATCATTCTATCATTCGTTTTTTGATTTAATATTGAAAGTAGAAAAATTAGAAAACGGCTCCTTTTCATTTTTTTCCAAAAAACGAGAAATAAGAATTCAGTTTAAATTTTCGTTTAAGAGCGAATGCTAAATAATGTGTACTACAAGAATGTTGTCACTGTAGCTGGTATGAGACAAAATCCAGCCCGACATCTCCCCCTTGTGTCGCATTGTATTCAAAGACTTTCTGTTAAAGCCGCAGTGCCTGACCTTATTTATCCAGTCATTATTCTCATGTGGTGTTTTTCACCTGAAAACACCACATTTCTCATTCATTGTGAACCATTTTTATATCAGCACCTCTACCTGACTTTATCCTTTCCTAACTTTTGCACTACCTCCAGCTGTCAGGACGCTCTGGTTAAGGGGGTGTTTTAAATTCCTGAACTTGAGTCAGAAAGGCACAGGTTTGGGCAGGTCATTGGTACAGCAAAGGTAAACACATCCGGGATCTGACATGCTGAAACCTGAGGGCAAAGGGGAGGATTAGGAACCCTTTTTAGTTGCATGAATACCTGTAGTGTTTGGTTGTTATTTGTACTGATGCTAAATTTACCTCTGATTTCTCTCAGTTATTTGCTGAAAGCTGTAAGTCGGTTTGACACCTACATGGTCAAAGCTGTACCTCGGTGCTGGTTTCTTGGCTTCACAGGGTGTTATTTCATCTCACAGAATGTGTTTTCTTTTCCCTTCTTTTCTATTTTACAGGCTTACAGTCCCATTCCCTCCAAAAAGTCCAAACATGACTGCTCAAGATCCCCATCAATGGATAAAGAGAAGCAAGCTGATTGGCTACAGTCTCTGGCTGCATCTGCAAATAAGGTACATTTTGTTGGCTTATATTTTTCTTTATGAAATGCATTATCCAGATAGTAATAGTATTATTTGTCATTCATAATTGTGATTTCAAAGCTTTCATTTATTATTATTATTATCATATTTAGTTTATACATGTATATAATTAAATAATTTGAGCTTAATATAATATACAGTATATAGGGCTATTTTACACCAGGGTATTATGAATTTAATGAAAGTTACTGCTCATCAAAGTTGTTAGCATTGATTAGTATGGGTATTTTATCTTGTGGACATACTGTAGATATTGAAGTTAGGGATACACTAATATAAAAAAAAATCTACACTAAAATAAATAAATAAATAAAAACACTCAAATCTAAAGTCAGTATTTAAATGCCACTAGGGAATTCAGGCATCACAGCAATACTATGATGTACAGTATGAAAAATTATTATTTATTTTGAGATTTAAGATAAAGAGTGTTGTTTTTTAAGATGAACTTTATTCTATCTTGCATCCCTAATGAAACCCTTTTATTTTTCTCTTCTTAGGATCTTAAGCAGCTCCAGTTCAAGCAAAGACCTTCAGCCTTCAGGCCCTGGTCTCCCAGAGTTCCTTCTGCTGAGCGAGAAACACCTAGCCACACGTATGAGAGGTAAACTACTGATTAGCCATAAGTAATTCATGGATCATCTCCACTGTGCAATGCATCAATACATTTCCTTGATTGGGCCATGTAATTAACATCTAATTTTCCCCTGACATTCAGATCGCTTGCTAAAGGACAAGACGGCCTGGTAGTCCCAAATGTATCACTGCCCATTTCCACATTTAAAAATAATGAGCAGCCACCACAATGTTTCTCTCAGCCCACTGAGAGCCACAACACAGGCAAGACAGAGAGCTCCAGGCCAAGAAAGAGGTGGCCCTCTGCAGAGAGACAATCACAGCCGGTGGCCAAAACCTCTCTGCCCACTCCAGTAGTCAGACAGCGTGCTCTGGAGAACGAGGACTCGGACACAGAAATCGAGGTTGACAACTGTAGCAAAGGTAGGATCTCAAAAAAGAGGATTAGCGGTTAAATACATCTGTGGAAATCCTGTAAAAAAAATTATGGCTAATGGAAAAACATTCACAATATCTGGCAACTTTTATTTCACTGGTGTATTATTCTCTGATTCCAGTTCCTGCCTCCCGTTCTTTGATGTCCCCTCCCTTTACCAATGGCGTAGGGGTGATGAACCTCAACGCTTACAGCACTGCAGAGGTGCATGATGAGAGGGTGAGACTGGGGGCGGCTCCTTACTCTGAGCTGGAAGTCCTCAAGCAGATGCTCTGCAGTGACCTTAACTCTAAGGAGGCTAGAGAGAAATTCCTCCAGGAGATCATCCGTATGCGAGTAAAGCAAGAGGAGAAAGTAGCTGCTGCTCTGCAAGCCAAACGAAGCCTTCAGCAGGTACTTACTGCAAAGTCCAAAAGTCTGAAAATCTGGAATTCAAAAAAATAATTGAAAGAATTGTATTCAAAGAATGACTTAAAATAAAGGCCAAAATATTCCAAATATTTAAAGGGACAGTTCACCCAAAAATTAAAATTCTGTCATTTATAGCTCACCCTCGTGTCGTTCAAAACCGTAAGGACTGTGTTCCATTTTCGGTACACAAAATAAGATATTTGTAATGAAAGCTGAGATGTTTCTGGACGCTCATAGACCGCAACAACTACCACGTTCAAGTGTCAAAAAAGGTTGTAGAACCTTGTTAATATAGTCCATGGGACACAGTGGATAAACCGTAATTTATGAGGCCAAGAGAATACTTTTTGTGCGCAAAGGAAACAAAAATAATGGTTGAACCAGATGTGTTATTGAATTTTGATGCGTTGCTGTTTGTACAGGGTCAGAAAGCTCTCGGATTTCATTAAAAATATCTTAATTTGTGTTCCGAAGATGAACAAAGGTATTAAGGGTTTGGAACGGCATGATGTGTGAGTAATTAATGAAAGAATTTTCATTTTGGAGTGAACTATCCCTTTAAAACAAAAAAATCCACCAAAATATTAAAATTCTATTTTAGAATAATTCAAAATATTGCCAGTGTTATTGTTAACTAAAACTAAAAACTAGTTGTTGTTTTTTTGTTAATTGAAATAAAGCTGAAATCAAATAAAATATGAATGCTCAATTCTCAAAAAAATTGAATGAAAATTACAAATATTACGTTGACCACTAACTGAAATAATATTCAGTTGATATGCTAAAAATTGCTAAATTAAACTAAATTAAAGCCAAATTAACTAAAATTTGAAAAAGGAAATTATAAAAATAAAAGCTAATTTAAAATAATAAAAACTATAATAGTATCTAAATAATACTAAAATAACACTGTTTCTTTAAAAGTTATCCACGATCAAATAAGCACATTTGTGACACTGCCCGTGTAAATTGCTTTGTACAAAAGGTGTCAGATTCATGTGTTATGTTATAATAATATTGACTGTCTTCGGCAGGAGCTGGAGTTTGTCAGGGTGACTAAGAAGGGCAGGCTGAGGGAGGCCATCGAGGCAAAGCGGAACCTGAGGAAGGAGATTGAGCGCCTCCATGTGGAGTGTGAGAAGAAGGTGCGAGATGCCAATGAGTCCTGCAGCAGGCTGAAGAGGGAGCTGGACAGAGAGAGACAGCTCCGTGTGTGCGATAAGGGCTGTGAGGCAGGACGTCTGAGGGCCAAGTATTCCTCACAGGTGAGATTTAGCACATCCTGTTGGTATATTTTCACACAGCCAAGTACAGACGGTAAATGTACACTGTGTCCTGGCCGGTCGCTAGTGGTCTCAAATTGATGATCCCATTGTATATAATAAAGTATAATGACAGCAAATAGGATGTGCATAAAATTTGCAACATCTTCAGCTGCTCTTTTTCACTCCCTCAGATTGAAGATCTGCAGACAAAGCTCCAGCAAGCAGAAGTGGACCGTGAGCAGTTAAGAGAGGACCTGCTGAAGGAGCGGGATGCCCGGCAGAACCTGGAGAGGGTCGTCAAAGAGCTCCAGGAACAGCTGGGCCACAAAGCAGAGATGGAGGGAGACGCCATCTCAAACACACAACCGACTGAGGAAGAGAAGAAAGAAATGAGAGATTCAGATATATCTTAAACATTTAATGTGTTTAGTGTGTGGCTGTAGTTGAAGACTTTGATTTGAGGACGAGTAGAGGATCCCTCTAAAGCCAACACTTTCTTGAAAAAAGTACTGGAGCACAGGAGAATGATAATAAAAAACAAGCATTTTACAGTGAACGTTTACCAAAACCAATTGAAACTGCAGCTGTAATTCATGAACTCGAGTAACTGGAAAGAAGTTTGCTCGCTCCTTGAGAGGAGGATGCTCGGAGACGGTGGCATCGCGTGTAATTGACTCTCCTTCAGTTAGCCTCTTTAAGCTAAGCTAAGGATTTTTTTGTTTTTTGTTATAAGCTATTTAAATTTTTTTTAAAGATACTTGAATAATATTTGGGAAACGAACATGTTTTCTATTCACAATACGTTGACAGTAGCAGGTGAACAAACTGCTAGTGCCGCTGATACTCTGTAAACTAGAAAGTGTTTCAAGCCAGAATTCAACTTAGTACACAGGTGTTGTCATTACAATGTTCTGCTTGCTTTTATTTGACCTTTTTGTTCGCTGTTGAATTAAAATAGTTTGCATGAGCGACAGTGGTATGGTGCAGCAAAGCTTTATTATAAGCCTACATTCAAATGATCTTTTTATCTTTGTATTTTTAATTACTATGTACTTAAAACCCTATAGTATTGGCAACGATCAATATGGGCTGAATCCTATCCTCTGTCCTGAACTACAATTTCAAGTATTATACTTTATTAATTACCAGTTTTCGCAGTCCAAACAAACATTACAGCATGTTTTGTTTTGGGGTTTGTTTTTCCGTTCGGAATCAGAATTGTGACAAACGTCCAATTTTAGTCACTGGTTTTAGGGCTCATTTAACGTAAAAAAAGAAAAGAAAATGCTGTTAATGAAAATAAAATTTCTACTTGTATAGAAATTAAGGATATATATTTTTTTACTTTCTACCAAAAAAAAAGAATTGCACTTTTAAGAAAAGATAGTTTTATTGTGTATTTGAAGCCCTCTGTTTTTTCAAATCTCAGACACCAAGTATTGAATAAAGAAGTTTTCATACATTTGTTACAGATGTGAATACCACTTAAACATAAAAACATGATGTAAATATGATAGCGTGCTTTACACTTCACTCTAAATGCTTTTGCTCCAAACCAATAGACTCTTATGTATAAAAAATTTAACACATAAATGAATTTCTCCTATCATAATTTCAACTAGAGGGCATTTACTATATAAAATCCTTATCTAATATTAACAAAAAAAACTTAGATAATTATATTTCTGAATAAATTCAGTCCCTTTGGAAATCACTTTATATAATTACCAAAGCAAAATTTCCCATTCTGAGTTTGTGGTGGATAAATCAGAAATGTGACTGATGAACTGTAAAGAGTATTTGCTGAATTTCTAATAATCTTTTATCTCCATTACCCCTGTCTTGAATAAACCCTCAGTAATTCATATACTAACTTTTCCATCTCTCTATTTATTCTGGGTACATTTTTACTTCCCCTTCTATATAACGAGATCTGTATGCTTGCCTATGTCTGTTTATAACCTTTTGATGTTTTCATGGTCACACTAGAGATATGCATTGTGTTCAGGGTCTTGTCATAGTTTTGGTTTTGATGTGGGTCATTTTCGTCACTTGTTTTAATGTTCCCCCACGTATAATAACATCATTAAACAGAATCAACCATTCTTTTTGTGTTTCCTGATATTTTTTGTGCCACACAATATTAAGATTATATAAATCTAGGGCCACTGTAGAGCCTAGATTTGATAGCAGCATTTTAAATGTAAAGATAAATAGTGTGTGTGTACTACCGTGCAAGCGTCTTAGGCCAAAAAATGGATTTTTGTTTGCTCAAGGAGTCTGACGACAGCCAGTGCTCTACACAGAGATCCGATCTCATCATCATCCAGTCTGTCTGGAATATGAAAAATCAGAAAAAAAACTGAGTCAGACTAAATCCAGAATAACTGGCAACATCTCCAAGATGCGTCCAAGAAACTTACCTGCAAAGCTACCTGAAAAACTATGTGCAAGTGTACCTAGGGCAAAAGCTGTTTTAAACGCACACCAAATGTTGATTTGTATGTATATGATAAAACAAAAAAGATGATGAAATCAAAAGGAATGTCATGTTTCCATGTTAACTGGCAATGTTTTTACTTTTAGACAAACAAAAATATTGTTATACAGTATCATCCCCTATCCTTTTCCTCAAGTTGACCAATGAGACATGAAAATCCCCAGTACGAGTAATGCCTTCACCTCATCCTGGATTAGAGATTTACTGATTGCTGACACGTGTGGCTCCTCAACCCACCCCAGTTCCTCCTAAACTTGCAGCCACAGCATGCCGGTCCACAACAGCAGTCCAATTGAGCACTCACACTGGAATATCTGAAGAAAACTCACTATCAATGGACCAGAGGGAGGGTCAATCACTAAGAGGATCAGTCAAACAGAGGTGCCAACTGGAATTAAATCATCTGTCCACATGCACATTGCTACCCTTGAGAAGTGTTGGCTCATCATTTCAGTAACCCCTGTCTCGCTGGTTGGAAGAAAGCTGACCTTATGAGTTACAGGACTAATACGGTGGGCGAGGGACATGACCAGAGGTCTAGGTTATGACCACACAAGAGTCCTGCAGTAATGAACACATCTCCGGGAATGGCACCATCATCTCCAGTCTTGTTTTCGCCATCTCTCACCAGGCGGCCCCCCAGTCCTGGGAGGAGGTCACCTTCACCTTTCAGATCGCCTTCTCCTTCTATAATGACTTCACCTAAACTATGGCAGAAAGCTACGATATCACGTTTGGCTGAGGAGTTCTTCTGGATAGGGGGAAGTATTGTTGCATCACCGAAATGGAGAATGGGCCAGATAGGTAAGAATTAAGACACCAAATCTCATATTTTTACTCTTTTTTTTTCACTATAATTGATAAATGATCTAACTGTGCTGGGTTTAATTCTGCAACTTTTCTGCAGTTTTATCTTATTGTTTCATACTTGATTCAGTTGTATGTTTAGAGTAATTTTGTATGTTACTCACCTTTAAGTACACTTAAAATAATTCGAGTTTTAATAATAAGGCAGTGTCCCCTCTCATGGCGGCATATGGACACAAACAATCCGCAGAGATTAGACTGACTACCTGCGTCACATGACCCCTCTGTCCTTGATCCGCTCCTCCAAAGCAACTTTTTTGAAAACATACCCTGACTTGACGTGTCATTCTGGCATATACAGAAAGTAGGAGAAAAAACGTTGTTATATTATGGATTGCCTAGGCCTAATTCAAACGCCACCTGTATTACTGTCTGTACTAGCCTATATCACCTTAAAATGGAAGTGGAAATGTTTTCTTTTGGAATTTCTTTTCTTTTTCATAAAAATACCACCAAATTATTTTGATGAGAACATCTCATTCAACTGTACTGTTCAATTCATACGCTGTAAGAGTTTGCATCATTTTAGTACCGTTTTCATGATGCATGCCAGCAGACAGAAAACACCCTTATGAACCTGTGTGTGCGTGACGCAGCTGTGTAATTTGATTGAGAATGTACTTGATACATCTGCTTGAACAATTAAACTCTGACATTCAATGGATTTTCTTAAAGGTGCACTCAATAAAAATGTTAATGACTGAAAAAATTACTATTATTAAAAATATGTAAGGCGAGTAGGGTCCCCTTAATACCGCTTTTGTCCAGGACATTTCTAAGCATGTTGATTTGTTTTTCCTATTGTTTCATACTTGCAGGTAATGTCTGAAAACATAAAGTAGTTTGACCAATAGGCATTATACATAATCGATCAATCGTGGTGGGCGAGAAGGTTGGATCTACAGAGAACGGTCAAAGCGAATACAAAATAAACGTACGTACAAGTTTGTGAAACTGTAGAGGCAGTTGTAAAACAAAGTCAACCCGGACGTTTAGGCCTTTAGAATTACCAGCAGGAAATGTTCAGGATAGGTATAATAGGAGGTTGTCTTATCAAATGAAAATCAGACAAATATTAATAATAGAGTTCTCATTTGCATTTGCAGTGGCGAGATGCTTTGCAACCGCAGGCAGGATCTCAAATGATGTTAAACTGAGAGGACAAATCCAAGGCTCTGGTGCGGCCTCTTCATCTAGAGGGCACAAGTCCTGAATACGCTGGAGGCCTCCAGAAAACATGAACGACAAGAAGAGCTAAAAGTGAGTCACATAACCTGCTTGTTCTGCTGAGACACACCAACACGTGCTTGTTATTTTCAACACGCCATTGAATCACGTGACATGTGCAATTTGCTGTTCATGTATTTCCTTTTGAAAGAATCAACCCAGTGCCTTTGCTAGGAATTGATGTCTTGCAATCAAACAATGAGTCAAGAAACAGATGTTGAAAATCATGGCTGATATTACATCTGGTTCATTTGTCATCCTCTAAATGAAAGGTCAAGTTGAGTATTGCAGTAAGTAAATTCTGCTCTATACTATGTATCTGGGTATTCTATGCATACATAAAATTCACATAGAGTGCACAGACTACACACTATACTGAAGCAGTAGTGAGAATAGAAAGATACCATGCTATTTGAGCATAATCCTTGATTGGCTACTTGCTAGGAGGTAATTTTTCGTTCTTGCGAGCAAATGATTCTTGAATCAGCATTTTTGCTCTATTTTCCTGGAAGAGAAAGATTATACATTTTAAATGAATATGTTTGATAAAAGTCAGTTTAGGAGTACATTAGCATATGTAGCTTCAAGATAAACCACACATGTGCACAAGACGTATTTGATTTCATAGGTCTTAATGAATAACCAGTGCAAACATCTGGATTGGATAGTGTTTTTACAGCAATATTGTCTCTGAAGATCATTCTGTCGAATAAAAATGCTTTGTTCAAGTCTGAACTGCTGGGGGAAAAATGATCAAACAAGAGCACTGCACTGTTTATTCCTGTTCTTGTTTTATTCAGTCACCATAGACTCCATCCATGAGGTCTGTGAGGGGATGAGAACTGAAGTCTTCAGGCGATTTGCCAACAATAACTTTGATCCAAACTGCTGCTTCAGTATTTACCATGGAGACCACGTGGAATCTCTTGACTTGGTGTCCACAAATGGAGAAGAGGCACGGACCTGGATTACTGGCCTTAAATACCTGCTGGCAGGCATCAGTGACGAGGACAGTCTGGCAAAAAGGCAACGGACACGAGATCAATATCCTTTTAATTGTGTCCACTTATGGTCTGAATCCACCCATAACCCCTATGTGAGAGTGGATGTTTCCTTACATCTTGTTGCAAATGGTTGAGACAGACTTTTTCAGAAGCAGACAAAAACGGAGATGGAAATCTAAGCATTGGAGAGGTTTTACAGCTGCTCCACAAGCTCAATGTGAACCTTCCAAAGCAGAAAGTCAGAGAAATGTTCCAGGTACATTATATCTTGTCAACATGGGTTGTATGTGCAGAGGTCTGGTCCAAATTTAAAGCAGAGAAAAGTTCATAATAAAAAATGCATAGCACATTGTATTATTTTGGGGAGTCGCCAACCACAATTAAATCACTTTTTTTCAGTACTATTACCGGAGCTGGTTTAAAAAATTGTGTAGCTTCACACTTTTCCAAGTGAATAAAAATTTTTTTTTGTCACAGGATACACTACCAGTAAAAAGTTTGGGGATGGTAGTTTTTTGTTGGTTTTTTAAGGTGTTT